>VWZI01001964.1:77919-231347 GCA_013396835.1 Psilopogon haemacephalus
ATGGACAGAGGAATTGAGTGCACCCTCAGCAAGTTCGCAGATGACACCAAGCTGTGTGGCACAGTCAACTTGCTGGAGGGCAGGGATGCCATCCAGAGAGACCTGGACAGGCTGGGGAGGTGGGCCCAGGCCAACCTCTTGAAATTTAACAAGGCCAAGTGTAAGGTCCTGCACCTGGGTTGGTGCAATCCCAATCCCAGCTCCAGGCTGGGTGGCAAATGGCTGGAGCGCAGCTCTGAGGAAAAGGACCTGGGGGTCTGGGTTGATGAAAAGATCAACATGAGCCAGCAGTGTGCACATGTGGCCTAGACTGCATCAAGAGAAGCGTGGCCAGCAGGGCAAGGGAGGTGATTCTCCTCTTTGCTCTCGTCAGACCCCACCTGGAGTACTGTGTGCAGTTCTGGAGCCTCCAGCACAGGAAGGACATGGAACTGTTGGAGCAAGTCCAGAGGAGGGCCACGAAGATGCTCAGAGGGCTGGAGCAGCTCTGCTATGAGGACGGGCTTAGAGAGTTGAGGCTCTTCAGCCTGGAGAAGAGAAGGCTTGAGGAGACCTTATAATAGCCTTCCAGCCTTCCAGGAGGCCTAGAGGAAAGTTGTGGAGGGACTATTCACAAGGTCTTGTAATGGCAGGACGAGGGGAAATGGGTTTAAACTGACAGAGGGGAGATTTAAACGGGATCTTAGGAGGAAGTTCTTTACAGTGAGGGTAGTGAGACACTGGCATAGGTTGCCCAGGGAGGTTGTGGCTGCTCCCTCCCTGGATGTGCTCAGGGACAGGTTGGATGAAGCCTTGAGCAACCTGTTCTAGTGGGAGGTGCCCCTGCCTATGGTGGGGGGTTGAAACTGGATGATCTTCAAGGTCCCTTCCAACCTAAACCATTCTATGATTCCAGTTGTCTCATGACACTTGGTAAGTACAGGATTGAGTCAGCAGAAAAATGCCACAAGCAGAGGGGCTGATGCACTCCACACAGATTCCTTGATTCCTTTCAATACATCAATTCCAACATGAAAACACTTTTATAGACTAAAGCCAAAAACATTATCTCCGTCCTTGGACATTAGGACTTCTACTACCACACATAGCTTAGCAGAAATGTTGGTGAAGATAAACCTGTTGGCCAAGGTGCTGTAGCAACAATGCATGATCTGGGTGCCATCTAGAGGCTGCGATGAGGTGCCTGGTCAGACTCCGCTTGCTCAGGAAATAGCATGTTCCCTTTAATAAATACAAGCTGCATTCCAGTGTCTTACTGTGCTGCAGGTCAAGCATCTCACCAACAAATTCCTCAATACTGCTTTAGCTCGAGCCAAAAAAAGGCTGTCCAGGAGATGAAGAAGTGAGGCAGTGAAGAAGCATAAAGGTTTGCTGTATTAAGTAAAAGAAATATGCAAAATATGTAATCTGTAGAATGTGATTGCACAACCTCAAAAAAGTTCAAGACTTCCTGTATCTTGTATTTCTGGTTTATTTCTTCTATTCATTTTTACAAACTGCAGTTTGCATAAGAAATATTTTTTTATCAATGCATCAATATCAAACACAGCTATTCTGAAAGTATTTGTAGATATACTCACAAGTACCTTAAAAAACTGACACCTTACTTGTATAAAAATAAATCCTGCATTTTAGCCAAGGCACTATGTAGGTTCTCTCTTGAAAAAAACTGACACGTTATTTGTATAAAAATAAATCCTGCATTTTAGCCAAGGCACTACTTAGGTTCTCTCTTGAAAAGTGAAGTTTAAACTGTATCAATAATTAATCTTATTACTGTTCTAAATTTTTTTTTTTTTTCAGTCAACGCACACATGCCAAATAAAAATTAGAAGGTGAACAACTAAAATTGAGAACCGGGCAACTTCCCTGCTCTTTGAAACTACCTGCATTCTTGCACTGCAGCAGGCTCTCTACCGGCAAAGGTAAGAGGGAATATATTGCTTCCTTCTACTTCCATGTTCAACAAATGGAAAGCTTATAAACTTACATTTTAAAATAATCTCTTCATGAAAACAGGAGTATATTTTGCTTGCCTTATAATAACAAATCAATACTTTTCTTCCCTCCTTTTTAATTTTATTTTTTTTTAATTAACAGAGAAGAGCTCAGGACTGCGACAGAATGGAAAAATACAAACCAGAACTTACAGTGTTTGTGTCAAGATCCAGTGTAAAGATATGAGTGGGTAACATCACTGCTCCCATGGAACACAGGACTAAGCTTCAGTGAAAACATTTATTTGTGCTAAAATGGAAATTTGACCTGCTTGGCCATGGGGAAGCTCTTGCCTCAGAATAGTGGAGGCAAATGTACATCTGCCTCTGTCTAAATTTTACCATTAATCTTCCACTAAGGTGGATGCAGTTACATGAGGTTGAAACTGTCTGGCACAAGCAATACTCAGCAAATCTCTTCCTCCTCTCTCCACAGTGGATGGGAAATTTTGCTTATAAAAGCAGAGGAGATAAAATAATATGCCAATTTGTATAAAACAACTTTGAAGAAAAACTTAGCTAGCAACGTTCTTGAATTAAATGTTCTTGAAGGTCTCCTCCAACCAAGGATATTCTGTGATTTTGTGATTCAGTCATTGCAGATCATGGACTCAGCTGCATGAAGTGACGCCATTTGCAAAGACCTTGTTTGCTCACTATCTCCACTTCTCATCCCACAAAGCAGAAAGTAGAAGGACCATTTACAGGTATTTTAACACCTTCACTATAGGCACAAGATCTGTATCAGAACTAGGTCTGATCTGCAGCTGAAATGTGTGATAAGTGTGCACTGCTTAAACCCTTCCGATGTCCTCATGATGCACTTTAAGGAAGACTTTCTCATTGAGTGCCCTAGTTTGAGACCTGGGCTGAAGCTGCAGTGTACTGTGGGCACAAGCCGGTTAGATGCTGAGGCTTAGGAAGTGACTCAGGTGCCTTTTTTGGTGGCTACTCAGTATCCAGCTTATTGCCTTACTTCACCTTTGGTCGTGGATACCTGATTTCACCTACATTCCTCCTCTGTAAAACAATGGTAACATCTCTTGACCTCAGAGCTGCACAGTAAGTACAAGATTAAGTGACTAGGCACAGGGAAATGAAGTCTCCTGACTCAGGAGATGAACTGAGGTCATCTAAGCCCTGCCATGTATCTCAAGATGCACAAGAGTTGTATGAATCTGTGACCAAAATGCTCCCTACACTTTTTCAGAACCCTGCCCTTTTTCAGGAACCTTCTACCCCAATTATGATTTCATTTGATGTTACTTGATTTGATTTACATTAGATATACTGACTGCATGGAGGAATTACCATTACTACCAATGTGCTTTTGCCATAAGACTACTTCCTCATTCATGTAAGTGTATTCCAGGGATTTTCTGACACTCCAAACAGTCCACAGAGCTAAAACAACAGATACAGGAGTTACAGTGGCATGAAGAATCTGAGCTTGGCATAGGCAGGGCCTCAACTGGAACCTTCAAAAAAAGCTTGGTATGTACCCTACATTGGGATACACAGAGAAAGTGGCAGCAGTCAAAATAACAAGAATGATTTAGGATTAATAAACCATGGGGTAAGACTAAAAGTACAGTGTATAGATATAAGGTAGTCATGTCTCCAAATGTATGACAAATACAACAAGATTTAAGAGATTTAAACTGAAGCAGAGGAGACTGAAGTTAGAGAAAACCAATAAACCATATAATGGATAATGAAAAAACTGGTTAGGAGTTACTGTCACTTGCAGTCTGTAAATACAAGTTAGATACACATCTAGCAGGAATGACAAAGGTAGAGCTGATCTCCAGGGAAAGGACAAAAGAAAGGACCTTTCCTCATCTCCTTGTAGCCCTCTAATTTAATAATTAATACTTGTAGATGCTTACTCACTTATTTCACTGTGATACATGGGCCCAGGGGGATATGCCATTATACAGAGATTACATGAAAGAGCAGTTAGAAGCAAAGAACTCCTGCAGCAGCCCAGATCTACAATCAACCTACTCTGCTCTCTTCAACTACAGGAGACCACATATTAAATGCAGAGCTCAGAAGAGGCCCAAGAATGTCCACTGAAGATAAGTCTAGAACACACAACATACAGGAAAAGTCTGAAAGAACCAGCCCCATTGTTTAGTCTAGAAAAGACCTCACACTACAAAATGGTATGTACCACCTAGTCCTTATAACTTAAGTTTTTTATTTCAAGACTCAAAATATGCAACATGATAAAGACAGCAAACAGACAGAAGTTGTCCATAGCCTACGTCCTTTGACACAATCCTCTTAGGCACATCTGTCCTACAGACTGAGGTGTGCCTCTATCTCATGAGAAAATAAATAGTATGGTGAATGTTCTTCACTGGCAGAGAGTGTTATATATCCCTAAAATGGAACACAAATCATATCTATTTGGTTCTTCAGATGAAGGAACTGCTCCTTGGTCTGTCATACCTATTTAATATCAAGGGAGATTTCCAGGACTGCAGCTGAAGTGTTCATTTTGGCTTCCCTAAATTTTAGCAATGAATTTATTTTTTAAAAACGGGAGCAGAAACTGCTGTCCCTCAAAAAAGCATTAACTTCAAGAGCATGTCACTCGTTAGTTCATTGGGAAGGATCCAACTTTTCATAACAAAAGATGAGAGCAAGGGCTGGAGGAGGTGAGAGAAGCTATGATAAATTATTACGCACAATTCCTCCAACTTTGCAATGTGCAGAAAGGAAGAAAAGGTCTTTCTGAAGAAAATGGAGGGTACCAGGATTGTGAGCAGGAAGGGGCTATGGTTGTAGGAAGCCATTTATTCCTCAACTGCTCCCAGGCTCCCAAACTGTCTTGCATCTAAGTATTAGCAATTTATTCCACGTAGTAGAGAGTACAGCCAGAAGTGAACACAATTTTTTAACTTTATCCATACCACAATTCCTCATCTAGTCAGTGCTAATTTGCATACATAGGAAGATTTGGAAGCTCATCAGTTCAAAGATGAGCATTTCAGTCTGAAATCCAGCTTTCAGTACTGTAGAATTAGGAATACAGCAACTGTAACATCCTACCTAGTGGTTTTGCTCGGCACAGCACTGACTTAGAACCATCAGCAGGTCAAAAAAATTCTGTATCTCACTTGACACCGTCTTAAGGCCAGTTTAGGAAAAATCGCACACAGACTTGCATGAACAAGCAAAAAGTCATACATTTTAGTTAACAAAACAGACCTCGACTTTGCTCTTAACCACAAAAATCCAGTGATGCTTAAAAGGAAACAAGGGATGCAAATCATACATTTTCAAGTCTTTGAAGATTCTTTTGGCACAGGTTCAGGTCAAAGTACTTCTCAGTACAGTCATTTCTCTTTATTCATCCTTTTGACTTGCTTCAATGCTGAATATGCAAAAAGCACCAGACTTTAAAAACTTCAATATTTTTTAAATTACCTGTCAGGAACAGCACTAATAACAGACATCAGAGGCACAATGTCCAATTGTCCAAAACAGCCTAAACATTTAATTACAGTATAGCAGCTAATCACAAAAAATTGCCTTAGGGAAAATGGGGCAGCTGCATGGGGATGCAGATTGACTTTTCATCTCCTGACACAGAATTCAGCTAGGACAAAGCAAGCAGAACAAGAAGAAACCAAAAATATCTCACAAACTCTATTTCCTCTTTGTCTTTCAGTCTACTTCACCTTGGTTCTGTGCAGCCCAAAGATGGCCACCTTATTTGAGGACAGCCCAATATCCTATATACTGTGCTTTGGGTTCTCTTATTTTAGTATCACTTCTAACAACTGTCTTTTTCTCAAGCCTGGCTCCATCGAGTTTCCATATCATTGTTTCATTTGTTTCCAGCCCTGTTATCATCTTAGAAAAATCGCTAGTTCCACTCATCTGCCTGAGAGAAATCAAGTAAAGGGTAACTGTCAGAATCAAAGTTGTTGAAGTCATGTTTTTTAATGAAAAATAAATAAATAAAACAGATCAATCAAACAAAATACACAAAATAATCAAAAGGTTTTGTTGGGTTGTTTTTTTGTTTGTTTTTTAAAGAGGAATTGCTCCTACTTTCTTCTGCCACTACAAAGAAGTAGGAAGTTTAGATTCAAATAGAGCAGAGTATTGTGGGCATAGATATGTTATAGCAGAACTCCCACAGCTCAATCTTATTTCACAGGTGCCTCAGCTACAAACTGTCTCCTCTTTATATGTTATTATTTATGATCTTTATTTACAGAAATCTATATAAATCTAAAGATTAATCACACCTCCACTACATTCCAAAGCACACTAGCTATGGACAAATGGAGGTTTCCACAAATCTTAGCTCTTACAGAAATGAATTGTTACTATGTGCAACATAAAGGGTTAAGAAGATTTTCTTCAGGCAGTAGACAGCCTTTTTAGTATCATGTCCAAAACTCCATTAAAAACACTATTTCTCTACCAGCTCTTTCAGTAGAAGCCTCCAGCCAACACACCAATACACCAGAACCAGAGCAGACTTTGTCCTCACAAAAGACTTCACGAACACTTTCTATGCAAGATTAAATTTTAAACAATCCTTAAGGTCTAAAGACAAAAAGCAGAAGTCACAGAACATAGCACTACACTTTATTCCAGGAAAGAGTTTTATGTGTGTTCAAGTACTGCATCATAACCTGGAGGACTGCAACTTAGTCTTGAGTTAAGACTCTGTACAAGCAACAGACCCAGAGCTTGAACTCTCTGTTTCCTTATTTAGCTTTCAGTTACTCTTTCCCAATCACCTTGGAAACAACAGCCTACCTGGCACGTCCTCACTCTCCTTTTTGAAGTGGCAGGACATCTCAGTTGCCAGTCCAAGTGCTGCCTCCCCGTAACTGGTACAGATGACACAGGACTGTGACAAGATAGAATGAATTGATTTTGCTTCTCTTGGTCATATCTTGTTGTGAGTGCAGAGAAATTTTTCTGTCCCCAGCAGTACCATTGATTACAGCAATTATTGTTTCTTATCTTCCAGATTTTACTATTGCCATTCCAGTTCTCCCACTGTTTTGTCAGAACTGAAATAAGCCCAGGAAAAGTTTTCTGCAACAGTCTCTCCATCTGTGATCCCAGCTCCACTGCCTGAGCCAGATTCAAGGTATCAAGTTCCCTCAAGAGCTTCTCCCGAATTCGCCAGTCTGCCGCTTTATCAATCAGCTGATTTAGGATCAACTCTTCCTGCCAACAGCCAAAAGCACAGACTGATGCCAGTTCCTGTAGTGCCAAAGCAAAGGCAGTAAAGCTTTCACCTGGCAGTTGTGCCCGCTGCCTGAACTGGAACCTCTGTAATACCAAGCTCTGTCTGGGCTTAATGTGTCCTGAAACCTTCTTCATTGTTCCTTCAAAAGAAGCAGAGTTGTAAAAATCCTCTAATCTTTCACACCCAAAGACTGGAGAACAGTCCTCATGGAGTCTTCAGGTTTCCCTCAGCCAAATCTCACAAAAAGCCACTGTTACCAGGAGCCTGAGAGATTTCACAGTTCCAGCAATATGTAGAACATAAGCCAATAGCAAGATGCAACTGGAACTCCTCTGTCTTCACTGCCGCCACCATGCAGGTCCACAGATATTTCCACTGCCTCTTAACGAGAGGCACATCCCAAATGCTTTGCCTCCTGTCACAGGAAGCAATTTCTCATCACCTACAAGACTGCTGCCTTCCAGCCCAAGTTGTCTGGCTGGGCAGGAAATACAGTGCTCCTCCCATACAGGCGGCAACGGTGGGGGCAGGTGAAAGAAGAAATATGCGTAGGAAGGAAACAAGAAGATGAGATGGAAAGACTGTCCCCCGTGCCAGGAAAATTTATTGCATGCCTTAACACCCCATACTAAAGCTTGTCAAATGTTTCATGGGAATCAAATGCAAAATCTAGGTTGAATGGTCTTACATGTGTTGTTCACAGTGATTATCAGCACCATCAGCACCATCATCACCAGTATGCCCATCAAGGCATATGTAAAAAGTGAGCAGGACTATGGTGGCAATGAGATGGTGCTGCTGAAAGTCAAGGCCTGATTTATGTGTGCCTTCACAGATGAAGGCTGTCAACTCTTTTTCATTTTGATGTCTAACCCTCAAGCCTAAGAATGACACCTCCTATGCCAGAGCTTATTGATCTGATCAGAAGCAGCACTATTTCAGTAGCAGTTCACAGAGACCAGATCCTCAGGCAGGTAAGAATCGCAGAGCTCTAGAAAGATCTTTGTATAGGCAGTTTATTTACTCAGGGCTGGAGTCTGCAGCTGCCCCAATTCTGCTTATTTTTTCAGCAGTATAGCTTCCACATAGCAGGTGCAACTGGAAAACGTAGCACCTCAAAAGTGTGTGTTGTTGAAAAGATACTGAGAAAGAAGGACTAAGTGTCTTTCTTGCCCTGCACTTTTGTGACTACGTATTGTACTAAGAAATACTTCGTAGCCACTTTTCATATGTCAGTGAATACCTCCTGTATCCCAGCCAAAGAACTGGAGAGGTTTGTGTATCTCATCCTGTAATCAGGGAGGATTACACAATTCCCTGCAGCAAATCTCTATGTAGGACAAGATAAACGCAATTTTAAGGTACTCTCTCAATGAACTAGTGAACTCTCTTTGTTAAGCAATACTAATCAATTTTTTGTAACAGTAACATAAGCCTAAAAAAAAGTTCCTGAACAACACTGGAAAAACTCACAGATTTACCTATAGTTGCCCACAGCTTTGCCATTTGTCTTTCACTGGAATATTCTAGCTATTTCACTAAAGGCTTTGTAAAACAAGCTTGGGTAGAGATGGAATGATGAATTACTCAACAGCTTTTGCATTTCTGAAAGGCTTGGACCTTAAGAGGTTTAAAAAATTATTGTTCAAACAATTGTATAAAGGAGGATTTAAGTAAAAAAAATCTGGAGAACCTCAGCCCCATTTTTAGCAGTAAGATTTACTGTACAGAGATTAATGACAGAGATTTTGGTTATTCTTATGAGAGAACCCTAAACTTAAACTTATGGGCATAATTGTCATTTAAAATTCACAGTGTCCACAGCTTTTACAAGATTGTGAATTTATTTACAGTCACCTGTCTTGAAAGTGGTAAATTAAAATGAAATTAAGGTGAACTTCTCAAAAAAATCCCAGTTAAAACCTAAAATAGCAGAGTGCCTTGAACTGTTTTGCTCAGAACACTCCACTGTGCATCTGGGTTGTAGGCATAGAAAATAGAGGAGAATGGCAAGAGAACTCTGCCCATTGCAGGCAAAAATGTACATCTAAACTGCGGTCCTTCCTTTCCCTTGCAGGACTGCTGCCACAGAAGGCACCGAGGAAAGATGAAGGGGACTACTCTTCTGTAACACAACAGTTTAGGAAGGCCTCTGAACAAAGAACCAGCCTGGCACAGTGGGGTTCTAAGACACCTGAACATGAGTTTAAATTATTCATCAGTTTGTGTGCTGGTTTACTTCCTTACTACCATTTAGTTAATGGAGCTCTAATTAAAAGTGAATGTTGTCAAAAGTTAGCAAACAAAAAAGACACAGGGAGACTTTGGTTGTATTTAACATACACAAAAGCCATGGCAATCAATTCATTAAGTGGAAGAAATGAGGGAAGGGGAAAGGGGGAGAAAGAGGGAGGAAAAAACCAAGAAAACAATTGCAAAGCCCTATGTCTGAATTCCTGTGATGTAAAACTTTTACTAGCTCTAGCAGAGTTGGAAGAAACTATCCGTGACTACACTGGTAATATCAGTTCATGTTAGCAGATTGTGAAGACAAACATGATCAGGCAAGAGCCAGTTATATAGATAGTCTCTGGATGTCCTACTGGCTTACACACACATTATCTTGTACATCTACAGGACTCTGTAGCCACAGAAATTTTCATATGGATATATTTATCACTGCACATTTCATTACCAAGTCTGCACATCTTTTTTAATTGATGTCATCTCTCCTCTTTCACAATCCTCTTTATTTCACCTGCCTTCCCCATTTCAGCAAGTTCATTTTGGGAGGTGGATTCCAATGTCTTTAGCTGTCTGTCACAGATTGTATCCTCAATCCCTGTGGTAGTAAACTGCAATGTGAGCAGCATTTCTCAAGTTCTGCTCTACTACCCCGACTTTTCTGTCACATGCGAGGAAGCAGGCCAGGAATCAGAATTTGAGATAAGATCGTTGCTGCCACACACCCTGTTGAGCTCAGCAATTCTATTCTTAATCCAGAGTAGAATCTAATGACATTAAAGAGCAGAGAGGCTGCCTCTGCCACAGCACTACACCATAGCTGACACACCTGTCTTCCTAAAGAAACAACACTGGGATTTTGAAGAAAGGAGGGGATGTCTGGCTTAAACAGAAAAGGAAGACCTTGGAGGCCCTATGGAACAGGCCAAAAACATCTGCAAACATTCAGTAAATAAATGGAACCAGGTGCTTCAACAATTTCTTCACAAGAATTGACAATGTTTAGCTTTGCTGGAATGCCAAAACTTTTCCTTTGTGAATGGTGGATGCAAAGCAGCTTGATTTGTTCTCTCAGCACATACACCATGGATTCAGGTGAAGGAAGATGTTGCCAACACCCTACAGCACTTAAACAGGTCCTATAGGGTCAAGCAAGAAAGTCTTCTTTAATCACAGACCTCACTGAGCACAACAGTAGGAAACAGGAGAAATTGCATGCTGTATTTTCTACAGCACAGGCAAACATACTGTTAGAGCTTCTACTGCATAGCCACCCTAGTATCAGCATATAAAACAAAGATAATGAGACTAAGTTTGTATAAAATTAACAAAAGCATATTTGGAGAAAGCTGGCATCATACTTTGAACACAGTAAACACTGGGAGCTGCAGTAGTACCTGTCAGCTCAGGTTTGTATTTCTCAAATCCCTTGTACTGGTGACCACAGCTCCCTAGGATCATTGTTCAGTTTCCACTGAGAGCACTGGCAGGATCTACAGTGATATACATATGCATGAAGATAGGTATATATATATATATATACATATATCATGTCAGCAAAGCTATGAACCCTAGGGCTACAGGACAGACAAGATGATCCTCTGTCTGTAACACTAAGAAGGGTATGACACCACAGTATGATGCGTTTCTGCAGTCCTACAAAGCATTTAATACAAGATGTCAAAATATTTAATATCAATGGCCTAAACTTCATGGAAACAACAATTCTCACATTGACAGCATAAAACAAGGTTGGTTATGATCCAGAAATTGCTGCACTACTATAAATCCAGGAGCTGTCAGGCAACCAGATCAGTTCAACAGTCTAAAATAAAAATGTGTATCAAGTATTCTACAATGTTATGGATTCCATCAGTTTCAAGACTGCAAATGCATAGAATTGGGCCCCTTATCTGTCCAATGGCTTACCTACTTAATGAAGTTAGTCAGTATAGTATCACCCCATCGAAGATTACAGGAACAGCCCTTCACATGGAATTCCCCCTTTCTCTTGTCCTTTAGTAAGTGACTGATCAAACTCAAGGAGTATAAAAGGTCATGCCAGTAACTGCAGCTGCAGAAGAGTTGTATTAATCCAATTTCTACCTACCTCTGTGGATAAAGGAGATTGTTGTTCCAGCTGTTCTTCAGTGGCTACTGGATCCAGTGTGCCAAGTGATCATTAAACACCTCAGAGAGAGAGACAGCATGGCAAGCTTGATGCAAATAGGTGCCCCAGCAAAACTCTATTCTTCTCATCAGCTGTGTTTCATTGAGCTATCATAATAAACCTGCTGCTCACTAGAAAGGCTCTCTGATGAGGAAGGCAGATTGTGGCTCCAACAGTCTTACCCAGAAGCTTTCAGAAAACCCTTTTCATTACTCATCAATCACTTCACAGTTTTCTGAGGTGAGTACTTCTTACAGAAAAAAAGTGAATCAGCAGTACCAGGAATAGATGAAAGACCTCCTGGTTTGGGACAAGCCCCTTCTTCTACTTATTTAAAATGAAAAAAGAATCATGAGGTAATTGCCTAGAGCCTCTCTTTTCACCAGCGAGATGTCCAACTGAAAAGTATGTGGTGTTAGCAACAGGATCACTTAACTTCAGGTGAGGCAAATGTTAAGATTTATTACCACACAGCAGAATTTGCACTAAGCTTGCAGCACTGAACTAGATACAAGTGAAGCCTTGCAGTCTGAAATGAGATTAATATTTTCCCATGTCCTAACTGCCACTTTTCCTCCCTGCCCTCTGTTGTTTTCATTAGTCACTAGAATATATGGCTTCTTTCCAAAGAAGAATTCTCTGTCTGCCTCACTGCTCAACTCTGTCTACAAAGTTGAGATAAACAATGTTCTGCTTTAACCTCTCCTCTGAGATCTAAGAAAATTTAAAGAACTTGGCCTTATTTCTGGCATTACCCTGGCTTGCTACATGTTGTGCCACAATGCTCCGATCTGTAACACGAACATGGGATGAGTGTGAACCCCCTGGTATTCACCGTCACTTGGCAGAAAAGGATAAAGGAGATAGAACAGTTGTTTTAAAAGACCTAACCGTTGCTAGATGTGCTTCCAGGATTTCCTGGATATCTTTGCCTCATTTTTTTAATTGTATGTATATGCTTGCTTTTCTCTCATCACTGTTGAACAGCTGAGAAAAAATGTGACCATGAAGCAATGATAGTTCCACCCTCATAGCAGCTGCACTAAGACTACAAATCAAAATATTAAGGGAAAATATTTTAACATTCAAATGTCAAAAGCTGTTCATAAAGGGAAATGTCTAAGATGTGCTTGTACTGGTTTTTGGATGAATGACAGCTGTTTGGGGGTAAATCTGAAGTGCTTCCTTGTCTTTTTCATCAGCTAAAATAAAGATAGAAAAGCTTCATTTTTTTTCAACATTGATGGATATTCCATTACAGAAAAGCAAAGACAACAGAACTGCTTTCATATTCTACAGTCCAACAACTTATTTCAGGTTTTACTAGGAAAAAAACACTGCAGTGTCAGAAGAAAGAGACAGAGAAAGAGAAAAGAAAGAAAAAAAAACAAAGGAGAGAGAGAAAAGGGAGAGGAAAAGGGAGATACATATTCTCCAATTTAGAGTGTGAGTGACAACAATTACATGAAAAAGGAATGATATTCACATCAAAATTATCAAGATAATTTACAGGATTAATGCACCTGACCACAGCTGGCTTTTAATTCAGAACCTGTTCTGATGTCAACGTGATCAATGTCAATGTGATCAAGTGAACACTTAGCTCCAACCGAAGTCTAAGACACAGGTGCAGAATTTGCACTGTCAACTCTTTTACTATGGTGTAAAACATGTATGAAGAACCAAGATAAAACTGAAAGCTTGCAAGTGTTAATTTCCATGGATGTTGGATTTCTGAACAAGGTCTTGACCATAACATTCTTGGCAGAGTTTCCAGAAGATGACAAGGCATGTAGAATGTATCCTGCAACATTTTATTTCAAAGCTCTAGTATCAGAAGTTTCACATAAGTTAAAATTATGAATTTATTGCACCAAGCCAACAGTTGGAAAGATGAAATATATTTCCTGCAGTGCACCAAAGCCAAGTACATTCCTTTTACTCCCAGTACAGCAGAGGTCGGAGGCCAAAGGAAATCATCAGGCTTGGAAAAGGCTGATGACTGATGTGTACATGAGGATTTGCATCTCCAAAGTGATCAGATACCAGTACCTTTCCTCTCCATCTTCATGACAAACAACAGCATTGTGCAATAGCAAGGCTCACTCTTTCAACAACCTCACATAAGGAGCTGGTTAACTTCCTTGGCTGGGACAAGACTAGAAAGGCTTCAAGAACATCTCTATTTCCAGAGCACTGAGAAGCCTACAGGCAAGACTGTGTTTGCGGAACACTTTAGTGGATCCACTGGTAAGCACCTGAGTACTTGCTGCTGCTGGGGAAGGCATGGCTCAGGACAAGGAGTGAATAGGACACGCGCTATGTGAGCTGAAAGAAAGTTACCTTTCTCAAGTAATCTTGAAAGCTCCACCAAATTAATTACTGTGAGACAATGCTGAGCATTAAGCTGTGACTGCTTGGGAAAAAAGGTCCCTGGGAATCCTTTCTACCCCTATGAGTAACTGTGTAACTATTATTTCTTTTGTCTCTGATAAAAGAAAAAACCCAGCCTGGCACCACATTAGAAAGACAGACTGAAAACATGTGCTGACTTGGCATCTAGTCATGTCATACAAATTTTAAGCCACAACAATGCAAACATAGGAAAAATTTCGATATTGCGCAGCAATAAGAGAGAACACTGCCAAATCAATTAGTTCCCTCACACTAATTAAACTGGACAGCTCACAGAGGGAAGCACATCTTATATATGAAATCCTTATATAATAAACCTACGTGAGTTACCGTACTGAATCATGCCACACTGTACATTTAGACATAAAAACATGCCTAGATTTACACAAATTGAGTACATATATACTTAATAATTAATTTACAGGAACATGAACTTCTTTTGGCACTGCACAGTTACTCCTCAATCTTTCTGAAAAGCATTGTATCCTAAGGTAGATTCTAACACTTAAATCCCTGTCAAAAAAGGAAATAAAAACACTTTTTCCTTTTCAGAAGACACTTGATGAGACTCTGTTAGCTCTCCTTGGATTTTTTTGTGCGAAGTGCTTGTATTTCAGCCTTTTCAAGATGAAGTCTGTGACACAGAATGCAGCTTCCCATTTTGACAGCACCATTGAACAATGAGCATCCAGTCCATTTATGATTGGCCTTCCAGTATCTGAATAGGGCCTACAGAAAAGCTGGGAAGGGACTTTTTAGGCTCTCAGGGAGTAAGAGGACTAGGGGTAATGGAGCAAAGCTGGAGGTGGGGAGATTCAGACTGGATGTGAGGAGGAAGTTCTTCACCATGAGAGTGGTGAGGCCCTGGAACGGGTTGCCCAGGGGGTTGGTTGGGGCTGCTTCCCTGGAGGTGTTTAAGGCAAAGCTGGATGAGGTTCTGTCCAGCCTAATCTAGGGTAGGGTGTCCCTGTCCACGGCAGGGGGGTTGGAGCTTGATGGTCTTTGTGGTCCAATTCTGATGATTCTATGACTGTGTGATTCTAAAATAATGATACACCCTTAGCAAGAGACACCAGATTTTAAGAACCTTGAGACACAATATTAACTTGTCAAGCAGAAAGATGTTTCAAGAATATCAGATACAAAATCTGATCCTTAGCACAAGCGTGGAAGTTCATCTGTCTAACAAACAATATTACTCTGCAAAGTGCCTCTGCATTCTTACTCTTCAAATAAAGACACACTACACTTTTTTTTTTTTTTGGCTGTTACAGGTTACCATAGTTTTTCTGAAACTCCGAACATCTAAAGCTTGAGTATGCCCTACCTATTGCCTTCAAGCAGTTTTATGCAAACCCACCCATTTGTTACAAACAGCACACAAATGCATGGTGCCCGCAAACTCTTTCCCCGGAGTTTCTGTCTCTAAATCGCTCACTCAGGCAAGTAGCCCTAAATGACAGGAAGTGCCTAACAGGAATTTCAGCATGTGATTTTCAGTAAAAAACTATAAAGCCTCTGAATCAGGGAAATCCTACATATGTGCCTCATGTTTACATGTAGGAGGGTTGTCCCATAGAAATCTTAAACCTCATAGAACAGTCACTGGGTGTGGTTTTGTCAGTGAGCAGCAGTATGTAATCAGCAGTGGGAAATCAAGTTAGTCCCTCACAAATGAGCCCTTCAGGGAAGGCACGGAGGAAAGTGGTAAGGGTGGGTAAAGGAGAGAAACTAGAAGTTTGTGAAGGTTGCTAGAAGATGAATAGCTACAGCAAAAGAACAACCAGATAGAATGGAAACCAACATTTTACTCTTCAAATTGAGCTTTCTATCTTTAGCCTCTAACAAAAAGCAGTGATGAATCAGAGGAAACTGTTTAGACATAGACTCATTGCTTGGTACTGCAAAGGAGGTGACATGCTCTGCATTCAACCCTAGTTTACACTGCAGGGCCTGTCAGTGTGCTGGCACCCTTAGCAACTGCATACAGGATCCACACCCCACAATTATGGAATGAGGCCTGCCAAGAACTATTCAATGCTCTAATGTTACTCAGAAAAAAAAGCTAAGAGCAGCTACCTGTTTGGAAGCCATCCTTCAGCTCTCATCCTCCAGTCCCTGAAAGATGTCCAGCTCCCTCTGAGACACTGCAACTATGGTTTCACTTTTGAGCTGATGTGAAGGTGTGTGTCTGAAGACATTTTTTCAGTTCTCTGAGATAAAATGCAATATTACAAAATCTGGTTATTTCTCCAGTTAATAAACTCTCAACAGAATTGTGGATTGGGGTTTTTTTTCAGAGTTTCTGCTTGCATAACTTATTGCAAAGCCAGGCTTCTTAAAATTAGGTTTCCATATGTAAAAGACCAACACTGACAAGGGCTCATAATTATAGAAACACAGCTTTACTTGTCAAAAGGACAAAAAAGAATTCCCAGCCCCAACTATGGTTTGTTTAAAAATAATAACGAATTTTCCTTAGTCATCTAGAGAAAAAAAAATCAAACCATGAAGACACTTGAATATTAAATATTTGATCAGTCTGGTAATTAAAAAATTAATAGTATTGGTTAAAGCTAAGAAGTGGAAAGGCAAGGTGAGTTCAGCAGGAGAGAAAATGGAAATCCTTTTCTTGTGCAACTGTTTGGTCAGCTGGATCACCATTTGCAGCAGGGTATTACAGTGCTCAGGTTGGGCCAGAGTCCCCTTTTCACTTTGGAAGGTGACCAAGGGATAAGATTATCTGTCTCAATGCAGAAATACTTAAGGAGATAATAAGAAGGTCTAATGAGGACATGCTGACCCATCAGAAAAGAGAGGAAGGAAAATTCTCAACATAGAATAAAGCCTAAGTCTTAGGATGCACTCATTCAACCTGGGAGTCTCCTTAGCTCCAGTGGATGCTTCTAATGTGCCACCTGGCCACTCCAGAGACAGACTCTGAAAAGCACTGTAAAAGCACAGGTGAGAGAGTAGCCTTTAAAGTAGGAGCAAGCCACTCATACTTTAGAAAGCAGGAGACATAAAAATGGATTAGGAGCAGACACTAGTAGGAAAACAAACAGATCTATGATTTTCCATTATACATCTCGATCTATACATCTCTCTCTATTTGTCTGATACCAAAAAAAACAAGTAAAAATGAGACTCAGTCTTCTTAATGGTCGTAACTGACTCCACTGATAGACTTGTTAATCTTTTCTTCTTTTAATGTATTCTACTTACTCAGTTTTGGGGAATGTTGTAGTAGGCTTGATAGATTGAAATAGGCTTATAGATGTCCTGGCATGCCCAGACATCTTTTTCTGCTCTCTCTCTCTCTCTGTTGTGGGGAGAAGCAACCGCGGGAAAGAGGACAAAGAACCTGGAGCAATGGAGTCTAAGGACCCAGGCTTGCCCAGACTTGTTCTGCTCCTGTTTACATCCTGTGGTAAACAGTTGGCTTGTGCCTGACTCGTGCAAGGCCTATGTCTTTCCCAAATTTGGGTAAAGCTCACTGATGGCTTCACCTATTATGGTCAAGCTTGGCTAACTGCCATTCTGATTGGGCCATTAGTCCCAGGCTGCACTGATAAAAGAGATGAGCAGGTAACACAATGTGCTCTGCCATTGTATTTGTGCTTGCCTGCTGCTTCCTGCTGCCATTGCCTTCTGCAGAAATGTGCTTTGCTAAGCTATAAGTTAGCCCTGGTAACTGTCTGCTTGGAGTTTACCTGGAACAGGCATAATTGCCTCTATGTGATCAGCCTATATAGCCAGTGTGACATCCATGCTGAGACTGCACATTGCAAGACATCCTGCCTACACCTGAAAGTCTCCTGCCAAGACAGCAAGTCCTGGAGGTACACAGATCATTCAGAGAAACCAGGACCAGGTCAGAGATCATCTGCCCCCTTTCTCCAGCAGCGTGGGAAGAATCAAAAGCCTCAGCAGCCAACAAGACAATCAACAGAATTCCCTGCAAGTGTTTGTGTACTGTCTGGAGCTGTATCTAGCCCCATGAGTCAGGAAATAATATTTTGTGAGTAAATATTTAAAGCCTTTTGTAATTTACCAGTTGTCTTCTGCCATATGCAGAAAAGAGCTTCCTTGAGTCCATCTAGTGGGCAAGTGGTATATTGACCACAAGAACCTTCTCTTCCAGTTCAATTGAGTTTGAATGTTTATATTTTTGCTAGTTATTTCTAGATTCAGTTATTCATTTGCATAATGTTTCCACGACCATTGCAAGAGAATATGATTATTATTAAAATTAGTGCCCAGGGTGACGAGAGTCTGGAATATTGAAAACTACTAAACAATATTAATTTTGAAAAAAATATTATCTTGCATCAATTCATTACCCCTCTGTTACAGGGAGGGAGATGTTTCTCTTTGTTAACAGTATTCAAGGATTTTGTGCACTTCAGAGTTTAATATGTTAGCTCTTTCTTTGTTAAGAGCTGGATTCCAAGCTCAAGTCCATCTCAAAGAAAAATATGTGTGGGCATTTCATCCTGTTCAGTAATAGCCACCCAAAAAGCAACTCGGAACTGAAGCAGAATCTTCTGCCCAAACAACTCCTACAAATAGAAAAAGTGCAAGTGTTTTGTTTCAGTCCTGAGCAGTATGTGGGCAATGCAGCCAGCACCTGCCTGTGATGTATACAGCTCAGTCTGCAACCTTTAAGTGCTCTGCTTATAATTAAAAGCAAAATGTAACATAATAAAGAGAACTGAATGACAGCAGGGGACAATTAAACTGATTATGCTGCCACTTTGTGGTTTGAAACAGCATTTGTTGTTCAGTGAGTCAATGTGGTTCATGCAGACTCTCATAATCCAGCCTTAGTCCTGACATCAGTAAAAGAAACAATTGATAAGAAACAAAAATAGAAACTCCATCCCACGTGAAGAGGCACTAAGTCTGAACTGTAATGCAAGTGGCAAATGCCAGCCCATGAAGTTCCCTTAGACACTATTCAAGATGGCAGTGCTAGCAAACAGTTTTCCTTTCTGGCAAAATCATGCTAGCACCAGAATTATCAGTTTCCCCACATCTTTCTTTTTTGCTGTGTTTCTTACACAGCACCAAGTAAACTGTGACCACTTCTGATGGAAACATATATTCAACTACAGCAGTATTATGATCAAACAGTTATTTAACAGCACCAACGAAAGGCAGCGAGTGCTGCTGTGAAATACACAGAACTCAACTTTGTTAATCTTCCCAGGCTCAGTGGGCGCTACCTCAAAGATTTCATGCAGGTGACTGACTGTTACCAACCAAAGCTCAGGCAGTTTCCAAGAGAAGACAGTGCACTACATACAATATCTAATACACACAATTCACAACCGATCTGTAGAAACTGCGGCACGTTTATATCGACTACACAAGAGAGAACCCTAAACCAAGTTACATTTACAGCTTGGGGACACAAATTTCCTTTCTGACATTATTTTCAGTTTCTGCAGAAGAGAGCAGGCACAACCAAGGGAGTGATCACTGACCCCTGGTATTTCTGCACAAGCTCTACCAAGACTGCAGCCTGATGCAGAGCGTCCCAGTCAGCAGCAGGTGGAGCCCGGCCATAGCACTCTCCATTTTCTCTCCCTGGTGGCTCTTGTAGCTGATTTTGACAAGCAGAAACTGATAACTGGAATATTCTGACACAGTACAATTACAGCTACTTGTCCTAGAGCTGCCTAGTACAGAGAAACGAGCACGAACCCGTTTAAATGCATCTGCATTCATGTTTTTAAAACTCCTTAGCTCATTTCCCAGATGATCTGAAGGAAACCAGAGTTGTACAGAGCAGTTTCCAGCAGTAAGTAGCTCCTCACTTTGATATAGTGTAGTGGGTTTGCAGTGACCTGCCCCCCCCCACCTGCCGCTGTCCCCGGAGCGGGTAGCCAAAGACAAAACAGCAATCTCGATCCTGTGAGATTTTGCAAAAAAAAATTCAGATATAATACTTTCTGATTGCTTGGAGCAATTCCCAGCATCTGGATACACATTTGAAATTTATAGGGTTGGTGTATAAGCCTCTAGAGAAACTTTCAGGCCTAACATGCATCCTGCATTTACCTCCTGAGAGACTTCCTCATCCCTACCTGAGCTCCACAAAAGAAGAAAAGGAATCCAACACTTGATACGGAAAAGACTCGGACTTCTCATGCACAGCTCAGCCCAAGCCTGACCTTTACACCTCACAGCCTCCTGTTATTTGAGAGTATCTTCTGTCTATCTGACATTCCTTGCTTTACTAGCACTGTCTGTCCAGAAAGTTCGCCAAACTGATGAAGACAGAGTAAATATTGTCTGGAACATGAAGTGCTGTACTAAGGTGTCCAATTCTGTTTCTGCTGTTAAAATACTGGGGTTCGGGAGCTTGATGCTGCTGACTCCTTGCTTTATTCCTACACAGCAAAGCTGAGTACACTTTACTTGTCTGTCAGAGAGAAGATGACTCTTGTTCTGGAGTCTCATTCTTCATGCTAGAAATTAAAATTGCAATCCAAATTGCAAAACGCCTGAGCAGCTGAACAAGAGTCCTGTTAGATCAGGCAAGTCTCTTGGGAGTATCCAGTGCATACAGCAGAATCCAGAATTCTACAGAAGCTGCAGCACTGAATGTCTCTTCTGCCTGACAAAGCATGCTGATGCGTGGAAAACCTTTACGGCCAGCCCTACATTAGCTTACCTTGACCTGAAACTGACCTTCAACATCCAAAGAGGAAAGCCTGTTTCCTTAGGATATTAAGTGTAACTCAACATGGTGTTTTCTCCCTTTCCAGAGAAAACCACAAGCTTTCTGAAGCAAGCCTTTGTACCCGCAGCAACAAAGCAGATTTCCAGGGTATAAGAAGATACTGAGAAGGATAAGTTTGTGTTCTGTCACATCACTCAACCGCTTTATCTTCCTCTCCCCACAGCTTTCTTTTAGCCTTGCAGTTGCTCTAGGCTCTCTGGACCTAGTTTCACTTGTCCATCCCCAAATGACTCTCTTTTCTTTATCCTTGCCTTATCTCATATGAGGCCATCTTAAGGTTTTCTCTCCCCTTCTCCAGAGGAGCAAATACCTTTTTAGTCCATGCTCAAATGTCCTTCCTAGGAACAAGACCTTCTTTTCCAGGCTGGTGTTCTCCCAGCTTTCTTCACACTGAGGAGAAGTGTCAGCTTTTCACCACACTTGAGAGGCCTGGAAGGCTCTTATAGAGACATTAGGGCTTCTGGCCTGCAAGTACTTGAACTTACTGTGTTTTAGGTTTTCTTTCATCTATTTAGACTTCCTGTTTTGTCAGTGTTAGAATAACATGAACCAGCAGTGCAAACATATCTTCATACTGATCTTCATACTGCCACAGAACAAACAGAATCCTCAGCTTCGGCAATAGCAAGTTGTTTTAGAAAAGAGCTTTTAAAAGTGCACTTCACCTTTCTTCTTCACAGGGAATGTCTGGTCCATACAGTGTGACATCAGATTAAAATGCTCTGAGCAGGCTACTCATTTGCCAGGAGGTGTGTTAGCTCTGAGCTACACCACATTATAGCTGCCTCCCAGCAGAAGTGATGAGCACTCACAGCATCAGAAGCCAGCCTGCCCACAATACTTGCTGCCCAGCTTTCTTTTCAGGGCAAGGGCGTATCCTCAGACTCACTCTGCTCCCAAATCCCAGCACACATAATTGCACCTTGGGGACAGAGAGATGCCAAAGGCAGGCAGGTAGCCAGACTTCTTCCGTCTTCCTGCGTATCTGTTTTTCTCTCCAAATACAACAGCTGTTTTAATGAAAAGTAACATCTCTACTTTTAAACCTTGTCTCAAAGCAAAAGCAAAAAATATCAAATTTTCTGACATATATGGAAGGCATGGGCTGGGGCTTGGCAGAAGGGAAACAGCTTTGGACTGGATCAGTGCAAGTCACAAGTGGTTTGACAGAATTTCACTTGTTCAACTTTCAACCCCAGGTGAAATGCATTGGACATGAAGCTGAAACTCAACACAGGGTAATAATCCTCTAAAGCACAGTGTAAATCAGCATGTAAAAACATGCAAGGTTATGTAACAGTACTCCAGAAAACACTTCTCTGATAGATTCAGTTCTTTTGTGGGCCTCCCACGAGGAGTCGATATAATCCTTAGTTTTCAGACATTCATCAGCAGAAGGAATCTTTACCTATTATTAGAGAAAAATCCAAACCATTTGTTTATGGACAAATGCAGCTTTGTTCTTTTCTTGCACTAGGCTAGTTGTACCAGCTGTATGGCTGCAGTAGCAGAAGTAAGTCATAAAGTAAAAGAAACACTTTCTTGGGCATCTTGAGGGAGTTCAGAGCTCCAAGGCAAACCAGAGGCTCAGTGGCTGAAGTTGCAAGGCTTCATCACCACCCAAGGAAGACCTGTGCAGCCAAAGCCAGCTCAGTGTTACTTACACCACTACAACGTCTTTTGTGAATTGTCTTCTTTTTTGGAACGGATAATACAAGTTCAAACGCAACACTCCAGACCTCTTCTCAGAGGTCGGCTCACAAGCAGTTCAAAACCCACGTCTGCCTTTCTCACCAGGGGGCAATATAACAGTACCTCTTCCTCTAGATTAAACCAAAGTCAAAGCTGATACTTCCTGTCTCCTGCTACTCCCCCGGGTGATCTCCAAACTAGTATCGTTTTTTCCTTGTTGACAGCTTCTCTAAGCTCAGAGACCAAACACAAGGTTCTAGCCTATTGTTTAAAAACAAACAAACAAATAAAAAAGGCCTACTGCGCTCTATTTCAAGTCAGCTGCTTGAGCACCATCACAGTGATAATTAGCTATTTGATTAAACATTTTGGACAGCTGCCATGAAGGATACTGTTTCATCAGGACTTCAGGCAGGATTTCTGTCTGTTACAGAAATGGGCATGTTCATAAAGTTTATCAGCTGGTGGCTTTCCTATGCAGAAATGAGACCTCTAAGTACAGCTATACCAATACGTTATTCTTGCACTTGTCCTGCTATATCTGCTTTTACCACGTTTACCAAGGCAGAAGGACAGTATGTACCTGCCTCCTCTACTGTGTTTTTAAAAGAAGAGACAAAAGAAAAGCACACTAGCTTATAGGATTATATTTGGATTCCAGTATGTAACCTTTCCAAAAAGGACAGACACTTCCACAATCCTGTAACATGTCTGTTTTCCTGCATATATCTCTGATGCTGTCCCAGCAGCAGTCTTCTCTCCTTCCAGGCAGGCACCATTCTGTTTCAATTGTTGCTGTCTGTAGATGGCTCTTGCAAATTGCTCCCCATCCAATATCTTCTATTATGGCAATACTGAAATTGCTATATTTTATTGTGATCAATCAATTCACCACCATTACACTCAGCAACGGGCCCACTCTGCTATTCTCGCCCCCCTCTAACTTCCTAACATGACAAACCATCCAGAATAGAAATATGGAAGGAGGAGGAGGGAATGCCGAGAACACCTTGCTCTGAAGTGCCAATATCCCATGCTAAAAGTCCTCCACAATATTCCTGAGAAAAAGAACAGAGCAAGGAAGGTGACTGAAAAAGGAAGAAACTAACAACTATACCCAAAGTACATGGCCAGCTAAAACACTCAGATATGGGATACCAACTCACACTAAAGGTTTCCTTCTGGCAGCCAGGCTGCTACTTTCTTAGTTTTGACAGTAAAACCAACTTGTTCAAAAGGCAACTCGAAAACAACAATCCAAACATCACAATGTTCCTCTGTCATCTTCAGCTTTCAAGTCTAGGAAAGACATATTTCAGGCACAAGTCATCATTGCTGTCTGTTAGATAGATTACATTTCTAGTACCAAACTTTGTGGAATACTTGATTTGTACACATATGAGTAGATGCTAATAATTGTGCATCAATCATCTGTTTTAAAAGTCAGGACATACTAGTTCAGACTCAGCTTTATGCTAACATGGCTGTGAAGATTCTTTGATGAAAATAAGCCACAGGCTTCCATCTCAAAGATTCAGAAAACTGAGTACATAGTTACATGTACAAATCTGAGAAGCATAATGAGGACATTCAAACAGGCATATCAAACTCCAGCACATACGCACTGTGTCCTCCAAGGACCTGTGTCTATGTTATTTAGATCAAGAACCATCCATTTAGTACATTGTTCTTGGAAGAAGTAACAGGCTCAGAAAGTCAGAGGAGGAAGCTGACCTTTTTTCAAGATAATAACAGGTACTGCAGCATATTGGAGTTTCTCACTTTGTGCAGATATCTTGGTATAAGAGTAATACAATTATTTAATTTCAGATAGAATCCTTTTAGCAGCTCTGCTATGTTTTAAGCTACAGAAACTTCAGAATCCTTTTAGCAGCTCTGCTATGTTTTAAGCTACAGAAACTTCACATAGATAAAATGTTTTATTGGTTTCTCCTATAGGGAATATGCTGAATAACAAGCAGCATGCAAAAGATGTCTTTGATACAAATCTGTGTTTGGCTATGCAGTGAGAAGCCAGACACTCAACAGTACGATCTGCTATTGAAATATCCAGTTTATGATCATCTGTAGTCAGAGCTTCTTCACATTTTTCAGAGACATCAAGTTGATCCAGTATTCCTTGCTGCTCAAACTATTTCATAGTTACATTATTTAGAATATTTTTTGTGATCATCAAGAGTCAAAACTAGCACAGTTGCCTGGAAAAGCTGACTGAAGCATCAAGGCCTGTGCCATGATTCAGCAGGAACAGAGAGGGCAGGCTCATGCCAAAATCTTCACTGGCAGAAATATGTGCAGAAGTAGAGCAGCATTCTGTAAAGGCATTCCCAACATCTTTTCTCACGTTGGAGTTTCCAAGGAGACAGAGCTGTTCAAGGGAGGTGAACTCATTCAGCTCATGTTTGCAACTGAAAATCTGAAAATCCCAGAATGGCAGAGTACCAACATCACAGTTTACTATCTCTACTAGAGCAGCTTCTGCCTCAGGGAAAGACAGACACCAATAAAACTTCTAACAAAGCAGTACAACACACACACATAACCCAGCACAGGGAAGAGCTCACTTGTCTAATTTTAAGCAGTTAAATGCAATTTTCAAATTCTTCCCATTGACTATTGCAGTTTGGAATTTTTTTCTTTGCAGTGTCTGGGAACTTGTTCTCCAAGAGCATGGTAAAAATATCTTCCCCGGCATCAGCTTCAATTTACAATGTATGCATTGTACAATGTGCAAGTTGTCTGATAAGCCCTAAATATTTAGGAATAATTTTAAAATAATGTTATATCTCTGCATCAAAGACTGAAAGTGACTAAGAGCAAGGTCTGAAAAGGTTCACTTATTTCCAAGGCTGAATTCTTGCTTCAGTGGGGTTTAATAGTATCCCACTAACAAGAATACAGCCTTGTGTTCTGTTCCACTTACTTTTGGGGCAAAGAAGGTCCCTATTGATTCAAAAGTAAAAGTCTTGTTTCTTCTTTCTTGAAAGCCTCATTTACAAGAATGGCTGGGATAGGATGAATACTGTTCTCAGAGAGCAAAGGTTACTCTACTTTCACAATTAAAGTTTTTTGGTTTTGTTTCTTTTTCAGAAAGAAATAAGAAAAGTGAGGCCAAAAAATTGTGTTGCCTATGACTAATTTTTCCATCTGTGAAAATCTGAAAAGATCTCATCATCTTAAAAATGATAAGTATATACTTAAATTTTGACAAAAACATCACCGAGATTTAGCAAGCATGGATCATTAGAAGAGGATTTTTTGCCTAGTAGCCCCTGCTCCAGATCCCCATATTCTCTGCCCCCAGTCCTCCATTACTTTCTGTTGCTCAGAACACCACTGACTAATGCCAGTGGCTTCTGCTTCCCTGTCCTCAGGGCAGAAGGGTGCCACCTGAGGATCCAGGTTACCTGAGGACTTGTTTTCAAGCACAAGTTATCTGCCAAATGCAGACAGTAAATGACAGTAAATCATGCTGGTACCGAACACAGCATTTTTTATATTTCTATTGCATTGTGGTTAACGCCACAGGTTTTATCTTTAAATAATTTCTAGATTGTTCATAAATTCAAGCTGAAAATGAACTGAGCATAGAAATTAGGCCTATTAACCACCTACTAGTACAAACAGTTTCTTTGGGAAATCATAAGTAAATTGCTTAAGTATGTCGGCAGGAGAAAATGCTCATTCTTAACATACTTGGGGCCAAATCAATGTCCTAAAAGGGCACATTCAGAAGGCACTCCAATAAAGTGACTTCTGTCTACAAATGCTTTATTTACTTCAACCTAACATTACCCTCCTCATGCCCAAATCTGTATCTTTGGTCATGTTTGTTGAACTGATCTTACTAGAAAAGACCTATGTAAAAAGAAGCAGGACATATTCCAAGAGGATATAAGCTCTTAAAGGTGGAAGAGTTTCCTCTCTCTCATCATAAAAAAGGGCAGAAATAAACATTCTCACCCATCTGCAAAGTGAGGAAAATCCTTTTTCCAAATAATCTGACAGAGAACTTCTAACTTTATAAAATTTTCAGTACAAAATATTGGAGATGATCTCTACAGTCCAGTAGTGGAAATAATCTTTTCAACAAAAACATTCCCTGCACGTCTTTCTTCCTTGGGCAGTCGATTGTGTTTACATTCATCTCTGTGCTTACCCCAAGATTCCAGCTCACACAGTGCTTTGCTGAACAAGCAGTGGTGCAATTTCCTTTGAAACTCCAAAGTTCTGAAGTTAAAAACGTGTGGAAAGTTTGTTCTTAAAACAACAGAGATGTGTAAAAACAAAAGCAAAAAATATGAGAGGGAGGAAACAGAATGATACTGTGAAGCAAAAGTAGAAATTTTTACATTTCCAACTGACACCTTACAAATTATCAGCTAAGATCCAGTGCCACAAACTCAGAACAAATATGATTCGTTGACGTAGACCCACTTGCCACCAATAACAATGGAGTTCACAGGATCACAGGATGTCAGGGGTTGGAAAGGACCCAACAAGATCATCGAGTCCAACCCCCCCTGCTAGAGCAGGACCATACAATCTAGCTCAGGTCACAGAGGAACACATCCAGACAGGCCTTGAAGGTCTCCAGAGAAGGCGTCTCCACAACAACTCTGGGGATGCTGTTCCAGTGCTCTGTGACCCCTACAGTAAAGAAGCTGCCCCTTGTGTTGAGATGTAACCTCCTGTGCTGCAGCTTACACCCATTGTTCCTTGTCTTATCACAGGGAGCAAGTGAGAAGAGCCTGTCCCACTCTCCTGACACCCAACCCTCTGATATTTATAAACATTTATTAAATCCCCTCTCAGTCTTCTCCAGACTAAAAAGCCTCCGGTCCCTCAGCCTCTCCTCAAAAGACATGCCTTTCAGTCCCCTCAACATCCTTGTAGCCTTCTGTTAGACCTTCTCCAGCAGATCCCTGTCCCTCTTAAATTGTAGAGCCCCAAACTGAACACAGTACTCAAGATGGTGTCTCACCAGGACAAAGTAGAGGGGGAGGAGAACCTCCCTTGATCTGCTGGACACACTCTTCTTAATACACCCCAGGATCCTATTTGCCTTCTTGCTGTCCCATGGAGAACTTGTTATCCACCAGGACTCCTAGGTCCCTCTCCACAGGGTTGCTCTCCAGCCATTTAAGATAAATGAGAGGTTGCATTTTCTCCAGGATAACTGTGTTCTACACTGATACCAAGTTCTTCTGGCAAGACATGTAAATATTTAGCTTGCTAGTTAGAGATTTTAGAGGTATTTCTCAAGCAACAGGAGCATGAGGACTGCAATAGACTGGATCACAGCTCATCCAAATTGCAGCTGGGAAGGGAAAATGCCTTTGCTGTTGCCCTCCCCTGGGATTGGTACAGGTCTGGGTGTGCTTTAACCCTGCTGCTGCTCTTCATACTTGTGGTGATTTAGCAGTTACCTGGCTGCCCCCCTCCCACCTCCCCTCCATATAACCCAGGCTGGAAGTTGATAAATGAAGCTTTATATTTACAGCAATGATCTATATACAAGCAGGTATTTACAATGTATAACAGATATTTACAGATATATACAGTGAAAATGTAATACAGAAACACCACACCCCTCCCAGAGATCAAAATCCCTAAGAGGAGTTTCTAACCACCCCTACCACCTCTACCCCCTTCCCCAATCTTATCTCACCAACTGTTGATGCAGCAGATATGCAAAGGTAGATCAACCGGAGGGGATTAGCAGTAGAAAATAAGTTAGTGGAATTATTAAGAATCAGCTACACAAGGCAGGGACAAAGAAGCCATGCAAGAAGCAGGCGCAGCCCAGAGAAGTCTGAAACCATCTCCCTTATCTATATTTGGGTTACAACTCTTAAAATTTTTTTTCTTTCTGAGTAAGCTGTGAGTGGAGTGGCATCATCTGTTTTCCTCTCTCAGCCTATGGTCTAATTTTCTCACTCAAATCCTCCAATTAGTTCAAACCAGCACAATAGCACCCTCCCTGCTGGCTCAGAGACACCAGGACAAAACATCTCACTAGAATCAGAGCCCTCTCTGTGACTGGAATAGGAAATAAAGCTCAGGGCTGAAACAGCTCTTGGAGGGGAGTTTCTCCACTCCTGGCCCTGTACACACAATCCAGCTATGCACATCTGCAGAAAGGCAACTCAGACTATTCCTCAGTTGCTTTCTAATTGACTCTAAGTACTGATACCAAGAAATGGCTAAATTTGACATATTGAAAAACAGATGTTGATAATTTGACAAGAGTCAGAGTTCTGTGCTACAGTTAAATATCTGCTTCTCCATGTACTTTTGACAGCTCAATTCCTTACTTCCCTGCAGGGCACCTTCCACATTAATGCCATTCTGCCAGGTGCACTGTGCCATGATGCCATATGCTGCATCTGTTAATTTTCAGTTTGCAAATGCACGTTTCCTGCTAAATGTGGGTGGTCTTGGCTCAAGTCTCAGCTTTCAAGAGTATGGTACTCATTCCCAGGGCACCAAAAGCACTTAGCACAGTTCATGCAAATGGGATGCAGCACTGAATGGCTACAGGGAGACCTTGCAGAAAATTGTTTTGTCAGTCAAGTTTTGTTTATTGCATGCAAGTCTAGTGAGAGAACCTGCTGTACTAAAGCAAGGATGAAATAAATTTATTCAGGAGTTGGTTTGTTTTTTGGTTTTTTTTTAGATCTTATGAAATCTAGCTATTAGTCAAAGGGTTTATGATAGAGAAAACAGAGCTCAATCTATTGACAGCATGTCAGAAAGTATCTGGTACCAGCTGAAATATATTCACAAACCAACAAGTCTGTGACAAATGTCAGCAGTAAAAAAGAATTTCAGTTGTACAAATGCTTTGCCCAATAAGAAGGTACTAATGTCAAGACAAAACAAAGCACTTCGCTGAAGTGTAATTCTTGAGTCATCACCAGAATAGATACTGCTCTTACATAGGTCTACACTGGGAGAATGTTGTCATAGACTAACATGGGACCAATACAACCTCAAGAGTTGCCAACTGCCAACTTCACTGATTCAAAAAACTAAGGCATGGAGAGAAAGGTAGATCAAACGCAAAACTCAAGATGGAATATCATTCCTTTGTTGCTGTTTTTGATACAGAAAGACAAAAAATGCATGGACATAAAGCTTACATTCTCAAGGTGAGAGCCACCATCTCTGATTTAATCTAAACCAGTTCTCTTCTAAAGCTCTTTGTTTTAGCAAACAAAATGAGTACCAGGCTGGCCAGATATCCAATTAAAATCAAGTGTAAACCATCACACTGTCTCGGCCATATACAAGACCAAATAGACTTCCACTCAGGCAAGCTTCACCCAAGTGTGTTTGAAATACACAGCAGATGTTGTCCAAGTAGTGCTGATCATAAAAGT
Source organism: Psilopogon haemacephalus (assembly GCA_013396835.1). NCBI lineage: Eukaryota > Metazoa > Chordata > Aves > Piciformes > Megalaimidae > Psilopogon > Psilopogon haemacephalus. The sequence continues at coordinate 107,825 of VWZI01001964.1, forward strand.
CCTTAAGACTAATAGGGCTCTACTGTCTGTCTTGCCTGTTCCCATGAATAGAAAACAGCAGCATTGTTAGGAACTTCACAGCTAAGAAAAGGTTAAATATGACATAAAATATTTGTCTCTTAATACAAAAAGTCCAGCAAAGTCCAGGCAAAGTCCAGCTTGTTTTGGAAGTTCCAGTGACCCTTCTTAATAATATGAGTTATGTTATATTGTGATATCTCATATTATTAGTAATATAACATCATGTGTTTCACCTAAATACCTTTCTTCTAACAAAATTGAGCTCTCTGTAAACCTAAGTTGTTCTTCAGCTAATTTTAAAGTTAGTAAAAGTTAAGAAGTGTGGTTTCCTCCTATGTCCTTCAAATCAAAAGCAGCTGAAAAACATCTCACCTGCTAAGGACATGTCCCACCTACTATGTACTGGGAAAATAAAAGCTATCAAAAAGATTTCACCCTTAATGGTCTTCCAGGTCTGGCTATAAATTAGAACAGATTGCCTGTGGCACCTCTTTGACAAGACCTAGTCTTGAAAACCAGATTGAGAGATTATCTACCTCACTAAACAAGATGTACTTGATTCTTATGCTCTATAAGAAAAGCTAATCTTTATTAATTAGTTGGCATGGGAACTCCTGGCCTTGAAAAGGCTATGAATGGTACATCAAGATCACATACTATTTTTTTTTAGTAAATACCACCATGATTTGGCTAAACAAACAGTAAGCAAAGCAAAAGTCGGCCTATTTCAGAAGTCTTGTAAGAGAAGCAAATGTCACAGGAGTTCAAAAATAGAAAAAAAATTAAATAAATTTGTTAGAAAAAAATTAAGATATTGCAAATAAAAATTACTGCGGTTCTTACAGCCTTTTTGCCAAAGAGATGTGATATTAGCTAGTGAAGCCTGAATGATGAGCAACAGAAACTATGAAACCAGCCATAGCAAGTATGAAACAGCACTCCAAAAATGGTGCAAAGGTCCATGCTCTTACCGCCTGCTGGATGATGCATTTAACAGAGAGAGGCCAAGTGTGATAGTAGAAAGCCAAGAATCTTAACAAGAGCCTTTGATTATTTCTTCACAGAAATTAAGACTTCTGGAAGTAGATCACTCAAGCTGACTTTGGCTTCTTTTCCTCTTTTCAGAACTGTGTAGAGTACACTTTTCCAGGAGTTTGAACCTCACAACAAAGGAATAAAAAGATATGCAAGACCAGTCTACCCCCACCACTGAGGCATACCACCTCATCAGGAGAACAAAGCTGAACAAAACAGGGCGACAGCACTGAGGCCACAACATCCAGCTGAACCCGCCGAGCAGGCAGAATACAATGGGCAGAGCTGAGCTCTCAGCAGCAAGATAAAAAAGAGCTGAGGAAGCAGATCATCTGATTTCTGCATGAGGCTGGTTTGACTATTTTCTGTTGCATTTGAGGGGCGGGTGAAGGAAGGGTGAGAAGAGGGAGAGGCATGACATTCGTAGACTTCTGGTTGATTCTTATAACATGATGGTATCAGCTATGCTACACTGGGAGTAAATTCAGAAACAAAAAAAAAACACCTCCTGTGGAGTACACTTGACCATAACTGCTCACCTCTGCAGTAACAGGTCTCTGTTCTTGTACTGCAACCACTTCTCTGGCATTCCTGTTTACAGATACATTTTATCCTTCAAAATTTCTTTTATGGAAATGCTGAGCTACAGCAAAAGTAGGATGTACATTACGTATGTTATGTATATATGTGTATATNTAGCAGTGCAGAATAGTTAGTTTTATACAAATTTTTAAAGGGAATTCTACATATGTTTCCATTCAGGAAGCAGCTGACAATACTTGTAAGATTATTATATGTTTTATTCTGTATCAGAGAACTATTTTATTTGATAAATAAATGAAAAGTAGTCAAACAGTTAGATTCTTCTGAAAATGGTCAAAATTGGAACAAGGTCATGCCTCCTCAAATAAATTAGCTAGCTGTTCCAAAAGAGATTAAAATAAAACAACACTCTGGGACTCTGGGATGACTTGGGAGATGTTAATTTCAAAATTCAGGCCAGTATTTGTTGCAACAGTTGTAGACATGAGCCAAAACAGGAGCTGGCAGCAGGGTAAGAACACAGGCATAACAGCAGCAGCTCCATGCAAGCTCATGTTTCTCTTGTTTACCCAGACACTGAAGCAGATTCTACTGTGACATCAATCCCTATGTCACTTCATTGGCAGCAAGTAAACTAGCTGAGGTGGTGCTGCATGATCTGCAGCTTTTGAACAGACATTCCCTCTGAGGAAATAATTGTCTTTGTTGTAATTAGTGACAGTCTTCATTGTAATTGGTGACAAATATTTAAAACCATGTGTTTCAAAACAGTCTCCTGAAGCTGGGAAGAACCTAATCACCCTGGGATATTAAGTTAGAATCCAATGCCAGGGCATTACAGCACATGTTTAACAGAAAGCTAGAATAAACACAAAGGTGTTAACATTGATAGGGAGGGTTTTCATGGTTTGTGCATGGGCCTGAATGAACTCGCACATTACCTTCATGCACACACAGAGGAACTGCAATCACCTACCAGTACACGCTACAGACAAATTGTCTGTGATAATGTTATAATTAATAGTGATATGGTATCTGACACCAGCTGAAACCCTGTAGTCACCATGAGTACTCTAGAATAACTTTGTGCCTGCTGAAAGAGCACTATGCAACACACCTCTCTAGCGATGTGGTCATTACTGTTTCAGTCTGATGGTAATTTCAAGTGCATGCCAATTCTCTTGATTGTTTAAAAGTTACCTGAATGCTACATGTTTGCTTTTTACTTAACTACCCAGTGCAATTAACCTAGCAGGCAACTTCTAAGATAAACCTGCAAAAAGGAGAATGTCAAGTGAAGACATAGAGATCCCATTTATTAGACGGCACTGAGGATGATTTTCAAAAGGTATGATTTCCTTTACACTTGATTCAAACTGTCCTAATAATTAATTACTTTTCTATATCTTTTAACAATTCCATTAGAGATCCCTAAGACTTCAACTCATGGAATATGTACTGCCATCCAATGAGATCTGGGCAGGCTGGAGAGCTGAGTGAAGGAGAACCTCATAAAGTTCAATAAGGACAAGCGTAGATTCCTGCCTCTGGGGAGGAATAACACCAGGCACAGATACAGACTAGGGTCGTCCTGCTGGAAAGCAGCATCATGAAGAAGGACTTTGGAGTCCTAGTGGATAGCAACAGAGAGCTATGAGGATGATTGAGGGAATTGAAAGTTTCTCCTGTGAAGAAAGACTGAGAGAACTAGAGCAGTTTAGGCTTGAGAGAAGAAGGCACAAGGGGATCCTATTTGTGTCTATAAGTATCTGAGGGGTGTGTGTCAGGATAAAGGTGGTGCCTGGTGATAGGACAAGGAACAACAGGTACAAGCTGGAACAGAAAGGGTTCCACCTCATCACAAGGAAACACTTCTTCATGGTGAGGATGACAGAACTGGAACAGGCTGCCCAGAGAGGCTCTGTAGTCTTATTCTCTGGAGATGTTCAACACTCACCTGGATGTGTTCCTGTGTGGCCTGTCCTAAGTGGTCCCGTTTTTTTCTGGGGGGGTTTGATCTGTAGGGGTCACTTCCAACCCCTACCATTCTGTGATTCTGTGATAATTCCCATGAAAAAGATATCATTAATATCCCATGTAACATTTAATCTTCTATACTTGCCATTTAAATGTCAAAGAAAGAACTGGACTACATACGAGCTAGAATTTGAGATAGCAGACAAGAATTCACTCCTTATGTAGGCTGCAGAAGCTTACTTCCATCAATAGGGACACATTGTGAACGGAAAGAATTTTCCCTTTCCAGAACTGCAGAAATACCCATTTTTAAGCCAATCTCAATTTGTTTATTTTTTAACACTCATCTCATAACACATTAAATTGTTGTTGTGTTTGCTTTTCAATGGATGTTCATTAAAATTTTGGTTTCTTCATACAACTGGTTACTTGCTTCTTAAATTAGCATAGTTGACGTCATTAGTAAGCACAGGGAATACACAGAGCTTGATGCTCAGTAGCTATAAACAGATTTGTTGATGTTGTACTTGAAACTGGAAAGATCATATGCTGGGTTGATCAGAAAATTGTCTATTGACAATGTTAAGTATCAGCCAGTACAGAGCCAGGCACAGCAAACAAGACTTATCTGAGACTCTCAGAGACTACAACACTGTTTTTAAAATTAGTTTTTAGTACCAGAGAAGCAAAGATGCTTATGAGACCCAACTGAAAAGAAGAAGCGCTTATCTTGTTTGGTTGGTTTTGTTTTGGTGTTTTATTTTGCTGTTTTTTTTTACCCCCCAGAAAAGTCATAAAAGATGGTCAGGTAGCCTTTCACTCAAGTTTAAACACTGTCCTCAGCCTGGCACATGTGAACACTAAGCAAGTGTCTGTGGGAAGCCTACCAAGGGAGATTTTCAAGAGTAACAGATTGCTCATTAGCCCCCACCTATTTAGCGTCACTGTAGAAAACTGGCTCAGCAGAGGGGGTTTGAAACAGAGAAGGCTTATAATTGGAAGGAGGAGGAGTCATCCATTGCTGGAGCAAACATTGCCTGGATTTCCACCTGTCCTCTGAAGAGAGCATCAGCATTTCACCTTTATTTTGATGTGAAAAATCCTATTTCAGCTGTGAAGCATTTCAGCTAATTGTTTAAAATGCCTCTGTATGCTCCAAATCCAGTTTATTGAGATGCCTGGAACACAAGGCTGACCTACTCAAGGAGTGCTTGCATGTTGCAAAGAGCTGTTCCTTATTTTGATCTTCTTCTAGCATTTTGCATAAACCCACAAAAACACTGTCATTGACAATTAATCTGATGCAAATTCTTGTCTTGTCTCCTGGGAGTTTTATTCAGGCAATAATTCTTGTGGGGTTAAAAGTTGAACTTAAGGCTATGTATATATACTGGTAATTTTTAACTTTGTGGTGTGGCCTAATCATACAGATTTTCATTCTTCATTTACAGTTTGTGTACAGGGTGAAATGCTTTTCTTACGGAACACTGTTTAAGTGCTACCAGATTGCAATCAAGTTAATTGAAACTCTGCTTATCTAAGTAATTACATACTCATCTGTAAGACCTCAACAACGTTACTGGAAGTTTCTCAGGAGCAAGCCCTGGTTTAGGTGCATGGATTTCCATCTCTGAAGGCAAAAGAAAATTGTGACTCCCAAGTAGCTTGAATTCTTTGGAGCATTGCCAACAATGTCCTAACTCTGGTGATTTTAGAAACTGTTGGCTATCTACCAACGACTTCTTGTCAGGAAAACTTGGTTTCAACTTAACGTGAGTTTTGATTAGACAGAAGCTGACCAAGACGTTCAGGACCTTTTCCACACTTTTACCAGTAAGCAAATCACTCTTCGCTCTTGGATGGCACTTTGCACATGTATCCCTTTATTGGTCTAAGTCTTCCTTCTTTTCTAAAATACAAGGTACTATTTACATTGGAACATCTAGAGCCTACAAACAATTTGTGTTGTCACATATTGAGATGCAATTTGTAAATAGTCCTACCGTCCAAGAAGTCAAAGTGATTCCATCAAATCTAATATTACTTAGTATCTCCTCTCAAATAAAGGTCTGAGGAAATGGATATATTTGTTAATTTTGGTCATTATAGAATCATAGAATGGTTCAGGTTGGAAGACACCTCAAAGATCATCCAGTTCCAATCCCCTGCCATAGGCAGGGACACCTCCCACTAGAACAGGTCGCTCAAGGCCTCATCCAACCTAGCCTTGAACACTTCCAGGGAGGGAGCATATAATTGTACCTACTGTTACACTCTTGGTTTAGTGTACATCCTCTGCAATATAAGTCATGAATCAGTCTGCTCTGCCTTAAAAATGACAGACATTACTAGGCACTGCAATAAGTATTGATCACAAGTGGTAATGATTTGGATGCAGAACTCCTAGACTGGTAATAACACTCCTGCCTTGAAGATTAAGACAATTTAGCATTCTGTGTGCAGTGTGTGTGTGTGCATCACCCCTTTTAATTTACATACTTACAGGCAGGTTAATCAGGAATTACCTGGCTGACATTAATTCCAGTTTCCATTACTGTCAAAGACTTATTAATGCTTCATAGACTGTCTTCTAATTATTCAGATACTTTGCATACTAAGCAGATCTACCTTTCCCTTTATATTTCCTTAAGCTTCATCCAGGCAAAACGCACACCCACCCCACCCCAAGACAGTGGGAGTTCATTGGATACTTTGTTCCCTTACTATCATGTCTTCATCGACACAAAACCAAGGAATGATCCAAACCTCCTTCCATTTCTCAGCTAGTGGTGACTTCAGACTAGTTCTTGAATCTTCTGATATGTGAAAATAGCTCCTAGTTTAATCTCACCAATTTATTTGCTTTTCACAGGGAAATGGACAGCTCCAGTAGCCCCATGCAGTATGATGTTCTTTCTCACATTGCAATGTGTCTTAATTTGTGAAGACTGCACATTGCCATTGCACTGCTGGTTTAAGAAGGTACAAGGCAACTGGCTGGCATAATTACCAACCCTGATGATTTGCCATACACTCTGCAGCTTATTCCAGTATCATGAAACAATTTAATGTTTTTCACATGGATGGAATTGCAAGAATAAAATATAGACATTTCCATTATTCCTTAGTATCAAAACTGTTATTTTAAAAATTACATCTGGCCTCTGTACTCCCAGTCTCAGTGGAAAAGACATTTCAGTCAAAGCATTTTACTTTCTGTGGACAAAATTAAGAGACTGTGTAAAGATCTTGACTACAGCTACTTCTATTCCCCTGAAAGCAAGACTTTCACAGAGGTGGTTTATACATAACCCAAGTATTCTTGCACCCTTATGTGCAAACAAATTTGTTATTTTGCATATTAAATGAGACAGTAGCAGCTCTCTAAGTTCTTAATGAAGAGGTGTGCATTCTGGTATTACTTCAGAGTTGTTACTCAGGTAATATGAGTTGCTACAGACACTACTATAGGATCTAAGCTGACATGGTAAGATTGGTTTGGTTTAATTTACGGTACAAGAGGCTCATTCACTAAACACTGACAGTCTTCTTCAGCCAGTTTAGCAAGAAAGCAGTTCCTACCTAATAGTGTTCTGTTTGACTGTCTGATACTTTTTGCTGCTACTTAAAAATCTGCAGCATCAGTGTACAGCTATCCCACTGTACAGGACAGCCTTGATGTCTAGAGGATTGAAATAAAAGGTACCACACGCTCACAGGGCACCAAAGGGCAATGTCTGTTAAGATACCTTCATTGTATTTGCTTGCCCAACAGCCGGACGTGCTTGGAGATCACAATTAGTATACCACAACCTCTAGATTAGACGATTAACAAGTCAAATTCATCTTAAAAACAGCTGCATATAATAGTAATTCCTCAATTTTGGGCAAGATCTGCAATATCCACAATCGTTATTCAGCTCACTATGGTGCATTCATGACATGGCATCTTGCAACAGTGATGTTACAGCTGCGTAGAACGGAACAAACGCTTCTGCAAATAACAAGGTACACTTTCAATGAGACAACATTCTAACTTTCCAAGGAAACGTCCACTCAATAGGGTCCCAGGCTCTATATAAAGGTCTGTCACATGTTCACTGAAAACAGAACTTTGCTCATAAATCTCTTTTTCCTTGTTAGTACAACTATTGAAAAGAACCAACCCTCAGAGAAGAATAACTAGACATTATTTTAGTGATCATGTCACAGGTATCTTAGAAGTGCCAAGACTGAGCCTAATAAAGATTAGCCCAGCCAAGAAAAATAATGGTCATAAAAAATGAACTAAACCACCAAGTTTAGGGGGAAATCCAATCTTTAGGGAGAGTTGAATATCTGGTTTCTTAAATATAAACAAAAGTCCTTCAGAGAAATATATACTGCGAGCTGGCTCTTCAGCCAAGGTCATATAAATGCAAGCTTGGTGTATTGTTTGAAGAGAAAACCAGCAAAGTTTGCTTCAGATACAGAGTCTAATCTGGGTGGGTTGTAAGCACTAACCAAGACCATAACACAATTCTGAGCAGAATCAAATAACAGTTGTGGCCAGTGAGAGAGAGAAACTCACAACAATTTGAACACTGAATCTGATATTAATTGAGGTTGTTCCACAGCTGTGCAATACTGTTTTCTGTGGCAACCACAGCAGCAAGGCTCCCCAAAACTCTGCCTGCAACTGGTGACTGCAGCAATCGCTGCTTAGGCATACATGGGCCTTTTCAAGTGGCCAGAAACTGTTTAGCTGGCATTAATGGCCTGAAGCTTTGGTTCAAAAGAACAATAGGTGCACTATTTTAGAGGCATTAAAGGTATTAGTGGCAAATCTGCATCGTGCCTTGTTTACTGCTGTACCAGTGGTATTAGACAGGAATTGAAAATGACTGCAACAGGCTGCTTGTTTTGAAATGCTCCATGCCATAAGTGAAAACATTATTTTTATTATGGCAATCACTATAAAAACCAAGAGTATTGATCAGTATTTTCTAGTTTTGAAATTAAAGGAAACAATACATCTATATCAACCTCAATAACTCTTTCCACTTCTCTTAGCAGAACTAAAGATAAACATATTAAGCCTTTTAAAAGATTCTTATGGGAGATAAATATCTAGATTGGTCTAGCCAGAATAGCATATCTCTGCTGATACATCTTAAAAAAAAAAAAAAAATCAGATGTGCATGCAATTTTTTATCTACATTGACCACATAGTGAAAGGAACTGTGATAGCTCCACATGTTTATGCATCCTAAACTCATAGTTCTGTGCTATGAAACAGACAGGAACAAATGTGGGCAGGCAGGGTGTACCAAGCTCCCTGCTTACAATCTCCACCATCATCCTGCACCCAGCTCTAGCTCCCTCCTAGTGGTGTGGAGACAGGCTTATGCTATTCCCATGTCTTCCTGCTCCTCTCAGCACCAGCAATTCTGATGCAACTCCCAAAGCAGGACAAGAGGCACCACAGTAACTCCCCTATAGGGAGTTGTCAGCAACTCTTGTCTCAATGCTGAGGGCAGGTTTATCAGCTGTTTGGTCCAGGTTACTTTCCAGTCATGTGAGGGCAATGTTTTTAAAGTTCACAGCCGTGGATCTTAGGAGCTAAAATCCTGTTGAGAAACATAGCTAAGACCTCAAACTGCATTTCAAGTTATTTGGGTCATGCACTCAAACCGCAAGAGTATCAAAGTGTATCACAATGTGCAGGACCTGTAAAAGCCAGCTCTAGATATACTGTGGTTTGGCCAGCTTTCAATTAAGAGCTTTCTATTTCAAGAAAGCTTCACGGAAAACAATGAATAAACTTTGATTAAAATAGTCTTAATTTTGCCTCCATTTCAAATGTTTGACTAACTTCAATGACTGTTAGATTTACGTCACAGAAGGCAAACTGAAACTCATAGACATAAACTGACTCTTGTCAATATCTCAAAGTGAAACTAAGTTGTCACAAATTTGTTACAAACTATCATCAGAACTAATTTACTAAAAACCATAGTGCAGTTGACCTCTAACAGTTTTACTCAGTCTTGTTTTTCTCAAAATACTGGTGTCTTAATGCTACTGCAGATGTCCTATCCTCTTTAAAGTACTGAGAAGTATATATCCTCACACCTCAAATAAACTATTTACATATGCTTTAGCAGCATGTTTTATGCTGAAAAGTTTCAAAGTCAAGGCTCTTGATGTGAGAAAACAGCAATGCAAGTATCATGAGTCAATAGCCGTAGTCCAGTAACAGAGAAAATCTTTCTCACTGTTTTCTACTGCCCCCTGCTTTTACCTCCCCAAAAGCACAGCATTAAGAAGCGCTACTGCATTTCTACAAACTATGGAGAGGTTGCAGGTGCTAATTGTAGCTACATGTTTTAGAATGAAAAATAAACCTTTCCCCACATTTGGTTCAAACAGCAGTTGGTCTCCACAGGTACTCTGGGATTAGATTTACTGCTGACTTCACGCTATGCCTGCAATCCTGCAGCTAACTTTACCAAGTAGTTTGGCATGCAAATGACAACATAGTGGGAAGCTGGAATTCAGCTGATTACAGTTATTTTATTTCTTAACTATTTTTTGTCTAAGTTAGCACAATTCACTCTTGCACTTCAAATTCTATTATTTCGGATCAGGGAATAATCCAATATTTACTAGTCAGATTAAACTTTCATTTCCTTTGACCCACATTTCTCAAACTCATCTAAGCATTTCACAGCACATGAAACCTGCAGCGCATTCTCCAGTTCCAGCACCATGGAGCCAGCAGGGTGAAAGCCACAGCTGGCACTCAGGTCTTAAACAGCTGTTTCAGTAGAACGGCACACAGTAGAGGAGTTCAGTCACAAAACTATCAAAGTTATTACATTCACAGAAAAGGAATCTGTCCCCAGAGTTACATATCCATCACTAAAGGTTAGATTTTTTTTTATCTGGTTGTACAATAATATGAAATACAAACTTATAGTTATTTGTCACATTTTTATGATTTATTTTGTATCTAAAATATTTTCTGTGCTGGTGGTGTTCAGTTGCTCAATTTGGTGTGCTTAGAATACAACCAACACCTCAGAAAACATCATAGAAATTAGGTATAATTTCACTGCTAACAACTCCCTGTTGACGGATGTGGCTTACATCACAAATTTTATGGTTTTTGTCATATAAGTATCTTTCAAAATAATTCCACAACAAATATTTTCTTTTAAATATATCAGAAAGCTTCTCTTTCTATAAATCAAATGTTAACATAACAAAGCAAATTGCAAACTTCATGAGCACAAGTTATTTACTGGGCATCAGTTCTCAAGAAAACTACTTTCTACATTCCTCTACACAGATTTCAAATCCAAGTTCCTCTCGTGTCAAAACAAAACCAAACCAAACAAACTCCCACACTCAGGAAAAAGTTTGAAAATGCTTACCTTGAAGAAGCTCCGAAGAAAATACATTATGCTTAGCATTTTGGAAGGTTTAAAATGAGGAATTGTTCAGTCTTTAGAACATCCAAGGCCTGGGTGAATTCCTACGCTCCTGCTGTGTCTTTAGTTACATGCTTTCTTGTTGCTATTTTGGACGGTCTTAGTACAAGGGAAGCATATGAGCCATGCCAGGAGCTTATGCTAAGGAGTTGCATAACAATTAGGGCTTATCTGTGCTGCACTGTACAGTACAGCAATGCAAACAGGTTTGTTCAGAGTTTACTAGCCCCAGAACATTTCTACTAGGCATGCCCAGAATGATTCCATTGTATTTGCTAAAGAAACTAAAGCTATTTGTAAGTGCTTCTAAAAGAACTGGGACTACAAAGGACAGCACATGCTCCCTTGCATCCCCCCCAGCTTTTGCTTCTGCCAATTGCAAGTCCAATCAGCATTATACTTGCTAGAGCATTTAAAAGCAAAGGCTCCCACACTGAGCTTTCTATTTGCTATCTTTAAAGGTAAGGGAACATTGCAGAACAAGTCTTTTGAAGTGCAGAAGAGTAAATGCAACTTCAGTTTCTTTTTTTTCCTTGTTTAACATTAAAGTCTTTTAAAGATCATCTGTGCCTCAGTAACATTCAGCAGCACAGAGATGCCGCTTATAACACATAGTAAAGAATCTATAAACATTTAGTGACCAAGATGCAGAGTTACAGGTGGGCTGCTTACAGTACACTTAGAATTAAAGTCAGTAACTACAGAGTGTAAGCAAGTTGTCAGAGAGGGATCACTGTAAGGTACAGCCTGATACTGAGTGCTTTCATTTATGTTTTAATCTAACTATAGCTTACATTTAACTATTCAAACCACCCACTACTAAAATCTTTATGCCAGGCAGAGGTGTTTTAAGGAGGTGCTTCAGAGTACCTTCTGATGTTCTACACTGCTGCCACAGGGCAGAAAATCAGACGGATGTGTAGTATGCCCAGCACAGCATGGTTGGAAAAGGGACATAATCAAGCAACATGGCTGATGCCCCACAAATTGCTGAAGACTAACACCAGCGCTAACATGTAACAGATAATAGGGATGTCTATGTCATCACCTCTCAGTAAGCACGGACCCCAGTACTGTAAACCTCTCTACAGCTTCCAGCAGTCATTCTTGTTAGGCTATTTCAAATAGAAATATTATTGTTTCAGTAACGCATGTAAATAAGACATTTATGCATAAATATGCATACTTTAAAGCAAGCAGTCATATTTCACCAGGCACACAACTTCTCTATCATCGTCAGAACTGCGTAAGTTAGGTATACACAACCATAAGGAAGGGCACACTTAACTTGTTAGAAAACAGGTCAGTAATTTCTAAATTGCAATGTGAGATGCAAATGCAATATAGTCTGTGGCTTGACTTGCCAAATGACTGCATCAATGAAGTGTGGTTCTGCCATCTTCCATTATTTCACAGACAAAAAGAGTGTTTTCCACTAAATCTTAATTTACAAACATACATCTGTCCATATTACATACACACAGAAATCTTTTAAAGCAAACTTTTGGCCCATGTTTCAGGAAGGTAAAAAATTCATATAAAAATTCTAAGAAAGTGCAAAGCTATTAAATATCCAATGTTAGTTTTCAAAACATCTGGGAGGGAAATTGGCCCAGCTCCTGTGTTTTCAGTACTTTTCTTTATTAAGTCTGAAGTGTAAATTATTTTGAAAGTTTACGTTTCAGGATTTATTCTGAAATTACTATCATTCCTTGAGATTACTATCATCCTTTTAAACTCTGCTTGTTTAAGAAACTGCAGACAGTCTTATCTTTCCTGCATGCCCCTCCTGGTATTGCCTCAATGGGCTATGCTCACAAGGTTCAGCTGAAGCAGTTCTTTGCCCAAGCCCTGCTCAGGGAAATGCCTGCTCAGATGAATCCAGCTCTGCAGTGTGTTCATATTTATTTTTCACAAACAGAAAGGAAAATAAAGTTTTATTTGAATTAAGAAGGTTTTAATAAGAATCAACCCATGCATGTGAAAACCTCCCTGAAGTATCTATAAATATTTCTAGTTCTACTGAACTGCCCATGCTACAAACAGAATGCCAGAAGCAGGTCATTGCCACCAGCCAGGGGCATTGCCGCAAGAACAGGGCTCCCTCTTCAGTTGCTTATCTTTTGTGAAATAAAGGTTAAAGCTCACTTTCCCATCACTCATCCTATTCTTCTAGTTTACTTGTTCATGGGTTGGAAATAAGAACATCCCCTTCCTCTTCGTTAGCGGAGATTGTTCCCTCAGATAGGTATGCTTTTTTCTTGGACTATTTCAACATGTAGGATGTGCAAATTGCACAGAATTCCCTTAATCCTGCAATTTTTTAAAAGACAACACTACTAATATTGGAATTTTGCTGTTCAAAACCTCAGAGACATTACAAGAATCTTTCTAGAAATCAGACCTTTGCAAGTATGCGTCTTAATATATCATTATAGTTCTACATGAGCCCTTTTGCACTTCTGAAAAACACAGGTTGTGCCAAATGTTTGTGCCTGAAAATGGCAGTGGGGCTGTGGGGTCTTTGTGAGGAATGGTTGGGGCTGCCCTGAGCTAGACATAGCCAGTTCCAGTGACTCCAAACAGGGCACAGCAAGCCCTCAGAGAAGCTGATAGTGCCCCTATGTCAGAGGGTCACAGCGGAAGAAGCTGTCAGCATCTGCGCAGAGACTAGCCGTGGCGGAACACATTTATCCTGAAGGGACTGCACAGTGGTGTCATGGTTTGAGGGGTTCCAGGTTATCCCAGATTTCCTAAAAAAAATACAGAGATCAAGATCCATCCCAGGAGATGGACTGGATGCCTCCAGATATAATAATTCTGTTATTTGATCCCATAAATCCTGCAAACGCTTTAAAAGTAAGCAGCAAGATCAGTTTGCTCTTTTCTACCTTTTGTTTTCCGCTCTCCAGAGGGATCCTTATCTGGGTAACTTGGTAACTGTGTAAGCATACCCTGTAGGCCATGGCCTTCAAGGCTGCAGTGAATCTGGCCTGCCTGGGGCCTAATGGGAGACAATGGGGGATGGGAGAAAATGAGCACTGAGTTTTTTTCTGATTTGCTTGGGGGGAAGGTTTTGGGGGAATTCTTGTGTATCGTGTATCTGTATTAGGTATTAAGGATTCATGTATGCATTATCTTTTCCTGTGCATTTTTAAATACAACCTTTCTGTATTCTTCTTCAATTCAGCAAGAGTATTATTATTTTACTGCCCTTTTCCTTTAGAAAAAGAGTAAAGTAAGATAACCTAAGTCTGTCACACTCCTGAACAACAACCTGCGGCAAGTGGGAAGGACCCACACTGGAGCAGGAAGAAGTGTGAGGAGGAAGGAAAGGCAGAAAGAGACATATCAGCTGAATGCAACCCCCAACCCCAATCCCTTTTCACCAGTCAGAGGAGAGGTGGAGGAGCTGAGAATGAAGAAATTAACTTCATCCTCATGGAGAGAGGAGGTGGGGTGTGCTTTTGTCTTTCTTTCTTACCCTTCAACAGTGGTTTAATTTGCAATAGATTAATTTAATTTTCCTAAAGATGAATCTGTTTTGCCCATGCATGACAGTAACTGATAAGTGTGTTTATCTCAATGCATGAGCTTTTTCGTCTGATTCTCACCCTTGTCCTCTTGGGGTGGGGGAGTGAGAGAGCAGCTGGGTAGGTAGCTGGCAGCTGGCCAATGGCAACCCACCACACAGGTGCACTATGACTACAAGACAGACTTAACAGTACTAAAGAGAATCTCAACCCTGAATTAATGTGTGCCATGATAGATGCAAATATCTAAAAGGTCTCCCCTCTCCCTTTATCTTACACCTAATGAAGAAGATCTTGACAGTAACACTTTGATTTGTAAATCTATAAAAAGCTTATTGATGCCTAACCTTTTGCAGTTCCTAGAACATCAATCTATTGTGAATAGACTGGGTCTTTTCATATCCAATCTTTCATAGTTTTTTCTCCTCCCTTCTAGAGCAAATGATGGGCTACCAAGAGTTCACTACCCAGCAAGTCCATTTTCAGAATGAGGAGTTTGTCTCATAACAGAAACTTCCCTTGTGAACCTGTAGTGATCAGTTTTCTAGTGTATGATTATCCTGGTCAGTGAGGGTTTATTCTCTTTGGTACAGGCATAGAACTGTTCATCCTCAAGTGCCAACCAACTAATCCTCAAGGCCAGCCATTGTGGACATTTTTCTTACTGATACACTGTCTAAACCTAAATTCCTTTTTTTTTTTTATAGAGCAGCAGCTGAAAACTGCCACTGTCTTATAGAACAAAATATCCACTTTACCTTTTGTTACCATAGTCAAAAATTACTGTTTAAGCTGACATTGTCTTCAGCAGATCAGATACTATGGGGTGCCTGGAACAAAACTATCTCTCTAAAGTTAGCTACCAAATCCTTGCAGAGCACTGAGACTAAAATTCTCTGAAGGCAGACAAGTGGCACTGAAATCCCACTAGTGTACTAGTGGAAGGCTTTTTTCCCCACGATTTCAACTATTTGACTGCTTCATGTACCAATCACTTGGGTTAGTTTAACACAGTTAGAAAACATGTTGATATCATTCCAGGTTTATGGCTGCAAAGACCAGACATGAGAAGTCTTGTGTGTATGGCTGGGGACTGGACATACCTTCTTGCCTTTTCTGAGAGCATTGTATACTTCTGCAAGATTCCTCCAAGGAATAACAATTTTGCCCTATGCTGTCTTCCCCTTAGGGTACAAAGTCTAGAGATTTCATTGTTTTCATGTCAGTAAAGACATAACCATCCTATATGAAAAAACTCTTTGAATCCATCTCAGTGGAACCTCAATCTCCAGACTTCCATATCCTGAAATATTGCAAAAAGCTTCAATAGTGAAGATTCTAAGCTCTCATCCTGACCTAGGTACTAAAAGACATTTCAGGCAGCCACCACTAAGTGCCTAAGCAAGATGACTTAAATGAAAAAACAGGTATTCTAATTTCTGAATTATCATGTCAGACACTTTGATCTCTAGTGTAATTGCTTATTTGCCTGTAGGCATTTTATTTGATTACCATTATCATAAAAATATACCTCTTGATGCATTCCAACATGTTGGTTCAAGTACTCTTCAAATCCTTCTGATTTTAACTTGTATAATTAAATAATTTAAGTTTTCTGTCTTCATAAAAAGTAAGAGAATTTGTGCATATCATGGGAAACTGCACCCTTGGGAGCTGCAATAGATATTTCTGTGCTTTACCACAGCCTTGGCTCTCGACTGGGCATACATTTGTGCTGCTAAACCGGAAATCTCCATGTATCGACACCGGCCACCATTGCCCAAAAAAATCCCATTACCTCCAGACATCAGCAAACAGCAACTAAATTAGAACTTCTCAGGCCATACTTTACATGACAGGAGAGTTTAAGAGCTGGCTTTAATGACCAGCTTCCAAGAAACAATGATAAAGACTATATGAGCAGCAGAAGCCATGGATTGAACCTGGAGAGGTATGTGGTCAATTATTGCACCAGCAGTGATTTCTGTCAAAGCACATATGGGATGTTGCTGGCACTGCCAAAAGGAGACAAAGTATCACTGCTGTCACCATATGTTCAACCCCCTTCCACAGGCAGATGAAGATACTTTTCTCCAATCTGACACTTTCATTCAAGGTGAAACTCAAACTGAGACACAGCAGCCTTGCTATGCATCTTTTTCAGTTCGATTCATTTGTTAGAACAATCATAGTATTTAGAGGGCTCAGGACATTCAGATTTCTAATCCAGAAAGTTTAATATGTGTGACAGAGCAGAGTACTTTATGGAGAGGTTTGTCTGTAGGTAAAGCTTTTTGGAAACCATTCCAAGAATAGCTAGAGCACATGCAACAGAGAAATTCCCACAAAATATTGTTTCCCTCTCTAAATAGATCCCATAGCAGATCACTAGGGAGCAAGAAATTCTAGATCTTTCTCCCCAAGCAGGTGACATCATCATGTTACTTATTTGAGATTGAGCCAGTTCTTCAGACAAGAACTACTTCAAAACTGAAAGGAAAAAAAACTAAGTACCTGTATTCTTGGTACAATTATTCCTTTGATTTACATATAAATGCTGGGTTTGTTAACCAACACGTTTTCAGCCAAGGCGTTGCTAGCAATAATATGCTTTCACTTGTAGGACAAGTAATTAGATCATGCACACATAGACAATAGCTAGCTATGCAACGTACTGTGTATAGACAAAGAATGCCACTATCATCATATATTGCTACACTTTATGGTGGAACGTAACAAATGCAGATCAAGCCTTAGAGCCTGTAAGCACAGAGTCCAAAGCGTTGCGTATACAGCACAAGAGGCAATATTCTTCTGCGTTCCTTTAACACATAATGATAACCAACTTGCTTTCCTGCTTCCTGCCTTGTTGATCTGACAGCATTCCCTCTTCCAGGAAATCACAGCATATATTTGCTAGACTATCTTCAACAAGCACTCACTGTATCTGCCCTCTAGAGTGTGTTTTTCCTACAATATTGTATTGTCTAAAAGATTTTCTGAGTTTTCTAGTTTTCACTTCTCCATGTTATACTTAGCTCTTTGACGTAATGTTTATTGTTTGTGTTTTTCACAAACATCTTTAAAATCTTGTCTTGTAATCAGTTTATTCTATAGGAGAGAACAACTTATTATGTCGACAGAGAATCCAAGTTCAAGACTCCTGCTTCTGTTTCCACCTTTCTGCAGAAGCAGTTGGATGTCTAAGAACTGGACACATCCCATTTCTTAGCTTCATTCTTATTGGCAGGCTCTGGTACTTCCTACCACTGGAAAAACCCAAGTGTTGCTCACCCTCTACCAATAACTCTTTTCCTGGAAACTCCCTAGACACAAACAGCCCAATAAAGACAAGAAACTATTTGATTTAAATAAGGAAGTATGCACCCCTTTCCTAGTATGGCACAGCTGTTGGCAAGAGGTAAAAGCACACAGTTACCAGCATTAATTCCATCCAATTAATTATTACCCATTGCTAGGCTAGCCATGACTTGGTATTTGAGTCATACTACAGATAGCAAATACAAATATCTCCATGGCCAGGTGCCAAAAGCCCCCCAGATCACTTTACCATGAGTATATTAGAATCCTAAACTCATCAGGCGGGAGAATAGCACCAAGCAACACTCATTAGTTCACATCACAGAACTGTAATGCACCCTGTTCTGTGCAAGTGACTGAGGCAGGAAAAACAAATAATATAATTAGAATCAGAGACACTTGAACTGTAACATGCAGCAAGAAGAGTGAAGTTCACAGACCACCAGCCTAGTTTACTTCTGTAGCCATCATTTCCTCAGTTCTGTATTGAAAATAAATTAATGAACATGTGAAACAAAACTAAAGCTCTGTCAGTGGATCAAGCTGAACAAATGCAATCACAGCTGCAGAATGGACATTGCACTTAGACCGTCTGTTGGGACCTCTGGCTCAGGCACCAAAAACTTTGTATTATTTATCTCTGAGCAGTTCCCAGACACTGTCATATATTTGTGTTCTGTGTATTAACTGTGCACACAGACTCTGCAGCTGGTATCTATTAAATGAGTACCTTAGGATTCAGTCTTAGCCACTGATCAGTACAAGACTTATTTCTTAATGGTGAAAGTAAGTAGCATTGGAGATGCATCTCAGCTGTTGATTTTCAACTTGCTGTACCTTAAAGCTTTTGTGCATCCACTGCAGTGATATGTTTGTGGACTCCAAATGCCACGTTGTGTTAACGAGCCATGCATGTGGAACGGAAAGAGACTAACTGCAACCACGTAAGGGCTGCTAATCTTTCATCCCATCAGGAATTTTACTCTTCCTCTATTACCTCTCTGGGACACATTCATGTTAGGTGAATCTCAGAAAACTGAACATGTCTGTTAAAAAGATACCAAATCAAATACTCAGGCCTCAGGTCAGCCCTTATCATACTGCCCTGCTTTAGATGCTAGTAGAGTTGCACTATATATGATGCTGTACTGATGCTGCAATAATAATACATGCACCTCGACACAACCTGTACAAGTCCACTGGGAAACTCAGGATGATATCAAGCAGCTGCACTTTCATTGCTGTACTTATTCCAGGTAGGATAAAGCTAACATATATAACCAGTCTCTGTGGTAGCTTCACAGCCCTGTGAATGATCTCTGCAAAAGGCCCAGCTTGGGGATATTGATCTGCTTTTGCACAGCTCTAATTCTCAAGTTGGCTGAGAAAAGCTAGGACATGTACAAATCCAAACAAGCCGAGGTTGTTGCTGTGTGCCAGTTACAGAAGGAACTGCCATAGAGGAAGGAACACACAGAGTTGCCAACTCCTGCCCAGAAGCAAATACCATTAGCCTGTTCCCTGTATGATTTTGATCTAGTTACCTTCCTTATTTTAGCTTTCAGCCTTTCTCCGCTCTGAAAAGCGGTAAGGAATAGAAATATTTTCCAAAATAGATCATATTTCTCCACACAGCCCCAGTTCAAATGCCCTGTAATACTTCACAATTCTCCATACCGGAGCAGGTTCAGCATATGCTGCTTTCCAGAGATAGCAAGAGTCATGGGTAGCCATTCCCTCCCCATGCAGGTCATGCTGTCTGAAGGCAGGCAAGGCTTTGTCAAGGACTCCCAGTAAGTTCAATGAAGACCTGCTTCCTGTCTGCAGCTAGGTCCAAGAATGAATGTGCAGAGCTTTGCACTGGCCACATAATGCTTTCAGGCACATTGTGAACCACAAGCTTATGGAAGCATCTCTGCATGCTTATGGACAGAACTTGGACAAGCCAGGTCATCTAAATCAGACACGTCCATTCCTGCTCAGATTTCAGAAGAGCATGTTCTCCGCTGTGACAAAACTATCACAGAATCCTAAGCTGCTAACTTTACACAGAGTACGCAGTTCCCCCAGGATATTTATCATACAATGTCTCTATATAATTAGCTTTTGCAGGAGTTAGTTAGTTAGTTTTATCTTCTTTGTCACTTCCATTTTACTCGGATCATGAGGCCTTGTCATTGTATTCTTAATTCTGCCTGCTGAAATCCAGCAGATATTGCATTTGTTGAATGTCAAGCACAAAGCAATAGACAAAAAGACACTGTGGTGATCCACAGCTGGCCAGTTAGACTTCTCATGTAGAGTTTAAGAAAGCCCAAGGCTGCTGCAATTGCCAGAAAACAGGATGTTCACTAACAGATGTAGACAGATGAAATCTTGGCTACTTAAAATTTTAACCTCACTCCTGAAACTTGATAGCTTCTAAAGCTTTCTTCACCACCTTGAATCAAGACAATTACTTCATGCAGAGAGCCAGAAGCATTGATTCTTTCTTCAAGATACTCCAAGACTCCAGCTGTTTGCTCACTCTTTAATGGCAAAGCAGGATAAGCTATATATTCACTGTTTTGTTCTGCTATCAACACGTTGAACAACCTGTTCAGAAGAGCCAAAATGACTGGGAGAATTGAAAAGGGATACCATAGCCAGCTAACTGCCACTTCTGTTCTTTGAGCTAAGCAATTCTACAATAACAATAGATTGCAACATAGCAGAGGAAAAAAAATTGAACACAGTAACATGCTAAGTTTATCAACTGATTACTCTCACTGAGACACACATTCCACAGAAATCCATTTATAGCGACATAACTTTTTCAAGAATAGAGTCCTTGTGATTGAAAAGCTCAGGAGTAATTCAGGGGAAAAGCTTAGAACAAGAAAAACTGATTTTGTTATCCAACCTAGAAAAACATTATTTTTCTTTTATTTTTATTTTTTTCCACCAAAAGAGCTACTATAATTGCATTGTAATTATCGATCTTCTCCTAGCAATTTTTCATGACAGAAAAGGGAAAATCTGAGAAAATATGGCAGCAAGGAAGTAAAATAGTTATGACTTCTCCAGAGAGGAAAACTGAATCAGGACAGTCTAAGCAATAGGGAAAATTAGAGACACTCAAATGAATTCTCATTTGCCAGGTCGTTTTGGCTGTACAACCTGAAGAGCCCAGACAGCAATGCCAATAAAAAAAGTCAGTGATTAGATTCTCTGGCTAAATACTTTTTGTTAGAGAAAAAGCTGGCAATTCAGGAAAAATCTATGTTCTAAAATGGGCCACACAAAGATTTGCTGTTTTGTGGGTTTTTTTGTTTGTTTGTTTTTTGTTTTTAATTTTTTTTTTTTTTGCTACTGTTGTTGAACATTTGAGACCCTTTTGAGAGTTCAAGCAATAAGGAAAAGAAATTCAACCACTTTATCCCATGAAAAATAGTTTAAAAATGGGTCAACCTTTATACAGTGTACATATAAGACAATGATTTTTTTTGGCTTGCCTTTGCCTATGCACTAACACATTGCTATGTACTTGCAAGTTCAAGCTCGCACACACCCATCTGTAAGTACTAAGCCTGCTTTGATCATTACTTCTGCTCCCGTCCACCACATCAGGCCTATCTTGCAGAAGTAACCTGCAAAATTTTCCTTCCAGTCAGTAGTAAAAGCAGGGAAGATGGAGAAAAATGAGAATGCTGTCCCCAAAAGTGCAATTCAGGCAAGAAATAGAAATGTTTCAAAACAGGAAGATATCACTGCATCTATGGCTTCATGTTGTATGGGTACATCTGGCATTAGCAATTGGACTGAAAGCCAGCTTTATTGTCTATGATTTAGCAGTAAATCAAGGCAGAACATGAAACTTCCTTCTGAGTCATTAAGGGCTAGCTATCAGTTTAATAGCATGCCAGATGCTCCCTTTGGCTTGCCACAAAACCAGTTCTTTCCTACAAAGTGTGATATAGACTAAACAAAGGTTCCAAGAAAACACTTAATGTGCTTGCAGAAGAGATCAGATCAGAAGACCTGATTTTCTCAGGCTGTGAGCTATACACCAAACCATGATGGAAACAGAGCTCTTCTGACTTACAGGGCATGCCATTCCTTATGTCCTGTTTAATCACTGGGCTTCAAATCATACATACTAAAGCTCAGTTGAGTCACTAGCATCAAGAAAAACAAGATGAAGCCTGTCATATTCTATATGCTCCATGCACACAAAACCAGTTGCACTGCTCCAGGACAGTGAAAGCCATGCTATGTCACAGAAAGAAGCCACTCTCCTTCTTCCCATGTTCTCCATTTGCATCTTTCCTTCAATGCAAATTAATGTAAACAGTATTTTCTTCCTTTTCCCTCACCTAGGCAATGTGCTGCTCATTAGGAAAATCTCACCCTAACAACATTTTCTACAAGTAGAAGTTCACTTTAGTTTACACTTCCTAGGCAGTGTTGATATCTCAGAAAAGTAGCATGTTGCTTCATGTCCTGACAACACTATGCCAGCTATTATAATAATAATACCTAAAACTCTTCTACCAAATATTGTGCTGTACAGTAGAAAATAAAGGCTTTCATATAGATGAACTAAGTTTTTCAAAATTAAATTAATTCTAGATGCTTCCATTTCAAACTGCAAAAACTGTTTCTGATTGACTAATTGACCAATGTTGTACATCCACCTAGAAAAACATCTGTGTGCACTAACTGCTTCATTAGAGTAAATGCTTTCCAATCATCTAATGCTGGGACCCTTTCCTCAAGTGAATTAATACACATTAGTTGTAGACAATGTTTCACCTGCTCTGAATCTGCAATTTTGTTTGAAATCTTCAAGCAACTACATCTCCACTTATTCAACACCTCAGTACACCTATCTTCTGAGGGAGACAACAATAGAAGAGCAGTCAGTATTGCACATTCATTTTTATGTCAGCAACCACAGCTTTTTAGTCACCTACCAGTAGTTTAAAGCACACACAAGACTGATTTTCTTCCATTCTACTTCCATTTAAGGCTTAAGTAATAGCACTTGTGCTACTTCCAGGAATCCCAGGTTTTGTAGGTAATAGTGACTTGAACAAAGACTAGGAAAACAAGGACTGAAAAACAATTTAACTTCTTCCACCTTCTTATATCATATAAGCCTATGTGGCACATCTCAGCTTTGAGCTATTACTGAAGACCATGCCTCCAATTTTCTGCAAGTCAATGAACGGGATGTCAGAACATCAGATATGGTTTAGCAAATACAATTTTTCACATAAACTTTCTCTGATAACCAGTATTATCCCAGAAAAAATTTGCTTGCTTAGGGAGCCCTAAATATAAATGAAAGCACAGTTTCCATATGAATCCTAACTCTGTTAAACAATAAATATCCATGAGGAGTTTGAATGAACACCTTGTTTCTTTTTGTAAGGAATCTGTAAAGACTGTGAATGTCAGCCAAAAGTTTCAAACAGGAGTACTAAAAACAAGCTGTTAAATCTATACTAAGCAGCTGGTCATCTCAACTGTCATTTCACAGTTCACTTTTAGGACCCCTATTTTCAAACAAAGGTTAATAGTACTCATGCTTAGAATTTTCCTTATGACATGCAGCTCTCATCAGGAACCATCTCATCCTACATTCTTGAAAAATACCAAATAGTGCTTTTGAGCTCAAAGAATTCTCAATGCTGCTTGCAAGATCTGAGCTTGCTTGTTAGCCAACACCTTCCAGGTCACCTAAAGAAAATGAGTTGGAGCTACTCAGCTTCTGAAACACTGAGGACCTCATCTTCCCTGACACTTGCTATAACTTTTCTAACAGGAAAGGTTACAAGGGCCGAGTGCAAGATACTACACTTGGGTTGGGGCTACCCCAAGCTCAAATATAGGATGGGCAAAGAATGGCTCAAGAACAGTGCTCAGGAGGACTTGGGGGTTTCAGTTGACGAAAAACTCAGCATAAGCTGGCAATGGGCACTTGCAGCCCAGAAGGCAACTGTGGGCTCAGCTGCACCAATAGCGTGACAGGTAGGATGAGGGAAATTATTTTCCCCCTCTCCTCTGCTCTCAAGAGACCCCACCTGGAATACTGCATCCAATTCTGGTGCTCCTAAAGGAAGGGTATCAAACTGCTGGAGCGTGTTCAGAGGTGGATACAAAGACAATCAGAGGGCTAGAGTACTTACATGGGGACAGGCTGAGAGAGCTGGGGCCTGGAGAAAAGAAGGTTCTGGGAAGACCTTACAGTGGCCTTCTAGTACCTGAAAGGAGCCTACAGGAAAGCTGGGGAGGAACTTTTTGCAAGGGTTTGTAGTGATAGGATGTGAGAGAATGGACTGAAGCTTGAGGAGGGCAGATTAAAACTGGATATCAGGAAGAAATTCTTTACAGAGTGTGGTAAGACACTGGAACAGGTTGCTCAGGGAGGTTGTGGATGCCATCTCCCTGGAGGTGTTCAATACCAAGTTGGATGAAGCCTGAAGGAATCTGGTCTAGTGGAAGGTGTCCCTGTCAATGCCAGGGGCTTGGAACTATGTATTCTTTAAGGTCGCTTTCAACTCAAGTCATTCTATGAAAGGATCTTCAGCTCCCATGTTTAAAGTAAACAGAAATTACTTCATTATATGAAAAAAAAAACACCCACACTTTTATGACTGGTAGTAAGTAGGAAACTCGCTTTCAGCTAGAAGCCTTTTATAACTGGTTTCACATACACATAAGCTTGTTTATCTACTTAATTTTCCAGAGAGCAAGCAGAAACACCTAATACCCAGGATGTCTGAACGGTGTTCTCTCAGACAGGGCCTCTATGAAACCAGTTTTACCATTCTGTCTTTCCAAAGCTAAATACATAAGGGGTGTTGTCTGATGTTCTTGTTGGGAGAACACAAGGAGGAGAATACATTTATGTGTCTGCAGCACTTAATTCCAGAGTTTGACAGAACCACACTCAAGTACAGGTGCAATTCTTTCACTGCTCCTCCTCAGACAGAACAATTTGCCTTATACAATGAGTCAGTTTTAGCTAGAGAGAAAGCAAGTAATTGTGAACTCCTCCATGGGCAAGCTTGGGAAGGAAGAGAACTTGGCAGGAAGGCACTTCACTGGCCAGATGCCTTTGCAGTGGCATCTTGCATACTTGCATAGCCACTTCCATTGACATTTTCTTTACTGTAAAGTTCACTTATTTCAAAATAGAATAACAATATATAGGGTATATATAGGGTGTTTTTTAAAAGTTTCTCCTACAGATAGAGACACCATCTTCAGTTGCCCACTTTTGGCAGCAGACAGACAAAAACCAGATTAGTTGAAGCAGGAAAGATCCACACATGAAAACTGTGGTACTTTGTGACTTTGCAAAGAATGGAGTTGTAATCAATAAGAAACAGAGAGGATACAAAATGAGAGACACTATATCAAGCTTGTAAGTAGAGTGATTATGTGAAGAGACAGAGCATATCATAGCTGTTCCTCCCTACTTTCACCTCAAAAGTCTTAAAAAGCAAAGAGTCATGTTCTCCTTTGATCTTTCCCATTTCAGCTAATGATTTCTTATATAACAGAGTAGAACAGTTTCAATGAAAAGGCACGAGAACACTCTTACCAGAGATCAGTTCAACACATGGTTAAGCTATGAGGAGCAAGAACACTCTTCCAAAGAGTGAGAAACATGGGGCTTATCCCTCACATGGAGGAAAGAAATTAAATCTAAGAACTCTGTGTCCTGGTTGGGCATTCTAACTAATAAGCTATTGTATAGAAAGTTAAACCCTATCACTTGATGGGTCTCTCACTGTATGCAAAGCCCAAACCCATAAAACTATTAACAAGATAAAGCACTTGAGGTAAGATAAAGAGAAGAATTTACAAATTCCATTATATACACTGAGGAATGGGTGAACCATCAAGAAATTCCAGGTACACAGTAACTGAGCAGAAGTATTTATATCTTGGATTCAGGTATTTATTCTTAACTAAGACTTCTGGATATAGCATCTGACTTCTATATTTCCAGTTCATCAGGTTTTCCCCAAGGGTAACTATGCCTCCCTAAATTGTTATAATAGAACAGCAAACACAAAGAATGCAAAGCACTCACATCCTATGGCAGTGGAGGTACACAAATTATATAGAAAGGTGTGAAGACTAAGAACATTCTGAACCTTCACAAAACAGGTCTACATAATACTAGCATCAAGTAGGGCTCCAGGTACAAGGTCTGAGACATGGACTTTCCCAAGATCAACTTTGTCTAATATAAGAAAAGCATATAACCACACACACCATTAAAAAAAAACCAATTACACTGTTGCTCTGAGTTTCTGAGCTGTAGTTATTTCACATACGTTGAACACAATCCCAGGAAGGGCAGAACATCTTTAGCTTGCATTGTCTTCAGACAAATGATTAAATTATATTCATACTGTGTATGATATTTAGTGTACTGTCATAATTAAAAATTTATCATAATACATAAGAGGAAGGAGTGAATTTGCAATTGTGTACTAGTTATTGTCAGAGCTTGGTAGAATGACTATGCCATAAAATGAGCTTTCCATTCCAGGATGCTCCTGAAATTTCTTTACAGACAGCAGTAAGGACTGCAAGCTGACACCTGATAAGGTTCATGTTGAAACAGGTCTTTTTTTCTGAACATTTTCTTGTGATATTCAAATACTCATGCTTAAAGAAGACAGAATTTGTTTTGAATTGGCAGAACATAGATATGATTAATTGCAGTTCCTAGCAGATACAAAGAACTCTGCACCTGGATGTGGAGCTGTCTCTTCTCAGTACTTTCTTCCGTTTCTCCAACAGTTCTTCTTACAGTGCTTCCTTGGCACTTCTGTGAAGAGATACAGAAAGGAAGGAAATAATAAATCAGTTAGACTTTTGAGGAACAAGGAGTCATCACTGCTACTACTTTCAGTTGTTCTGATCACAAGGAAAAAAAAAAATGCATTTAAAATAGGGTTAAAGAGACATCACTCTGGTTGCAAAATCAAGCCCTCAGGCATTAAGAATCACCAGAATGAAGATTAGTTGTGTGACTCCAAAGCATTCCCTTATATATTAGAGTAGTCTTTAACTGCATAAGACAAAGGAGTTTTCACAAGTTTTATGCCTCACTCAACACAGAAATGGACAATATTTGGATGTTACTTAGCTTTATCATTGTGGTACAAAGAAAACTGAATAAGCAGCTGCATCAGACACCAAAACAACCTTGTGTGCTATGGAAAACTGAGGTCATGCTGGTGAAGAAGAGCACAGCTCATGCTTGCTTGCCAGCAGTCAGCCACTGCATAGGCTGTGGCTTCATTTGGGTACCACTATGGATTTCCAGGAGAGACGTTTCTGCTGTTTAGAGCTCCAGCAAATCACAGGAACTCATTTCCTCACTAGAGCAGACAACCTTCTTCATGCCTCAGAGGTTAACTGGTCCTTCTCTCATCTTCTTATCTACTCTTCCCATACCCTATCTGTCCTCAACTTGTGGTCCTCTGGAGATAACGTTGCTATCCACTATCTACCATGTTTGTCCTGATCATCAGACATCAGCTACACAAATCAAGATCGATCAGGGGTATGTAAATGTGAAGTTGCTGTGTCAAGAGTTAGGGCTGGAGTGGCCACTAAATGAATGACAGATGCTCTCTATTAACCACTTTCCCCTCACAGAAGGGGAAGGGAAAGATAACAAGGGAGAGAGACTTAAAGACTGGAGGGGGCACACACAAAAAAACCCCAAACAAACAAACAAACAAAAAAAAAAACAGCCTTAATGAAACGGTAACAATAAAAATATAAGAATAAGAAACTACTGAAACATATGTGAAATCTATACCTGAGTCCAGACTGAACTCAGTGGCAGATGGGAACTGGATCACACCCTGGAGTTGAAGGTAGAACAGATGGAGTCCTCAGATACTGAAGAAGAGAGTTTGACCCTTGTGGTCTCTCCACTTCATATTGAATATGACATATATGGAAATGGAATGCCTTGTGGGCCAAGTTTGGGTTACCTGAATTGTCTGTTCCTCCTTGCAAGTGCAACCGTTTTACTTACTTAGAATCCTTCCACTCAGAACACTCTAATATGGCACACAAGATTTAGCAATGACTTTGGTTTCTAAAGGAGCAAGCATAAGCAAGAGTCCCTCTGCATGCCAGCCCTTGATACTAACTAACCATCAGTATTATCATGGCTAGAAGCAGACACTCTGTGAAAACACACCATTAGCTGCAGAAAGTGCTATCACTGAGCAGAAACTGAGCTGAGAAGTCAAATCACTGAATGGAGAATTGGTTCTACTCTATCTCAAACCAGTACAACATGAAAAGGCAGCAACAAGTGGGAAAACGCATTGAGCTCTGAGAATACATAACCTCTGAAAACTGGAAATAATGACAAATCTTTCTCCCCAGAGAAAGTAATAGTATGCACATGTCCCAGTCTCACTGGGACAGAATCCTAGGCCACTTGTGGTATGCAGGCTGGCAGTGGCTTCAAATCATCCAGAAGCTTACACTGGAAGGGGCAAAAGTCAGAGCAACTGACCTGAGTTGGCATGCAGGTGTATCCCAGACCACAAGAGTCACCCTCAATGCATAAAGAGGGAAGTTTGCTGAAGACAGACTTTTCCTCTGTTGTTCCTTTTCCCTCTCCCCATTCCTGGAGGGACTTGCTTACCAGTCTGCTTCTGAAGACTGCTTTCCTGTTTGTTGTGACCACTATACATTCCCCAAGCCTGAGTACAGCTTTGTATACTTTACACCGACATTAGTAGCAATGTGAGTTTTGATGTTGCATTGTATCTGTTTTCATTTCAACCTCTCTTTATCCAAATCTCCCTTAACAGCAGCGGAGAATTCACTGGTTGATAGAGCAACTGCTATAGCTTAGCCCCAGATACAGGCCAAATGTAGCCCACATAAAAGGGAAATTAAAGCAAAAGAAACTGTAAAGAGAGAAGATCAAAAGCAAGGAATAATTAGCCTGAGTTTAGTCATCATGAGGTGGTCAAAGCTGCTACTTGTCTGTCTGGAAAACACTGTGTCTCTTGTCTCAGTCTTGGGTGATTTTCTGAACCTTGTAACAGTAAGCATACCCTTCAGGACGACAGGGACACAGATGGATCCCATGTCTTGTAGATGATTTCTTACTAGACCATTTTTTTATCACAGGGAAGGGCAAAATAAGCACTTAAAGTATTTTTTCTTCATTCTCTATATTCTCTATGGACTAAGGGAATATGAAAGGGAAATAGACTCGTGGAGACAGGCGCTGCGGAGCCCTCTGGTGGAGGGAGGAGACCTAAGAAACAGAGCCGAACAAGTTTGCTCATGGGAAACTGGGAGGGGTGACTGACACACCTGAACCTTGTGCTGCCATCCAGCGAGATCTGGACAGGCTGGAGAGCTGGGCAAAGGCAAACCTCTTGAACTTCAACAAGGACAAGTGTAGAGTCCTGCACCTTGGGAGAAATAACACTAGGCACCACTACAGATCACGGATCATCCTGCTGGAAAGCAGCTCCAAAGAGAAAGACCTTGGAGTCCTAGTGAACAATAAGTTGTTATCTATGGGACAGAAATGTACCCTTGTGACCAAGGTGGCCAATGGCATCCTGGGGTGCACCAGGAAGTCCAGTAGGTCTAGGGAGGTTCTCATAGAATCAGACAGGTTGGAAGATACCTCTAAGATCATCCAGTCCAACCTACCACCCAGCCCTATCCAATCAACTAGAGAATGGCACTAAGTGCCTCATCCAGTCTTTTCTTGAACACCTCCAGGGATGGCAACTCCACCATCTCCCTGGGTAGCCCATTCCAATGGCAAATCACTCTCTCTGTGAAGAACTTCCTCCTAATATCCAGCCCTGGCACAACTTGAGACTGTGTTCCCTCATTCTGTTGCTGGTTGCCTGGGAGAAGAGACCAATCCTCATCTGGCTACAACCTCCCTTTACGTAGTTGTAGACAGCAATGAGGTCACTCCTGAGCCTACTCTTCTCCAGACTAAACAACCCCAGCTCCCTCAGTCTCTCCTCACAGGGCTGTGCTCCAGGCCCCTCACC
Source organism: Psilopogon haemacephalus (assembly GCA_013396835.1). Taxonomy (NCBI): domain Eukaryota; kingdom Metazoa; phylum Chordata; class Aves; order Piciformes; family Megalaimidae; genus Psilopogon; species Psilopogon haemacephalus. Next base: position 137,801 of record VWZI01001964.1, read on the forward strand.
AGCTTCGTTGCCCTTCTCTGGACACATTCCAGGACCTCAACATCTCTCTTGAATTGAGGGGCCCAGAACTGGACACAGTACTCTTCATACCTTAGACTGCAAAAAGCGTGCCAAATCTGCAATGAATGATGCTCAGGGATAAACGGATGGCAATCGCATCTTTCTGACACATTCTTGGATTTTTAAAGGTTAGTCTTTTGTTAATTCAGGAACACAAATAATTAATTGTACTGTTTCTAGCTCAGATTACAGTTGAGAATCAGTCTTGTGGGCTATTGGAGGAAAAGCACTGCATTGCTTTTATTGTTGGAAGTATTCCCTAAACCACTGGAATTGGCTGAAAGGGATTGCACCTGCTTAGGAAGGAAATTACAAACAGAATGATTAGCATCAAATTAGTTGCTGTTTCATCTTGAGCCAGGCAAGTCCATCACATTTCTTTTACTGGCTGCCCCCTGCTGGAAGAAGGTTCTGCGGAATAGCCTCAGGCAAGAAAACCCTAGTTCTGGTGGCCTGGTGAGAGCCTCAGGTGGCTTCTACATTTCTCCTTCATGTCACTTGGTCAGCCCTGCCCCTCCACCTCCCTGGAGGTCACACTTCACAGGATCTTCCTCTCCAGGGAAACACTCAAGAGGCTGGTGGGAATTATGTGCCTTGTGTTTGCTGCTGTTTTTGCAAAGCAGAGAGGAGAAAAATAGTGTCACTTTGTGTTGACCTGTCACAGCATGTGCCTCCAGTCTTGGTTTTTCAACCGGTCTGTATCAGAGAGCACTGTAAGCCTCTGTGGGTGGGAATGGGCTTGGGCTTGTCCAGTATGGAGCTGTCACCTCAGTGTCCCACAATGGTACCAAAGATGTTGTGGTCCTTGGACTAATACCTGAACAGGTTTTGGTGTCTGAAGCTGCTGTGCAGCACCACAGCTCCTGTCCTGTATCCTAGTAGTGCTATGTCCTGCAGCACCACAAAGCACCAGAGTGCACTGAGAGCTGATGTCCTGCACCCACTACTACCCATCTACACCAAAAAGGTATAAAAGTAGCACTGCATCTCTGCCCTGTATGAATGGTATGAAGCCACTTTGGGATAAAGGCATAAGAAACCTCTGGTGAAAAATTGTGGTAGGATCACAAGTGAAAAACAAGCACAGTGCTCATGTGTTCCCATGGTACCACACTACTGGACAGGCAGAACTGTGTGAAGCTAAGAGGCCAGACAACAAGTGGGGAGTGCGAGAGGGAGGGTCAGATGTGGGCTGCAGTAACCTCTGTGTCCTTGGCCACTCTCCAGTCTCTTCCCACCACACACATTTGTGTGTATGATGAGTATTCTTGCAATCTTTGAACGCAGGCCAGGTAACGAGTTCAAAACTCTTCATTAAAGCATAAACTGTTCCTTGACTGCCCCAATCACATAAAGACATATCCCTGGGCTACCTGATTGCCCTTCCTGTCCAGACAGAATTAATAACAGTCTACCAGAGCCAGTTCCCCTTGGAAGGAACCGCTTTGTATCACACATGAACCAGCTGGTCACACATGGACCAGCAGGGACACACTCTGCACTTGGCCTAATTAGCTGTAATGGAGGGGGAGAGCAAAATCCACACCCTGTGTTGGGCCCTCCTCTGAATTTAATACAAACAGTTTCAGACTGACCTGCTGACCTCTCCACCCAAAAGCACTGATGCCTAACAGTCTCTGGATCTTGTAATAGTTCCCTGGGTCCTTTCACAAGCCTCCCCCAAAGCACATGAATCCTGGATGGTGGGGGTATAGGTAGGGCTTTGTTTTCTTTTCCAATGGTTTTACAGGGCTGCTTTTCTTCACTCACTGCATTGGGAGGCACTGGGCATCCCTGGGGTTGTGAGTGTCTTGGAAGTTTCAATGAAAGAGATTTACATAGAGATAAAATAATACTCTTTCACATGACAGACTCTGATGATGTTTCTTCAGCATGTAATTTCTTCATGCTTTAAGTTGTATTGGAATACTTTTCATAGAAAAAGGATTTCTAGTACATGTTTTTCATAAAGGATTTTGATAAAGCTCTCTTGAGATTTAAAACATACAAATTATATCAGGGAAAAAGGAATCCTATACTTGTCTTTCAAACTTTCTACATGCCTAAAAGTGAGATGAGGATGTTCAGATTTGATACTTTCAAGAGCTTTACAACTATATTACAGCATGATAAAGGCACTTGATGGTTTTCCTTATTTCAGTCTTTCACCTTGGAAATGTAAGCTGTCCTCAGGTATTGACACAATACTTTTAAAACTACACACGTAATTCTGTAAATATCTGTAACTATCAGCAAAATTCCTGGCACAGAAAGCCTCTAGACCATAAACATGGCAAGAGTCCTGAGAAAAGAAAGCCCATTTTTCACCACACATGCACCCAAGGGCATGACTCAGTTTCCCTTCAGTCTTTGGGAGAACAAAGAAGCCTTGGCTTGCAATCTGAGCAATAAAATAGACTCAAGTCCCACACTCACAGCATCGCCACAATGAGCCCTTCATTAGCTAGTACTTCCCATCAGACTGTTAAAGGGAACACAGGTTTACCAAGCAGCTAATCCTCCATAATGAAAAGTTTCCAACAAAGCCATCTTTCCAGGGAGTCTGGGCACTTCCACATTACCAAGAAGTGAATAGACAAAGTAGTCCAGGAAACGTGCCAAACTGTAGCTCATGCATTGAAAAACAAAGCCCTGCAGTCTCCAAAGAGCCAAAGTAAAAATACAGTGGTGTTTTGAGTTGTTTCTTGTCATCATAGATACTTTCTCCTCACTTTCTTTCATGTTATTTCATGAATAGTCTTCTAACTATAAAATATACACACATTTGTCTTTTAAATTTCACTTGCAAATATAAATCAGTCTCTGCACTGCCTTACCCCATTGTCCATGTGAGACAGAGATTTCCTTTCTCTCCTGTGGGCCTCTCCTAGACATATGCCACTTTTTTTTTTTTTTTTTTACTATCAGTCTCTAAGTGACTGTAACACTACTGACTGCTACTCCTTAATTTCCCTAGGGGTTTGGTTTATTTTGTTATTTAACAGGCCAACAATTGGATATTTTCCTTTTGGGGTCTATTTTTAAAAGACTTTGTTTAATCAGACGTAACTAAGCATTTTAAGATCTGAGATAAGCATTTTTTCCTTTAGAATTGTAACGGCAATGTATATTATTTGGTTTGGGAAAAGAATGTCAGGATTAGCGTGAAAATGTGAAATGTTAGGGCTATGGAAACATCTTTTCTTTTTGAAAGAAGGGCACCGNACAATGAGATCTACTTGAAGCCTTAGGTGCCAAAGGTCTGTTATCCCTAGATGATGCACAAACAGCTTTTGTGCCGAGAAACCAACTAAAACACAGTGCTATCGGTGCCAGGAATCACAGATACTCAGCCAAAAAAGCTCCCTGCTTGTGGGGAAAGATTGTGCTAGACTGCTTTTGTAGCAGTCTATTGTCCTCTAGACTGAAACTGACACATCATTTTGATTAATATTTCCTAGCATTCCTGTATGTATACAGGCACTGTATTAGTTTGCTGCACTATCCCCACAGTGAGAAAGGACTGCTACCTCTTGTTAACAAAGAATCACCAAGGGAGTGCTCCATAGCATCATCCAACGGGACACTTTGGAGGTGTTCAACCAGAGTGCTCTTGTGTCCGTGGGACCCTACTATGTCCACCACTAATCGTTAGGGTTGACCTTATCACCTTGGCAATAAACACAAAGGGATGTCAGTTTCTAGTCCTTCCATTTCTTTTCAGGTGACTTTCACAAACCCAGGTAAAGCACAGAGGAGTACTGAACTCTTTCCTTCTGGCCTCTCTGCAAAATGCCTTTTCAGCCCCATATCTCTCACTTCCACCCATGGGTACACATGATCAGTTTTCAAATATCTGTGATGTCTCTGCTTCTTGACAGAGATAAACAAAACTGCACTAGCACTTTGACTAAACTTAATTGTGCTGGAAGGCTAATAGGCCTATTAAATGTCCTGGCTTGCCCTGCCCTTCTGCTGATGGGGGAAGCAAGGGCAGGAGGAAAACAAAGGCTTGGGTTATTATGTCCCCTCCCAGAGTGATAAACAGGTACCCACAGGTGTTCAGGTACTTGTTTGTGTCTTGCCCTAATAAGGGTAAGCAAGCCCTGGTTTCACCTAACATTGTTCAGCTTTGCAAATGCCATTCTCATTGGTGAATCTCTGTGGCCAAAGGAGCCATTACACTTGATCAAATAATATAAGTGGAGCTAAAGCTGTGAGCAGTTGTGTTGCTCTGTGCTGCCTCTGCCTCACTGCTCTGCCTCAGAGTGTGCTGCTCTGCTTAGGAAACATGCTTCTGCTTCACTGCTCTTGGCTTGGACAACGTGTTCTGTTCTGCCTCATGCCTCAGACCAGCTTAGCCCTGATGTTTTGGGCTCGAACTACCTGGAAACTTAAGTGCCTCAAGTTTACCAGGAGAAGGCATTAAATGCCTCACACTATGATGAGAAGTGCCACTGACATTGTGCTCTCTGCACATCTGCAAGAGATCCTGCCTCCACCTCTTCAAACCTCTGTGCCAAGAGGAACCAGGATCAGGTCAGAGGTCATATGCCTCTTCCCCAGCACCCTACTAGAGGCTGGGGAGATCTAGAAGCCTCTCAATCGCTATCAAGATGCCAAGCAGTTCCAATACTGCCACAAAGGAGCCAAGGACTATCTTGAAACTTCTACTCCACCACCATGAGTAGAACTGACTTTCTCTAGGGCTCCAGGCTGCCTATTTATAAGTGGCACAAAGCCATCTTGTAGATAAACTCTTCCAATTTTCTGATTCTCCTAAATTAATGAATTGCCCATAAGCATCCTTGTGAAGATTTTCCCAAATAAACTAGAACCCAAATTTAACTAGTTTGTATATAGTTTGTGGCCAGAGCTTTTTGGAAATAAAATAAGTACATACTTTATGATTCCTGCCTCATCAATTGCCCCAACTAAATCATTAATACAGCAGAGTAAACCAAGTATCTCAGGCTGGTTGAGAACAACCCACAGTGCAATCAATATGAGCCTATCTTTGCCTTAAAAGTCCAAGGCAAATAAGCAAGACTTGGGTCTCAATTCTTCTACAAGAGTCTCTATTTAAGAAAGAAAAATGCACATAAATCACTTTGAAGATCTAAGGACTGTGGGCAAATAATGTAAAATAAGCCTTACCATTAAAGCAGTATGATTTCTGCAGCCTTAAAGCTATGTGAATTTGAACAGTTGCCATTTGGGCATCCTCTCCTTCTTGTTTATTCATCACAATAAACTAACTGAACAAAAGACATTATATCTTTTTCTATTTGGAACTAAATGAATGGACAATCCTCATTTGCATTTGGCAGGCTCACACAGACTGTTCACTAATCTTGACAGACATTGCATATAATGGTCTCTTTTTGTTCAGCTCCACTGTCCAAATGTTGAAAAAGTCTTTGCACATTATACTCTGTTACTAAAATTAAAAAGCTGAACTTAAACTGATGTTCTGCACCTACATAGTATCTCTACTCTGTTGAACAACAGATCACTCCCCAAGTGGCAGAACTGATGAAGCTTGGTTTTCTACAGACTTTTGTCCTCTCATTTATCCTCTACTCCCCAAATGAGCTATGTTTCCACCCATACTCCTTACCCATTGCCCTGCAAACACATAAATGTTGACTGTTCAGATGGAGCTTATCTATAAGCACACAGTAAGAGCAGTAATTTGAGGAATTACTAGACTACCAGTACTCGGAACTCCCAGGAAGCTGTAATACTTATACATCTCTAATACATTTGTTTCTAAACTGTCACTAGTCTCAGAAGTTACATGCAAGGAAAGAGACAGACATCGGTATCCTTTGCCTCATTCCTTTAGGAATTAGTTTTAAAACTCACTAGAAAGTGATTGAGTACTTCAGGACTGCAAAAGATAGTCAGCTGCCATTTTAGTAATTACCAGTGTTTACTCTGATACTAGGTACAATTGCATTTCCTCATTGCCCATTTTGGGCTCTCAAAAACCTTTCCTTGCTTCCCTGAATGAAAGCTATAGACCAGCTTTAGTTTTACTTTAAAGTGAGAGTGAAGCTGACAATCTTGAGTCACTGGGGCAAGAGATAGAATCTGTAGCATCCATGTGCAGTGCAGCCATACCCCTCTGCAGCCTCACCTGCAATGAACCCTGCCACCTGCATCTAAAGCTAGTCGACAAATTTGACTTGAAATTGTGCTGGATCAAGTAAAGCACTTGATAAGGGCACAAATTCCCCAGAGGCCTGTCCATTTTGTGTCCTGGAAGAAGGCAAGAATTAAGTTCAGGCAGCAAGAATTAAAAGACTCCCGAGTTTGTACAGCATTGAGAGGATGAGAGACATCTCTAAACCATGCACTTGGTCTTCACTAAAGAATGGAAAGTTGAATAATTTGCGCCTCCATACTGTTGAAAAACTGAGTATGCTACAAACTCCAGAGAGTGAAAAAAACCCATCAGAAATAGACATCTCCAATGAAGGACATATCTTTATGATCATCTCTTTGTATAGTGCTTAGCACAGGCACAGATATATGAACACTAGTGTAAAATGGAGATACTAAAATGCACTTTACCACCAAGCTGAGCTAGGAAGAGTGAAGCCACATTGACCCTGAACAGACATTACTGTTCGCATAACCTGTGACAAGAAACATTTCACAATGACTGAAGAAAGCCAGAGCACCAATATGTAGAAGAAGTACCCTGTGCTCCCCTAAGGCTAACTCCTTGTGCTTGAGCTCAGAGGTCTACAAGCGTCTGTAGGAAGTGATGCTCTATACTAGGCAGGGAAAGAAGACGCTGAACAGAAACAGTTATAACACACACAAAAAAGAAGAGGCTACAGTGCTGCAAGCTCAAATATCATGCTGTAAACAGAGGCTTACCTTTAAATACAGCTGCATTACACTTACTGCTTTGAATGGGTGCCAAGGATAAGCCTTGGTTTGAGTCAAACTCAGCTGAAAGTCATAGGAAATAATATTATGGGTTGATTTAAAATTTTGTGATTAATTCATAAAATAAAGAAGGATAAGCATTATATAAGTGTTGATTATTTGCATGAAGTTCCTCACTCTGTCTCAGAGTTTCTGAACTAACTTAAGCAAAAAATTCATGGTATCCATCCCTCAGCCTCTTTTTACTACACCACAAAAGATATTGGAATACTGAACTCACAGACAAGGATCTCAGACACAATGGTGATAAATTCTACACACACACACACACAATTCTATTAAAAAAACCAAACATTGCAGGCATATTTAAAGGAAAAGATAATTCTGTCTTGACTCTATAAATTATGTGTCCTTCTGAAAGAGTTCCTCCTCCAAGCACTTCTGCCTTTTGTTATTCACCATTACAATATTTAACATTTTCAAAGTAAAAAAATTTCTTTTTATCATTTACTACTTCTTTGCAAAGGGTATAGTCATCCTCTAAGTACTTCCTCACAGTAGAAGTTAACACAAGTTATCAGAAAGCTAATGGTGAATTTATTACATAGCAATGCCATGTTTCAATTGGCCAATGGCAGAAACTCTTTCTCTTCACTGTAGAGCATATATATGAGAAGTATAATCTCTGCATGCAACAATGTCACCTGTCATGTACCAACACATATCACATGTACTCTTTCTACAGCAGCCTATGAAGTACCAGAATGAAAGCAAGTCCTAACTGCAGACAGATGAATCCAATTCTATCTTTGCTTTCAGAGCTTGTATCAACAGCAAATAGAGAATAACCAACACGACACTTCATCAGCTCAGGAGAAAATTCTTGGCACCAGTTCAACATGAAAGGCAATAGAGACCTGCAGTACCTTTGTAATCATGAGTTAGGTGACGAACACACGAGACAGATTACTTACCACACCTTTTTAATGGTATTTAGTCAAAGACAACAAAAATTCAGAAGACAGTATTTGATGATGCAGGGTAAAAGCACACCTCTAGCTAATTGAAATATATTTAATTTCTAATGTGAAATGCTGCCTTTTGCACAGACGTTTCCCACAGCCTGCTGCCTGGGGGCAAGAATTACAGAAAATATCTTCTGGGCAGAACTTCCATACAGTTCTGGATGCTGTAGTTGTATTACTTCCAGACAGTAGCATATTCAGGTTTTTTATGGAGTCCTCTAATAAAATAAAGTCTATACAGGTTCAGTGATCATAGCTATCTCCATTATGAACAGACTAACAGGTTCAGAGCCACGCAGTCTGAAAATTCTGCAGCTGCTCTGAGAATCTGAGAATAGCCCAAAATATCAGCCATCAATACACATGTATGCTTCTAAAGGGAGGGACTTTTTTGAAATGCAAGAATAATATTGCCACCAAAAGTCTTCTTAATCTTTCAAAATTTTATTCTGTACTAACGAATTTCAAAGAATATTTTATTTGCTACTATGCAAACATGAGAAGTCGTGCTCTGCACCTTGCACTTGTGGAGGTCAGTCCTACAGTTCTTTTGACTTCACGACCATACTGATATGAGATTTTTCAACAGTCTTTACACAGTTAATCTCTGTGTCCTTCTATGTTTGCTGCCAAGATGGAAACACACGTTCTTTTTTCTTCTAAAAACCATGCTTGAAACAAAGGCAGATTTGTCATATTCCGTATAATATATACTCAGGACATCATTATTTATACAAGATCTTTCTTTTCTATTCCATTAAATGTCATTGAGCAGCTAGAAAGCATAATCTGCATAGTGAAAATCCAGAAGGAAAAACATGAACCTACTCTAGTTAAATTTCACTTGCCAAACACGTAAGATGGTTTCAGAAGTATTTCGCTTTGTGAAACACTACGGAAAAAATTCCAAAGAGATCACTGCTCCTTAAGCCACTGGCTGCTTCCCTGAGAACTTACCACATCCCAAAACACAAGTGCTACAAACAATAATAATAATTTTTAAAAAGAGATAGTAAGATGTTTATGCTACATCAGACAGATTTGCTGGTGATTAGTCACAACATACTAACTTACTTGACTCCATGCATTGCAAAAACACATTCAATCCAGTATTTCCTCCTGAGACTACAAGGATGGGGTAACATCAATATAAACAGGACAGGAAGAGTTCTGCCTAATAGAGGAATGGGAACAGTGTACTCTCATTTAATAATTCTTTTGTAATACACTGATAATATTCGTTGCCCAGGGCATAATATTAGTCCTTCACCTCATCCTTTAGATACATCTCAGGTATGTTAAAGACAGCTGGAAGCCAGCCTGGATGTAAAGGATGTCTGTTGTAAGCTTATTGTAAGAGCATCTCAGGAATCCTCTCCCTTGAGTAGCCACAAAGTCTTTTGCAGAAAACAGCCAAAGCACAAATTAATGCCAGTGGGCTGACAACTGGCACCAGAAAGGATGCATTTCCTGACAAACAGGATGGCATGTGGAGTCCCTCCTTCTCCCATGCCAGGGACAGCTGCCTCTCTGTCAGCTGAGGAACTGTCTCCCCATTGTGCACTTTAACTCTTGATTGACACTTCTGCAAACTTCCTCTGGCAGTCAGACAGATCCATTGTATCACACATCTCAATAGGGAAGACAGGAGCAACAAACCCCAGATAATGCCAGCTTGCAATTTTTTACATCCCTGTCATCATCACTCCGGTATGTACTAACAACTGAACAAGATCAAATTGCTGGCAATGGTCACAGAACTGGTTCCTGAACTGGCTCCTAAACTAGCCCTTAGAAACACAAGCTAAATCATTAGCACCTGACAAAACACAGACCACTCTGTGAGCTGAACCAAGGTGCACCAATGAAAGGTGCTAACATCTCCTTCCATCAGCTGTGAATACTGCCATCCACTAAAGCAGTCCCAGAGCATTAATGTATTCTCTGGCTTTCCTACTACCATAGCACATTGTATAAACTCAGAAGCAGATGGCAAGTCTGCTCTCCATGCAGCAATAGCTCCTCCTTCAGTGTTTAGGGCAGGAGAAGAAAAAATGCTCACCTTCACTGAGTTAATAACTTTCCCTGTGCTCTACCCCCATTCAGACAGAAGCATCTAACTTGAATTTAGTGATGCCTTATACCCAAACCACAGAGACAAGCAGGATAAAGCTTGAGCACTGTTGACTTTTAGTCCCCTAATTATGAAAAATATCTGGACACTCAGTTCTGCTAATGAAGTCAATCTGTAAGGTAGCACAGCAGTTTGGAGAGGACACTAACTTGAAATAAGCAGTGTAGTGGAGATAAGTATTGTATTCTATGCCAAGTGTTTTTCTTCTATCCATCTGTCTCTCAGATCCAGCTGCCTGCTCCCATCCTTTGAGCCCTCAGACCTTGCCTTTTTGACCTGTAATCTCTGCTGTGACTGTTAATGCAACTAAAATAACAAAAGTAAACTAACCAAAGTAGTTGCTTTAGTATGTCTTTTTTACCAGTTTATTTATCTGGCAGCTGCTCTATCACTGGTAATAAATGCTGAGTGTTTAGATTTGCATATTTATCTTGCACTGTTGATGACTGAATACACACTTAAGAGAAGAATTCACATTTAAAAGAAAAGACTTTGTTGTGATTTTTGCCAAACTGACTTCATTGTAATGAGCAGGCTTCGTCCCACGCAAACCTCACTTTTGTCAGAAGAATTGAGTGTGTGCTGTGTTGGTACACTGAGCACAGCAGCCAGTGCGTGAGAGCTTGCAACGTGTTTTAACTTCTTGAGCTTCCCCAAACAAGTTTCATTTGCTTGTGAATAGCACAGAGTATGACACCATGGCTTTCTGCTTCTGTGCAAGAGGTCACACAGGTCAGCTACAACTAGTAAAAACGTGGGATTTTTTTCTTAGGTCACAGGAGACCAAAGCTCACCGTAACTAATGCAACCTGCCTAAATCAAATACAACACTTCAACTGCCAGTTGCAATAATTAGAAATATCCCAGAAATAGAAAGTAAAAACCTGGTGTAAACAAAACACTGGCAGTGGGGAAAACACTTTCTTTCCCAAGGCTGGTTTGACATCTGATGACAAACTGTTCAGAGCCTTTTCAGCATCCTCATTTCCATCCCAGTACTCTGTACTCTTGAAAGCCTGGGATAGGGGGTGGAGGGGTGGTAAAAGGAAAAGACTGAAAACCGGCACACACAGGGGGAGTAACCTTCGAGAGGTAATCAATGGCTTCACAATGAGCAGCCAACTCTACTGAATATTGATTACTAGTGCTGGCAAGGATTTGCTCCGAGGAGGTCAGCACTCCTGCCAGCTGCCTTGTGCAAACACAATGGAGGCCTCAGCAAAAGGCAAATTGTAAATGGCAGGTTTTATATGAGATGCACCATTCAGGCCACAACATTGGCAAGCACAAAGCATCCCCAGTCCTGCTAATGTTTGTTACTGCACTCTATTCTGAAGTGCAGTCACAGGTTTGCCCTAATAAACTTCAATAATGTCACTTGCAGATATGGATGAAACTATGAACTGCTGCAGGTTCTTCTTCCCTACACATCCGACAGATGTGAAATGGGACACTGTCCACACATTCACCCTCAGAAGCTTTGTCCAACACTACACCTCAGTACAAGCAGAGTATGGGTATACATTTCAAGGCAATGCTGTATGCTGATACCAACCTAGACCAGCTCTAAGCAGATCACAGACAGGTGAAGCAGCACAGCTCTTCTAGTACACACCAACCCTCTCACAGTATTCTCTGCTCCCACTGTCCCATTCAATAAATATGGTTTCAGGGTTTTAGTATATTTCTTTTTTATATAAATAGTTAGATATTAAATTTTATTATTACAAGCATTGGTAAATATGCACTGAACTTACGACTGCTAGGGAAATTATCTATTGGTGACTAAAAGTTTATCCTACCTTTTTGGAAGCAGAGAGTCCTTTCTCTTAGGCTTTCCGAGGAAAAAGAAATTGTGACAGTCACGAAAAAGAGATCTGGAAACTGCGTTCTTTGAAAAAGCAGGGGAAAAAAAAGAAAGAAAAAAAAAGTTCCAGTTCCTGACTGGTGTAACTCATTTGACTTCAGTGGGACTGTCCCAGGGTAGATTCGTCCTCCTGTCTTTGCCAAAAAGAGAACAACAGGAGCCAGCCAAAGGCATCTGCTTTTGCATTTCCTCAGTGAATCCGTTCATTATACTCTCATGATAGAGAAGCTGTAAACAAAGGCACTTCATGATGTTGCTTTGTGCTATCCATAATTACACTGTATGTACTCCATCAGTACACATGCTTCAGGGCACATTGCAAAAGCTTTTTGTGTATTCAGGACTCTCTCTGAGAGGGTGGGTTAAAAGAAGTGACGGAAAAGCAAACAGTTAAAACAGAAAAGGAAACTCTAACAGTTATTTAGAGAGGAGATCAGCATGAGAGGGAGGAGAGAAGGCTTTATATACACACACTGACCAAAAATACCCAAAAAAACAAAAAAAAAAAAAGCACACACACACACACAAAAAAACCCACNAACACTCAACCACCAAACTCTAGGCTAGTACAACTCCAGTCTAGCAGTAGCCCAATGAGTTTGTATGCTTTAATACTTTCACATACCCTTTAAGATTACAAGCCCCCTAAAATGGTAGTCATGTTTATAAAGTGCTACCACATGGCAGCCTCAGTCTATGTGGAAACCTAGAGAATTTTGTAAAACAAAAAATTCTGTTTGGAAACTCTCCGAGGCTAACTTTACATCAATGGTCCAACTGCACTTTGACCTCAAAGTGATTTAAGTCAGGTGCAACTCCCTTATTTGGGAGCACAAGAAAATTCCAGGATCACACCATAAATTATTCCTAAATCCTTAACTGCCTAGCAATGAGCTTAAAGTGATTGTCAGTATATAGTACAAATCCTTTTGCCTTTCAAGTTATCTTGCAAGCATTTACTGCTCCCATTAATATTGTCTTGGATATAATGAAGTCCAGCAAGAATATTACTGAATTGCTGAGATCTTTGCTTCCCAGGGTCCAGAGTCTGCCATCAGAATATGTGTAACCTACACCCTATTTAGAATTATTTATGTTTGAAAATCACATGGAAAGAAAAGTCCTTACATAGTCAACACCCAGATGGGCAGAGGAGACAGAGGACTGAAAGCTGAGACTGGTATGGGAAGAGAAGCACAGACAAAGGTAACAAGCAAGCTTACCTGTGTGCACATTTTCTTGCTACAGAAACATTGTAGGCTCTGCACGATTCTTTCACTCACATGGAGTAAAATCCCTCCATGTCAAAAACCTTTACTTAAGTAATAATATCAGCATATTCTTAAAGATTTTCCAAGGCTAAATGAAAAGTTGCTTTCTATTTATAAGACAAGTTATAAAATAATATAAAAAAGACCTTTGAAAATTGATCATGGTCCTGTCAGTAGTAGCAATTCCAAGTTTGAATTCACAGACCACATTACATGCCTTTAATTATTAGTCTGGTACATATTATCTATAGCCCTTTGCTACTCACCACAAATGACAGCAGCTTTGAACATTCCCAGCAGCAAGTGTCCCCCTGTTTCCTTGGAAGAGTTCATGCTCTTCTCAAGGAGGTACTTCCCAGCAGATCAACATATCTGTTTCTGCACTGCTTGTGGGAGTGAGCTCTGAAACATGGCTCTTCATGTGGAAATTAACTGGGGCAACCTAATGGTTTTCAGATGTGCACTCTGACTCATTACACAGTACATCCCACTAAGAGCTCTGCTGCTACAGGTGTGTGCATGGCAGGAAGAAATGGATTTACAAACAAGCAGTTATGGGTTGGAACTGCTCAAGGCACGAGCAGCACCAAAATAAGTATTTAAAAGCTAAAAACAGTTGCAAAAGCTTCTCAGTAGTGTTCCACCATTTTTATTGTACAGCTCTAAAAATACTCTGAAAACTAAAATCTTTCATTAATTTTAGAATCATAGAACAGTCAGGGTTGGAAAGGACCTCCAAAGGTCATCTAGCCTAACCCCCTCTGCAGTAAGTAGGGGCAATCTCAATTAGATCAGGTTGCCCAAAGCTCTATTGATGCTTTTTATTTTGTGTACTGGAGATGTCACTCAAATTTCAGTTCTTCTCTCCTGGTAACAAGAAGGCCTTCTGCTCCTCCATCTGCAGTTTGTGTGTAATGCAGAGATACCTAACAGGCCACTTCCCAAATTGGAGACTTGCTATAAAAACCATACAGGCATATATTTCCTCCCATAGAGCTGTGTACTTTCTAGTGGGAGCAAGCATTTCCTTAAGATGAAGAAGTGATGCAGAGATGAAGCAGTTTATCCAAGGCCCTACTAGGATCATCAAGCAGAACACACACCTTCAGTGTCCTCACACTGGGTTATATACATTTCTCAGTCTGAAAGAGATGAAATCTCCTACATTGGAAACATAAAGCTGGTTTGAACACATATAATAAGATAGTGTTGTTGGGATGTACATCAACCCATAGCATAGGTTTCTGGAGATGAGGGTTTTCAGAAACATTGTCTGCATCCATGCTGCTGTTCCCCTAAGGATCCATGTTAGTGGTGTCCAACACAAATGAACATCAATCCTGAAGATAAGACAATGAAGTCAGAAGTGACATTCTCTTAGGGTTGACAGAAACCTGGAAGTAAACAGGATGATAAAGCAATGTAAACAACATCAAAACAAGCAAAGGCATATGCTGAGTCTTGATTTCAGCAAGACTGAAAATAGAACAAGATCACATTTAGATTATTTTTATTATTGCTACCACGTGTTTCCATCCTCACCTCTCTAACAGAGGTCCTCAAGCAGGCTAAGATGCTTTCTAAAGTGCACTGATGTGCTGCAACAAACTGATGCAATTCAACAAGCAGTTGTCTTCTCCTAGCAGAGAGGCAAACCAAGGTTTCCTGGACAGTGAAACATTCCACCATTTATGACCACTAAAGGTCCCAAGGGGTCTTGTATGCAGATTTGGGAGCCTTTCACTGCTTAGTGCAGCTAAGACACAGGGGGTTGGGTTTTTCCCCTTGCTGATGTCAGTTGCCTTGCACTCTCTCTCTGCTGGGTATCCTGGCTGATTATTTGTGTGGGATGTGAAATGAAAGCCTGCACTTTTCAGATGAATACTTCTATACTCATGCCATCTTGAATTTTTATTTGGATGAAGCAGCTATTATAATCAGCGAGTTCATCCAAGCTCTAAAATGCTTGTGAGATGATTGACAATTACAAGGATGAAAGATTAATTGTTCAAGACCTTTCCACTGCAAATTAATTTTTCACATAAGAGCCTTGTGCAGGGACTTCAAGGAGGAAAAAAATCAAACCTGGTAACTTCAAGTGCAACTTAATGAAATCTCTTTTCTCCTAAGCATCAATATTAATATTTATTTCACATTCTATTATATCACGCACACGCTTCTCACCACACCTTAAGCAAGGAGAGACTGGCTACCACGCTGTACTAGGGCTGGCCATTTTGCTATTAGGGTTATAGCAAGTACTACCAAAATCCTACTTACTCATATGGAAACAGCCCCTCCTCATAACTTTCTGTCTGAACACAAAAGGTATTTTGTCTGCTTTGGCAGCAGAGAAACACTGAAAAATGTTTCCAAATACTAGGAGGGATTTTTCCCCTGCTATTCTTTTCAGTTAACTCTGCAGGAAAACACAAAGTATAGCAAAGACTATGACATTCTCTCTCATGTAATTAAAAGAAGGCATTTAGAGTGCTTTCTGGGGAATAATATAATTTCCAGGAAAAGATGAAGAAAATACAGACTCATATAATTACACGAGGAGGAATTTCTTCACCATGACAGTTGTGAGACTCTGGAATGGGTTGCCCAGGGCGGTGGTTGGGGCCACATCCCTGGAGATGTTTAATGGCCAGCCTGATCTAGGGTAGAGTGTCCCTGCCCATGGCAGGTGGGCTGGAATGATCCTTCCAACCTTGATTGATTCTGTGATGCTATGAATTATAGAGCTGTTTTGGCTGGAAGGAGCTATAAATAAACCTGCACTGTTTATGCTCTTATTTTTGTTTCTCATACAATGCCATCACAATGTGTTACTAATAAGTATGTAAGATTTCAGTAACTAACTTTCCAACACAATTTACCAATCAAGTTTTCCAGGTGATGCCTAAAGGACAGATAGCTGATTTTTACCTGAAAAAAGTATCTGTTGACAGATTGTGGAGAGGAGAACTTGCAGTGGTAAACCTGGGCAGTCTTTTCCTTAAAATCTGCCTTGAACTTTTGAACTGTCTGTGCTCAAAGCTCACACAAAAATTATGGTAAATAATTCTGTCTTGATTCTTCTATTACTTGGAGGTTCTCTCAACATCAGCACTACGATCTCATTTATTGTAGAAAGATGCAAAAGGTCAGCTGTCCCTGTTTGTCCACTCATTTTCTTTAGATAGAATCACAATGATGATCCTCTTCTGATCATCATCAAAATTATTCTGTTTTCTCTTACCTATAATTAAATCCACATAGTCGATACAAAACCAAAACTGAGACATAATGAACAAAACCTGCTTTGAAGTAAATAAAAATGTAATATATCTATTAAAAAACAAAGAAAATTGATAACTTGCTTTCTTTTATGGCTTTTTTGTTTTCAATTCAATCCAATCCATATAATTCTACATCACTTTTACAGGAATTGAGGTAGTATGATTGAAGGTGGATGGTCCAAAAAAGAATAGGGAGACACATTCTTCCTCAGTGCAACTGCAAGTTTCTAAATGAATCAGAGTCACATGTGTAGAAAGAAAACATTTTCTGGTATTTCAAAGTTTAATTTTCATTTTGCTCCTTGCTCCTGAATACTAGAGTGATGATGCAAACTTTAAAAACTGCCCTGCCCAGGAATTTTTGTATTAATTTATCTATTTTGCTATTTAACAATATTTTATTCAAGACTTGTTTTTATTAT
Source organism: Psilopogon haemacephalus (assembly GCA_013396835.1). Classification (NCBI taxonomy): domain Eukaryota; kingdom Metazoa; phylum Chordata; class Aves; order Piciformes; family Megalaimidae; genus Psilopogon; species Psilopogon haemacephalus. The sequence goes on from VWZI01001964.1 coordinate 154,767, forward strand.
GCATCTGTAACACCACAAATTGTTCAGTATTTGCCAGTTTTCATTCAGTTTTGTAAATGATCACACTTGGAGTGCCATAGTTGAATTATCAAGTGAGGGGGTTTATGTCTGTTCAACACCAGCTCTGGTTTTCTTCCAACAGGAAACAGCAGGAGGAGGGGAAAAAAAAATACAGCACCTTCTTACATGTCTGTGAGAATGAGAATCTTTCTATAAAGAGCATCAAATATTCAAGTGTGCACAAGAAGCAGTAATTCCTCAGTCATCTTTTTACATGTTCCTAATCCACCCTGTCTATTCTGCTGGTCATGCAGGATTTCAGTCTTTTTTCTTTTTTTTTTCCTTTTTCTAACAGTCATAAAGTCACCACTCAGCAAGAAAGTTCAGCTCTGATTCATGAGCTCTAGTGCTGCGTAAGTCTGCAGGTTCATTTTAAGAACTGGGCTTAATTTAAGAACATAAAGAAAATAATACCACTTTTGACTGCCAGTTTGTTTTGAGAACTTTTGACAGCTGAGACATTCCCTCCACACAAATGAGGGGATAATAATTGTAAGAGACTGAAGTTTAAAAGAAGGATGTATTTGGCTTTTCCAGCAATCACTCCCCAGGCTTTATAGAGAAGGTTTCAAAATTGTTCTGCACATCAGTCTTGCACAGCTTGCACTCTGAACACACTGTTAGCTGTAGCTCAGAGCTGGGTTCAGGGGATGGCTTGATGAATATTGAAGATGCCAGGAAACCTGTGATTCCACTGTTTTTGGATTGGGGAAAGGAGAAAGTCTAACTCTTTGGCACATGCTGAATGATTTATATTGCTTATAAAGAACTGAATCTCTGCCCAGAATGCAAAACCACTCTGAACCAAGTTCAATGTCAAGCTCAATACTCCCTCCACTGTTTTCCATTCCCATTGATGTCTCTACAGCACTAGGTCCTACCCAGCCATTCCAATATAAAACAGGATCTTCTAATATTTCTGGCCCAAAAGAATCACTAAAAGTTGGGAATTAATTAAAGGAAAGTCCAATCAGAAATATTTCCCCCAAAGAAAATAAGCCCCACAGAACACCTTATAATGTTATAGGAGTTAGAAGCATGTCTGATGAGGCTGTTCACTCTATCAGCTTGACTCTAAGTGAAATACTGGCAGTTGCTACCAAATAAGTGAAAAAGGAGATTGAGGATTGAGTATTCTGGCTGATACACCTGACACAGCTTAAAACCAGATTAATGTTCCCAGGAGAGGGAATGTTTACAGCTTCCTGAAAAACATCCTTCTTTAGTTGTCTCACATTGCATCTTGGCTTTTACTCTGAGGACTGAAGGCTAACAGAAAGCTTCAGTGAAGTTCCATTAACGGCCAAATAAAAAACACTTCACTGAGAAAATATGTATTTCTGCAAGCAGTTGAACTTACACAGTCCTGTTTCCTGTAGTTCTCCAGTGTGAAAATGGAAACGTTTTACAATGCTTCTGTTGTTTAACAAAGGATAAATTTATGCAAGATCCTTTCCTTCAGGAGGGCCATGAGCTAAATCTATTTCCACTCTCTGACTATCTACTCCTGCCTCCCTGATGTAAACTGCCTAACTAATACCTTGCTCAAATTTTGCTGAGATTGGTCAGAATGATCAAAGATATTTTGGAAGGAGTTGTTAAACACAGACTAATATAATGTATGCTTATTAAGTAACTAAAATCTTCTAATTTCCAACAAACATTTATGTTCAGGTAGCTGTAAAAGAATTGTGAAGGGAGCCAACTAGTTCTCATTGCAGTATTTCCAATTTTTATACTGTTGCCACATACCAGGACAGTACAGGCAGGATGATCCACTGGTTAAGGCTCTGTTTCATACTGGATATGAAGGTTCAGCTCCTTCCTCTGCCAAAATCTTTCTGTGACCATATTGGAACAAGGTGGAAAAAAAGAGAGATAGGAAGCTCTAAAGTGTGCACACAGACAAGAAACAGATCTGCCTCATTATTATTTTGTCATTTCTATGGTTTTTAGACTCTTAAAGAGTATCAGGTGAGCTGATAGAAAATGCTTAAGGTATAGTAAGAGAAAAATCACAGGTATTAGCTGACTAATTTTGATATTCAGAGGTACTGGACATTACTGAGGTATTGTAAATTATTGAAACAGAGAATCAATTCAACTCAACTTATGTTGACTTAAAGCCTGCTTTTGAGGGTATTTTTGTTGTTTTATTGTCTTTCTCACAAGTTTAACTACTGTCTGTTTTGAAAATTGGTGTAATCAGAAATCAATACAGAACATGATATCCAGCTCCTTCTGGACATACCTGTTGTTTCAAAGTGTTTGGGAGCTCTTTATTTTAACTTCTTCACTTAAGGTGGAAATGAATCCATTTATTTAAATCAAGACAAACACATTCTTATACATTAAAAAGCAACTGACCATAGAAAACTGCACTATTTAATCACTTGTTTCTAAAACTCTTCTAATGTTTATAAAGCTGTCCGCTTCTTTGCGAGCAAGTATCTGAGGATGATACAGTTAAGCAGCAATGAATTGGAAAATGGAAAGATGACTTATGATGGGAAAGACTAACGGTAACAGAATGAGGAGAGATTGCATTTAGCAGCTCACAAACCAGACCCTGATCGTGTGTACTCTCATACAGTTTTTGTAACTTCACTTTCAGATTAACTGCAACAGCAACACATGTGAAAAAACAATGCCAGGGAAGCATTGCTCAATCTGGTCTGCTGATCAACCTTACAGATTCAAGAGATTTCATTATAAGTAAGAGCTACTGACAGCCCAAGAGGAGAAACTCACCAGTTCCTCAGATGGAACAATTGACTTTGCTAGGATTTGGAAGAATAGGAAAGTTCCACCTATGAACAAGCTAGAATATTTAGCCACAGGCATCTTTGTACAGGAGCACAAAGGTGAATTTGTTCACAGGCCCCTATAAAGAAGGGCCTCACTGTCCTTTCTCTGCAGTCTTCTGATGTTCATAAATGGGGCTTGAAGAGGAGAACTGGCTGAAAGGAAGGTGGCATGTGGAACTTTGAGAAAGATTCAGTCTTTCTTCTCATCCCCACAAGTTATGGTGACAACCAAGAACTGAAGCCTGCCCCAAAACAGTAATGGGTGGTTTCCCAAATTGTAGTGGACAGAAGACTGAATGGGCTTTGTGGCACATACAGAAGAACATGTAACTCTATTTCCCCTTTCAGGGTAGCATGGATTAGAAGTCACAGGGAGCCCCTGATATTTTCCAAGTCATAAGAACATAGACTCCTATCCATAGCCAAGAACTTGAATAATTTTCATGTATAGGGGATGCACATAGGCTGTACTAAGAGCACCTCTGTAAGACAGCAGCACCATTTCCATACTGCTGGCTTGCCCTCCCTTCCCAGTAGGACAGGCTTGCTAGGTTATGCCAAGCTGCAGAACCTGAGAAAAAAGCAACACTGTGCTGCTTTTGTTCTTGTGTGGGGGAAGGAGGAAAAAAATTAGCACTTTTTGAATGGATTAGGACTTGGAAGAGGCTTAAGCCATGGAAGAGTGTCAGGAAATAAGAAAATGGATGCCTCAAATCTGAACAGTCTTTAAGAAAGCTTAGCAAAAAGGAGGATTAATAAATCAGAGGTTTGGTTATCCTCTCAGCTTATCCAGGGCACTATGAGGTTCTCATAAAGCTTTATGAAGAAACGTGTGATGTCGACAGAAGCTGCATTACTTCTCTCCACCCTGCTTTCATACAGCATGACTTGTTCTTCACAACTCAAAGGACTTACATGTGCTGCATAAATACAATGCTATATGAAAGCAGATACAAGCAGAACTGTATGCATTTTAGTAATTCCTCCTGTTGTTTAAGAAATAACAACCACACAGAAATGGAGTAACCACAGCACACTCCAGACATAAGCCCTTGAATAAAGAATGATTCTGTGCAGTTTACAGCTTAGCCCACATGGAGCCCATGTAGGTGTGGGCATACCTGAAGAAGGAGCTGAGCATGAGGTCTCCTCTGTTACACACTGTCAGTTTCTGCTTCCCTGCATGGTCATGACATGTCACTTTTCCTTTTGCATCAACCTGTAGCCTCTTTGTAACAGACCATCTTGAAACAATTTGTTTGCCGGTTGTCAGATTTAAAACAAACCCACACTGATTGTAAAGGGTAACATGTGCAAAAGATCATTGCGTGCATACCACTCCGTGCTCCTTGCACACATCACAATAAACACAAGAAAAATCTAAACATTGGCAGTAAGACCAAGGTATTGAATTTGTTGCACACCCCCAGCCCAGCTACTAGATGTACACCCCCTAGATCTGGCTCATTCTGTAACACAGGTATGGCTCTTAAAACCTACAAATTCAATAGCTGAAAAAAGGTCAAACCACAACAAAACAAATCAAACGAGTTAGAAACCAGACAAAGCAAAAACCTTCCCTATCTTGACCAGCACTCTGCAAAACTGACAGTTAGTGTGTGTGGCACAGCGCTGTGCCTCACATGATGACTCTGAGTTGTTGTCCTAGGACTCTACCTGCTCCACAGAGCCATATGGGTTCCTGCACCTTTCACTCAACCTCACAAAAGATGCCTACAGTGAACAAGCAGAACAATGACAAGGAAAATTAATATGAAAGAAAGTGTCTATATCTGCCCCTGAATGCAAGGAATGTGTACCTTATGATAGACTCAACCCACAGCCACTGGTAAAGACACTACAAATATGGAATATATATGGAAACAAAGTTAATTAACAATCCAACAGATGAAACTGTTAGTACTGTTCAGTTTACATTTGTGTGTTACAGTTTTGCATAGCTATGTTGGAAAAAACCCAGTGGAGTTACCGACACAAAACTGCTACACATGTAGAGGCGCCTTTGGGGGAGGGCTTATTGCTTCTGAGGCATCACCTGGCCTCATTCCCATGGTCTCCCTCCCCTCATCATCATAACTACATAAACAGTGCGTAGACACAAACTGCCTAGTAATTGCCAATGTATTGCTCTGCATTAGTATTATTATTGCTCCATTATTAGTAGCCGCTGCAAGTCTTACCTCTTTGGATCACCTGTTTCTGGTTACACTGTCAGTATTCACAATTCTCCTGTTAGCAATAATCCAAGGTGAATCCAAGCGCACAGGAAGTTAACTAAAAATCTCACATATTTGTACTAAAATTTCTTAGCTTGCAGAGCTGCAGTAACCGCCACCTAACCAGTCCTGTCAGGTATGCTGTCAGAGTGAATTTTGCTTTCATATATATGTCGGGCAAACAGGTAAGGTACAGCTGTACCAAATCCAGCTCTTCATGGACAACACTACTGCCAGCATTGCTAATATCTTCCCCACCTTCCTGTTTTCCTTTTTCCTCTTCTGCTGGTACCCCCAATCATCTGTTGAACTCTTTTTGGTTTTGGTTTTGTTTTCGTTTTTCTCCACAAAGCCCTGATACCTGCAGAAGCAGCTCAGGAGAGTTTGCATTTCATAGCAGTAATGATATTCCCCAATACTCCAGAAGTATATAGTCTAACTTGAAAGTTAAGACTATGGTAGAAGAAGATTTCTTCAACTAAATTGGCTCTTTGCCTTTCTTATATTAAGCAACCTCCTTCAAATATGCATACAGCTACGATATAAATGTAACACCAATTAGCCTTGTCATACAGCACAAGAATACTTCTACTGTTGCCAAGAATGAGAGAAAGACTCCATTTATTTAAAGAGCAAGTCCTTACCATGAGTACTTCCTTGCTCATTTGGAGGAGGAGGGCAAAAAAATGAAGGAAAATCTGTTATCTTAAAAAACTTTTTGTTTCTTTGCTTTGCCAATTGTGATTTCTCAGAACAAACTCCAGTGCTGTAAAAAGCCCAAAACATTATGTTCATACAGCAGAGGGTTTTCTTAATTCCAGAGACTTGCAGCCACAATAATTAATTGTCTGTGATACCACAGATGCCAACCTTGTGAAGGCTATGGATTTCAAAAGGATAAATGAGAAACGAGATCTTGCAGACAGACAAGAGCCAAGACATTTTGAAATAATAAATAGCCCTTCCATAGGCCAAACTATGAAGAAAATATGAAAGAGATTAACTAAGAAAATTTAAAGTAAACATTAAGCAGCTCATCTGTTCCTTGTCACAGAACAGTTTTAAAGATCTTCTCCCTGCTCTTAGTGACCGAAGAGACAGAAAGGCTGAGGTTTAATTGTGTCAGTGATTAGAACTCAAAGCATCAACAACTAAAATATATAGTTTTAATCAATACAATTAACTTTACTTGTAACTTCACGAAGAAAATTGTGCTTTCCTCAAACTATTTCCACCACTACAGGTAGGATATTCAAGTACAGAAAGAGATCCCTGTGGTTTGCTGAACAACTAACTCCACTATCCTGGAACATTGCCCTTTTTAACATATGGAGGATCTACTGCCCAAACATTCCATCATCTTGCACCACTTGTAAGCATCAGAAACGGCAGTTATTCATTAAATGCCGAATTTTCAATTTTATGCTCTTTAATCATGTTAAACACCACCTTGAGCTAATCTCAATGATTTTTATAGGACTACCTGTGGGATACACATTTTATTGCTAGAATGGCTGAATCACAACATAAAAAGGTAAACACAAAGCTATTACACATCCAGATACAGCCTGTGCATAACAAATGACAAATAAAATGCAGAAAACCTAACACATTTAGTTTGTCTGATATATTTTGCAAGGTGTCTGGCTCACCTGGTTCCTCTGATGGGTACAGCTGCCACTATTGCCCTCTCTTTTCATGTTCACACAAATTTGAGAAAGAGGAAATGTAAGGAATTCCAGAGCCAAACCTTCTCGTTACAGCTTGCTGCAATAATGAAGAACGTAATTTCTGTTCCTTCAGGCAATCCAGAGTACAGATGTTGAAGGAAAGCTGGCTATTGCAAAGGAGCTGGATACCATCCCACCATTCACTCCTCCCAGTCATATCCTTCTATTGGCAACAAGACATGCTGTAATTCCCACATGATGCAGCAGACCCTACCTTTTTCCACATGTAGATGATCAGGGTACTACTTAGAGAGCTTCAACTGTCAGCAGGCAGCTACCTCAGCCTTTGTGTAGTGTTCTTTTCTTCACAGGGGCAAGCTGGTACTCTTCACTCCTGAGCTGAAAAGCAAATTAGTTCACGTGGAGGGAAGTTTCACAGCTCTTGCCTGCTCTCTTGTTGTCTGCAGAGATGAGTAAACTACTATCTCTGAAAACGGTTGTGGCCATGCCAGAAGCCTGTATCACCAGTGCTGCCCATTTTAAACACAGCTAGAGAACACAGGAATTGACAGGAAAGGAACATCATTTCTGATGATTGAGCTAGCATCTAAAATTGAGAAAGCTGTCCGCTGAGAATATTACAAGAGTGGATGCAGATGAAAACTGCACATCTTAAAGGCACTTTCCTTTAGTCTGTTCCCTAAAAGACATGACATTGCCACATACTAGAAAAGTCATAATATTTTTACCTTTCCATTACCTTCTAATTCTCTGACCATTAAGGAGCTTCCACATGAGATATCTTTAACCCTAGTATTTCTTCTTTGATCTTTGTCATTTGATCTGAATAACAACATAAGAACCAAATCTGCCTAAATTATTTTCTGGCCCTAGTAAGCGCAAATTAAATGACAGCTAAAATAAGATACACTCACACCCTTCAGATAGTCAACATTCCCAGCATTTCCATCCTGAGCAGAAGCCATGATAGCAGGTTTGAGCAATTTAAGGAAAATAAGTCATATAGACTCAGACCAAGTCTTAAAGCTCCTTCAGCTGAAATTTTCACTGTAGTTAATATGGTAGTTTTTGGCTCTTCTATGTAAGTGCTAAGAGGATGCACTGGTGTTTATGCCAAAAGAAACCAGCCTTCTGCTGCCATACTGTACACAATCTTCAACTTTAAAACCTTCATGCAGATAAAAGTTTATTTCTGTGCTTACCTGTATCTGATTAGATGTCTTCCCTCCCTTTTGCAGGCAGAGAGCTTTTATGACTAAGTTGTAAAGTGTCTATTTTAGAATTTAAAAGGCAACCTTAGAGCATGAGGGTTCTCTTGAATTTGCACAGTGTGGACTGAAACTACCTAAAGCCTTTAAATAACTGTAAGTTTTTAATTGCTTTCTAATTGTCATCATCTTTTAAAAAAATATAAAATCTCTTTAGTCCTCATAGTAATTTCTTATTGCCTCAAATGCTGATATCACTTCTCTAATATACTCTATATACTTAAACTATTTGCATGTAGCTGACATAAGTAGGTTCTAGATGAGTAATATACAGTCACAAACTCAATTAATGAGCAAAAGCCCCCCTAAAATGGCAACAAACAGCACTTGAAACTCCTAGAAACCATTTAGAATCTGTATAAATAAATCTTCAAATGGGGTACATCTCATCTCAGTCCTGACCATAATCCCCCTACTCCTTTTATCAGACATAGCTCTAGCAACAAAAGGAACAATCAGACACTCTGAAGCTGGCACTTAGAATGTTTGCAAGAAACAATTATATTTAAATCACACCACCTGGCACTGTTATTCCATCATTAGCACAACCAAATATTTTTTTCTTACTTGTTTTCCTTTTTTTTTTTTTAACTGGAAGAAATTTCACTGGTAGAATCACAGAAACATCCAGGTTGGAAAAGCCCCTCAGGATCACCAAGTCCAACATATAACCTTACTCTACAAGATTCACCTTAACCCATATTCACATCCTAACAACCCTTAAACACATCCAGGGTTGGTGACTCAACCACCTCCCTGGGTGTCTCAATCCAGTGCCTGACCACTCTCTCCATGAAAAACTTTTTCCTAATATCCAATCTAAACCCACACAGTCTCAGCTTGAGGCCATTCCCCCTTGTTCTGTCTCCAATTACCTGTGAGAAGAAACCAGCACCAGCCTCTCCACATCATCCCTTCAGGTAGTTGTAGACAGCAATGAGGTCTCCTTTCAGCCTCCTCTTTGTCAAACTAAGTGGCCCCAGCTCCCTCAATCGATTCTCATAAGATTTATTCTCTAGGCCCTTCACCAGCTTTGTTGCCTTCCTCTGGACCTGCTCCAGCATCTCCACATCTCTCTTGTATTGTGGTGCCCAAAACTGAACACAATACTCAAGGTGTGGCCTCACCAAAGCTGAGTACAAGGGAATAATCACCTCCCTACTCCTGCCAGCCACAGCATTTTTAATACAAGCCAGGATGCCACTGGTTTTCTTGGCCTCCTGGGCACACTGCTGGCTCTTATTCAGCTGCCTATTACAACCCCCAGATTGCTTTCCAGCAGGCAGCACAGCATAATGTATGCTATTGGGGAAAGATTGTCCCACTCAGGATGAGACAAGATCAGGGCATGAAAAACATGAACTTGTCTCTTCCTGGTGGACACTTCACTACTTTACAGAGTACTGCCCTTTACTGTTCACAGTCAGTGAACAGCCCCAAAGACACAGTGACCACAACCGAAGCTTCACAATTGTGAGAGTAACACTTTCTCTCCCACTGCCAGAAGGGAGTTTCTTGAATCCATGTTTTAGAGTACTTTATGTTTACTCCCAAGATTTCCTCCAAGACCTCAGCAGTTAGAAACCCCTTTAAAATGAGAGCCCTGGCTCTTCATAAGCTGACTATAGATAGGGAAGTATTAAGACAAAATTGCTTGGAGATGAGTTTCATCACGAGTGAGGAGCACTGCTCCTCCACATTCCTTCCAGTACTTCCGTAGCTGGGAAGTACTGTCTCATGACTCTCTTGAGATTCCAGGAGCTGTGGTCCTCCAGTTTTGCCATACTCCCATCTTCACTTTCATTAAGGGAACAGAATGGAGCTAACCTACTGGAAATCTGCTGTCTTCCTTGCCCTTCTCACTGCCTTTTGATGAAAGAACAGTTTTGCTTTGTTGCAGCTGTCTTACTCAAAATTCTGTTGCCTTGAGCACTACAAATAGCATCTTGGCTATCAGAAATCTTAAAAGGAGCCAGAGGGCACTAAGCAGAATTCTTTACCTCTTTATCTCCCCAAATAAACCAGGACATGTAAAATTTCTGATTGTTTTGAACCTGTTGGCACAGAGTGCATTAATTCAGTATCTAAGAAAACCAAAAAGTCTTCCTGGTTTTTTGTGGTGTTGGGTTTTTGTTTTGTTTTGTTTTGTTTTTTGGTTGGTTGTTTTTTTTGGTGGTGGTGGTTGTTTGGTTTTTGCTTAGGGGTTTTGGGGTGGGGGGGTTGTGATATTTGACGAGCTGTTACCATTTGACTAGATTGTTTCCCAGCATACTGCTCTGAGCTTTGTAGTGCTTCATATTTACTCACACATGCACCGCAGTATTAAGAGACATTTCTTGCCTGAGTTGGTGATTGCTGGACAGCTATTCATTAAAACCTCCACTGGGATATAAACAGCAGACAGATGTCTGCACTGGAGCCAAAGGTGTGACTACGCACACATAAACGCACCCAAACCACTGCTAGTTAACTCACTACTGTGCCAAGAGTAGTAAAGCTACAGCCTGCAGCTTAGGCCGCACAAAAACACCTGAGATTTGCAATTAAAATGGCAGCCAGGGTGCACATCAATGTGTCACTGACATCAGCGAGAGAAAGGCCAAGATAGTCAGATCTCTACCCATCAGGTACTGGGTGATGTGCAACCCCTCTGCATGCTGAAGCAGCATCGTGCCTCACATTAAGCGAAGAAAGGAGGATCACATGAAAAATATGAGGCCCTCTCATGTGAGGCCTACATATAAATGGATTAAGAACCCCGGTTTAGCTGAATGTAAGCGGCAAAAAAATGTAGCATTTATGTGAACCACACAGACCTCAAAGGAAAAACAAAGCTGGAAGTCTCGGAGAGAAAACTGCTTGGGACTGGGTCAGCAATGTCCCAAGAACTGGAGTTTAGTTTGCTCTCCTACATGTGGGTCTTGTCCCAGCAAGTTTGGAGAGGTGTGAAAATGAAAATGAGCTGCGTTGAAAGCTAAAAGGCTCCTCTGACCATCAAGGAAGTTCAGCTCAGGTTTCAACCAGCAGCTTGCGGTCTGGCATGAGACAGACTATTCCAGTTCTTCGCAGATGTTAAGACCCTGTGTGAGCATTAGCCTTCCTTGGGAGACCTCTGGCCACCTGCTTGAGGATTCATCCTAGGTCCTGGCCCATTAGAAGTGCTCTGGGATTTGATGAGGAGGAGCAGAATTAAAGACATGTTTTGTTCTCTGTCTCAGATAGCCTTGAAATCTTTGCTATACACGAGAGGCAAAGCCGGCAGGCTTTCACGCACGCTGCCGACGCTATGCCAAACAGCCTCGCCCCACCTTAGCTCAGGCTGTCCTCGTCTGTTCCACTCCAAGCTACGCCACACAGCCCTCATGCCCCAACACTGGGCACACCACCAGGGCCCTGAAATTTGCTGGCAGATCCCTGAGGATCCCTAAAGGAAGGTGCCCACATTGGTGCACCCTGAGAGCCTTACCCCAGGCCAGCAATTTGCCCCTCAGAGGGCCTTCCGGAACAATCCTCCTCTTCCTTTCTCCAGGGTCTCTTCACACACTTCCAGAGGGCTGTGTGGGGTAAACTGCACTCCCATGGAAGAGCCCAGTCCTCTCCTGCCAACACTACCTCCACCAGGCCACTTTGACCTGGGGCGGGAGCTAGAGTGCTCAGCTCTGCTACCATCTCAGGGCTGTGTCCTCCCAGCGCAGTGTGCTCAGGCCCCTAGCATTAAGCTCCAAGCTTCAGTCTGTACTCTCATGGAGATTTAACTACTAATTTACTTTTGTTATTTCTTTAAATACTTAAGACTTACAAAGATGAGACACTTGAAGATGTGCCTAACACATTTCTTCCAGAAGTTGACCAGCTAACTTATAAAGCATAAGAGGCAGGAATGAGCTTTTGTTAAACAGTCAGATCAGGACTAACTCCTCAGAGAGGCCAGAACTTCCCTTCTTAAACATGGCCTAACACAAACACTGCAGCAGAATTTGGCCAGCGCAGGAATTTGTGCTACTCATAGGCTTACTACAGTTTGTTTTCCTTGATCTAAGCCTTTTTTCCATGGTTCAAGAGACAGATGAACCAGTTTGCCTCCTCGAGTACTGTGCAGCTCAACCTGGAATCTGTTGGAGCATGCCCAGCTCCCAGTGTGGTGGTGTAGGATTCCCAGGAGGAAGAGAGGCAATAGGACTGCCTCTAGAGCTCTGACAGCTTGTGACTTCCAAACCCTGGGTGCAGAGCTTCTGTAGAGCTCTGCTGTAGCAGACTCCGGAATGGGTCCTTGCTGCAGTATCTGAGGTAGTAGACGTGTTTCCATGGTTGGGCTCTGAGTCAAGGCCAGCTCAACTGCAGTGAAGAGGCAATTAGGTTGACTCCCAAACTATGTAGTTTCTAAGACACTCTGCAACCAAGCACTGTTTCTTTGCCATACCCCAAGTCATTCAGGATGCTTGCCAAAAAAGGAGTTTTGACATCTGAAAATACCCACATTACCCGAATGTTGGCAATCCCAGAGAACAAGCAAAGAGGTTTAGCATGTGCCTGGAAACATGTAACAAAAAGCTACTGGGTGCAAAGCCCTTCTTGAGCTGTTTGACCTCTGTGATGCTCTTCTGTTGAATGTACTCTACTAAACTCCTAGCGTGCATCCTGTCTTCAGAGAGGTGTTTCTGTCACCTCATGAAGTAACATAGTTTGTAGATCTGTAAAATCCCCTCTGGAACTGCAGAAGGACGAGGATGAAGCTGCACCTTTTGCGGCTTTGGGACAGGTGCTGTGGCTCCTGCCACTTCCCTGTTTCTCCCCAGCTCTGGACAAAGGCCTAGGAGGCAATGAGAATTTCATCTTTTCCAAGCTCTGTGTTCCCAGCCAGGACAGATTCCTTCTTTCCTTACTTTCTGACCATTCTTGGTCCCTGACCCTGCCTGCCACAAAACATCAAGGGAACTCACTTTGATGAAAGCTTGCCCATAGCTGCCAAACACTCTTTTGTGTATTCCTTGCTCCGTGTTCTGCCCCCTCTAGAAGATAAGGATGTGTAAGTGCCTTGGAAAAAAAACAAAAATCAGGTATTGCCCATGACAGGAGTATTTAATCTATTTCTTTAGGTTTCACATGCTTCAGCACTAAGCCTGTGGGTCAAGACTTCCCCTGCTGGCAGGGTCCCTCTCTGCGTGGCAGCAGAAAGAGGAACTGAAAATCCCACCTGTGTGGTCCCCCCTCTCCATACTCACAATGTACTTTTGCCAGCTAAAATGTCTTTTTATCTTAGGAGAAAGCACTTGAATATGGGCTGTGAAGAAAGGTGTCTTCAAAGTGACAGCAGGAAAGAAAAACATTGTGAACAAGTGGCTTTTCTCCTGCTTCTTCATAGCCAGTGAATTTTCCCAAGAGCAAGGTGCACGTCTGGCTGGCAGATTCACGGGTCAGACTTTGAGCTCCAGCTCTGACCCACAGCTCAGTGAGACAAATACAGAACCTAACAGCTGCTCAGAGGATCTGTTACTTGGAATGAGGTACACTATTTTCAGGTGGGATTACGGAGATGAGATTTAACAAATAAATCATGGCCTGTCATTGAAGACCATAATTTGAAAGGGGATGAGTATGTCTATCAGGTGACATTGTCACCTCTGACTGTCAAGAAGCGGGAGTTTCTGTTATGGTGAGTCTGTCAACCATGGCAGCCAAGAAACAGCATACCCTTCCAGCTCTCTGGGCAGCCTGGTTCAGTGATCCATCACCCTTAAAGCTCCTCCTCATGTTCAGAGGGAACATCTTATGTTCAAGTTTGTGTCCAGTCCCTGTCCTGTTACAGGGCACCACTGACACCTACCTTTGAAGTATTTATAAGCATTTGTGAGATCCCACTCAAATCTTCCCTTTTCTAGACTAAACAGATCCACTTCTCTCATTTTCCTCATAAGAGTGATGTTCTAGTCCCCTAATATGGTTGTAGCCCTGGACACCCAAGACTGCCTTTTGGTCAGAAAGAGTTGTCTCTGACAGAGAAGGATAAAACCTTTAAATCCTTAGTAAGAAGAAAGCAGCTGAATGTGTTTGAGTGTGAACTTAGCAGAAAAATAAGCTGTGAATAAAGTAAATGAGCAAACCGCTGCATGGAAAGCAAACGGAACATATGCAGCAACAACAGCAAGGACAACAGAAGACGAAAGTCACATGCAGCTGTACAAAGTTGATGCTGTACTTTTGGGTTGTCATAATCCCAACTTTATAAGTCTCTACCTTCCTTTTAGTACTGTAACTATTATTAGTACTGTAACTATTATAACTAACACTCCTTCCACATTCCAAGTGGAAAAATTTGCTACACAGCTGTCCACTCTGCTTACCTAATGCAAGTTCTTTTGTAGGTGACTTTTACTTTTGGAAGAGGCAAACATTCTAAAACATCCATGCTGCTAGAGAAGAGGCAGAGAGCTGATGAGTTAGTATTAACTTTGTTAGGTCATGAAGTTGTTTCCTTTCACAATTTTGTTTTTGTAGCTTTAACTCCCATCTCTGCTTTCTGATTAATACTCTCAAGACAAATTTTTCCCATGACAAAGATTGCTTAGGGAATCAAAAACCACCTCTAACCAAGTAATTCATGCACAAAGTAAATCCCACTTGATCTCCACTAATTGTTAGCTTCTTGCCACCTGGTGTAACAGACACATAGGATCTGTAACAACTCAAGATCAGGCATCCCACAGCTGTCAAAACCAAAAAAGTTTTACCGACACCTTGTCAGAGGTTGAGTTGAATCTTTTGCTGATATTCAGTGCCATGCTGCTATCATGCCAGGCTCAAAAGAGAAGGGTTTGGAGTGTGGGGTGTTTCTGCTAGGACAGTTGCAGTTGAGCAGTGTGTTTTGCTGCACTGTCCTGCAAATAGGCTAAGGTAATTATGCATTCTAGAATCCCACTGAAATCTCTCAACCCACTGCTTTTTACATTACTTGCCCTTCCATGTCAGGGGAGAGGGGTTTGCGAGTAGACTGTGTTAGCCCAGGACACAGTTGAAATGCACGATGGTCTCAGAAATAAAAGGCATCTGATAGAAATACGTTACGAACTCCTGGTTTCTATAGCTACATGTCTGAAACTCTGCTGAGGCTGCAGATGAGTCAGCAACACAAGAAGGAAACTAAGACAACTAAATGCTCTCGGGGGCACCGCTGGATTTTGTAGTGGCACCAATCTTGTTGCTGAGAAGTGTGGAGAGCTTGGAATGCATGAGGGAGGCTTTTTGGCCTGCTTACAGTAATAAATACAACATCTGGAACTGTAGGCCACTTGTATTAGTTAATTATCTGAATTTAAATGGCACCAGTGAAGCAATAAGCATTGTTGGTTCAGCAATAAATGATAGTTCAGAGTGTAAGCCACTTACAAATCACAACCATGGTTCACAGCTGAGGCAGACTTGCCTTTTCCAGATACCACTTTGATTATGTTTGATCAGCCTTGAGGTATTCTTTCAGTCAGAGGCAAAGCCTGAGACCTGTTGTTCTGACTGATGTATAACCTTACTTGTATGTGTTGGTTTCAAGTCCAGAAACAGCTGACCAACCAATGAGATTGTTCTCCCTTCCAACTTTTTTCCTTCTAATCAATCTCAGCTTTTTTTCCCCCCTCCATTCTGTCAACAGTTTTATCTTTATGGGATATTTTTCCTTGTGGAAGGAACATTCACATTAAAAACAAGGCATCATCCCACAGGGTCAGGAAGACCATCTCCTGTTAAGGGAGCCCTCTGCAAAGGTACAGGTTTCTCAGATTATGGGAACCAGTATCATTCAATTGAAGACAGACTGCTGAAAATAGACCCAGAAAACACAGGTAAGAGAACTGTCTCCAACAGTGGTCAGAAAAAGAAGGTACAAGCAATGCAGTCACTCAATTTCATCAGCCTCTGCCCCTGAGGACCCACCTTCTCAGAGGGCAGCTCAATAAGGGAAAAGACAACACAAAATATAAAGCTACGGTTGAGAGGAAAGAGGGAAGAATCCAGGCAATTCAGTTAAGTTCAGTCTGCATGTGAAAACTGGAGTATCTGATGAAGTTTGGCAATGGGCATGGGGATTTTACACATACTTGGAATTAATTCTTGTACATCTTCTTACTGAATATGAAGAAGCACTGTAACTTAGTAATTGGTGTCAGATATGACACTACTTAAATGTTCCCTACACAAATGAAGATTCCTGTGCAAAGCAAACATCCAACAGCAACAACAAAATAAATTAATAAACCCAAACCATTGCAGTAGCAGCTGTCAATGCCTGGGTGATCCTTTTTTCCACAAATGATTTTTTTCTGCTCTTGTTAATTTAAGACATAAACCTCATCCAAAAAAATAATTGATGGCTGGTGTTATCCAAAAGTTACCATTTAAAAAACAATAATCCTGTATTTTCAAACATAAAATTATTGTACCTACTACCATATGTTATAAGGCAGTTCAGTACTAAGACAACTACACGTTCTCCTGAGTGCTACATAGTCCTCAACATCTGCACACACCTATAACTGGTGAGCTTTTCCCTTCAAAGTTCTTGAGCAGGAGGAATCCCTAACATCTTGTCCCAACCCTCCAGCTGTTCTCAGCTCTTCTCAGATATATTTCTGTTTGTAGGAAAACACTGCACTCATGAGAACTGTGACTCTTCGGTTTATTCTTACCGCTTACTACCTTTACCTCTTAAGACAGACTGCTCTTCTAACACACTGAAAATCGCCCCAGTAGGGGGGAAAAGAAGTATTACCCAAAACCTCACCCTTCAGGCCAACTACATCCTTTGTCTGTGCTGAAGGTAACAGCCAGTACAGCAAAAATTGTCATTACAGGTACTCATTTTCACCCCCTTCTTTTTAAAAAAGGCAGCAAACAACTGATTTTCCCACTGAAACAGTTACATCATAGCTGTAATATCAAATTTGAAAGCTCCTCAAAATTTCAAAGTAGATGAAAGCCAGATTCTAGAGGGAGACAACATGGGTAAAAAATATCAATACACATTATTTTAATACAAAATATTAGGTTTTTTTTTACAAGTCAGTTTTTTGAAAATATAGAACCTTAAAAAAATGAACAAATTGCTATCCACATACTATAAACACTTTTTTTTGTGCTCAGTTTGATCAAGTTATCAGAACAATTTAAACACCAGTCCATAGTTTAAATACTGCTTTGAAGTTTTATGAAAACTATGCGCACTGTGCACTACCTTTATTATATGTACAGTGTGAAGCATCTTCTTTCAGTTCTAATACTGTAGTAGAAACTGTTCTGTTACCAGATTCTTTGTGCAAGGATTTCACATTCTACTCATACTCATGACAGATTTGCATTACATTCCAGTGGCACTGATATGAGCAACCACATGTAATTCTGTGAATGTTCACTGGAAGAATGTCCATTACATATTCTGAAAGTACAAATTCTTCTGCTGGATAAAAGAAAACCTGTTGAGGGGAAATACTAGCCTGATTAGCCAGAATGTAACAATTTCTAAGCACTGAAATTAATTTTGATTTCTCAAAGTTGAATAAAAATAATTAACTATCACATTTTCATAGAGATGCACATCTCAGGAATATTTGTAATTGCTTGCTTTTTGAACCCATAGAAAGGAAAAAAATTCCCTCTGAGATGGAGGTCTTAAAAGGTCTTGTTTTAGTAGTAAATCATCCACAAATTGCAGGCTGTTAGCCAAGTAGATATAGGATGATTTACTTGCATTACAGTAATTTACACAATTGAACTTTATGCATACAGTACAAAACTATGAACAAAAAGGTGAAGCAAAGTTTTTTATTTATATTCAGGTAAAAACATTAACCTGATGAAGTAAATTATTGCAGATTTGAGAAATCAGCACATGAAACAGTTGGACAGAGCATTGCTTACAGGTGCTTTATCTGTGTCAAAAGACAAAGGCTGAACTGTTTTTTGTTCAAAGCTAGTACTAAGGGCAGGGAAGGAGGAAGAGAAAGAACTACAAAAGTAACCAGGAACTGTTTACTTAAACAGGGAATGAAACAACTAATTTGTCTTTTAAAAAACTTTACATCGATTCAAAATGCTCTGGCCATACCACAATACACAATGGCCAGCCCAAGCTGTTGGATTTCAATTACATGAAAGAAAGAATTCTTCCTAGCCTCTAGCGAGAGGCTTTTTGCTGCCTGAATTACTGTGTAAACAGCTCTAGAGCGTTGACTGGTAAAGACTGTCGCCATTATATCCTACCACTACAGTAAAACTATGCTATAAGAAAGGTTCTACCTAGTTACAAAGGCTGAATTATATTGACAATATATATTTTATTTCATTTCAGTAAAATTTAAATTATCTTAATCAGAGAAAGAGGCACGGAGCAATTAAATGCCCATGCTAACCAAAACATAACAATTGTTGAATGTTGCACACAAAAAGAACCAAGTGAATTGCACATCAGACAATACATGAGGATGGGTAAAATTAGAGGCAGGTGAGAGTACACAGAACTAATCTACTAAACTAGGTTTGTCAAATACATGGTGTATTTTAATTTCTGTACTTATGTACAAAAGTTGTCTTTGGAGGAAAAACTTCAGATTTAGCTAGATGGATACACACAGCCCAGTATTAAACTGCACAGCGACATTTATTGTTCCAGCCTGGAAAAACATCCCTTTTTAAATTTCACACAGCAAAGCAAGTTAAAAACTTCACTCATCAAATAAATGATAATTTAAACAAGAACTTGCTAAAGAAACCTTGTCACAACAACTTTTAGGGCCTGATCACTTAGTCCATAAGGGCCTTTAATGAATATCAACCAAGTGTCTTTGTTTATAATCTGCAAGCCGTTTTTCTACAACAAGAAGGCGTAACACGTTTCCTTGACTCGGGTGATATATTTAGAAAATAATCATGAGTTTCTCTTTTGCTGTAACAGGCAGACATTGCATTTTTCATTGTGATCAGGAAAGATGGAATGACTGCTGCCCTTCTCTTGCAGCTATTAATAGTTTTTCACGCATTATCTCAATAGTTGAATAGTCCGGCAATTTGAGATAGTTCACACAAGTCATGACTGAGGGTAAGAAATCATCTGGGTTCTCTGTAGACTCGAACGTCTTGCGTACAATTGTCAGTGGAGGATTCAAACTTCGAAAGCCTATCAGCAAGGAAATAGGAACATACATAATGAGGTAGTTCTCTTGAGAAGCCAGTTAACATCTTAGACAGTGACAGACACATGCCTCTCAACTACCTCATCTTCACTTAAACTTCAGAATACGACTTTAAGACCACGTAGTGAGCCTACTTTTAATTTTGTGATCTGTACATGTATATAACCTATTACAGTGATAGTACTTTTAAAGAGTTTGTTGATTTCATACACTTTTTCTAAGACTCTCAAAGTTTCCTGACTACTATCTTTTTTCGTTTCTACCAAGTAGTTTTTATTCTCCTAATCCTCACTCCTGTCTGTACCATTTCTCCCCAAAAGAGCTCTAAATTTTTTTTTAAAAAACCACACAACTCTTTCTCCTAAACCCCAAAGAATCTCTATGGTGGAACAGATGGATACTTCTGTTTTTACTTGGAAAACATTCAGCTGACAATACTGTAAAATGTATTCTGTAATGGTCCCTAGCAAAGACAGCAAATTCCTCAGTTTCTCACTGCATGTAATCTAAATTCTGAAATTCAAAAATGGGAAGAAAAAATTTAGTATTACACTAGTATTGTCTATTTTCTAGAAAAAAGGTTGTTTCCAGACAGCAATGCATCATTTTGTTTTCTCATAAATTTAATGCATCACTACCTGAGAAATAAAGAGTAGAGAGTTTTCAGTTCTACTTAAAATTTGAACTATTTTTTGCCCTCTGTCAGGTTATCTGGTAACAGAAATTAAGCCTGTAGAGAGTCAACAGAATCATCAATTGTAATGACACGAAAGTTTGAGAATTCTACCTGATGTCTACCCAGCCACTTCAAAAAACAGAAATGTCAAACAAGAATGTACTTCTAAAATACAGCAAAGTAACTTTTACGCTACACTGAAATAATTTCTTCTGACGTTAATTAACAACAGTGAACTTACACATAGCAACATGTAACAAACAAAACCTACCTCCTACAGGCAGTCTAGGGCTACCCGTCACAAACTGAAGAAACAGTCTTTGCTGCTCACTATCGAAGCTACTGAGGATCTCAAACAGATACTTCACTGCTCGACTACGGAAGGAAAAGGTAGAGGTTATCAGTATTTTATTTACAGTTAAAATACTTACACTACACTGAACACAAATCTGGTGCAAGTATTTTGAAATAAATGTAAAACTAATTCGTTTACTTTGAATAACAGTATACAAACACGTATACGTTTTCTAATACTACTACTGCTGTATTTTTAAGAAGACCAGCACCACATTACCTGTCATGCGTATAACCGTGATCTGGCCTGCAACACTCCATTAAAGTCTTTGCATCCCAAGTGTCTGTTTTACTGCCACACAAGAGTTGCTCCAACTATAAAGACAAAAAAGAAAGAAGTAAGTTTTCCCCTTCAGCATTTGAGGCAGAAAAAGTATTGCCTATGCTAACGGCTGTGACAGACTCCTGCTTTCCAGAATGCCATACTGCAGAACACTCAGCCACTCCAAGCAAACCCCCCAAGTCTTTGCAACAAGCTTCATCCTAGTGTCAGCCTCAATTGTTGAATCTGCCTTCACATATATCCAGCATCTCATCTGGATTGTATCTCTTAAAAGATACTGTCCTCATAAGGAATTTACACTGGAAAACCTTTTAACTTTCTTGAAAATTCACCAAACCTAAGGGAACAGGAAAAAAACAATGTTTACATTTGGTTTTCTGAAGTCTGAGCTCTTCTTTGAAAGAAAAAAATCATTATACAGATTGACCTATCAAATAGCTGTTTTGTACTTCAATTATTTTGCTTGTTCTTTCTATGCACCTGGGCAAGCAGAGATGACAGGCTGCAGCCAAAACATTAAAAGCTTTATAGGGTGCATGAGGAGCTGTGAAGTCCCAGTTTCAGTAAAATCAGGTTTGACAGCAGACAAAAAAATTTTACAAGTTCTTCACGATAGTTTAGGAATGGTTTGTTAAAAGGTTTAAATGGCTGGAGAGCTATCAGCAGTAGAATATGAGATTACACATATATGCTATCAACACACATATTCTATCTCACGCTACTCCTAAACTTCATTTTGCTCAACCATTTTAGCAGATTAGCAACAGACCAGCATCCACATTTTAAAGTTTCCAAGCAGAAGCAAGTATCAAGTCAAGATAAACAATGAAAAGACAAAACAACAGCATCACATGTATCATAAAGTTTCACAGGAAAACATTAAGAGTGCATGGTGAGAACAAAGCTAAACTACCTTTACTCTCTACCCTTTCATTTGAAGTTCCCCTTACTGGTAATAGTCAAAGAGCATCCAAGTAGCATCCATAAATATATCTACATGAATATCTTAGAGGTGTTCAAGTACAGGCTGGATGAGGCCTTCAATAACCTGGTTTAGCAGAAGCTGTCCCTGCCCAGAGTGTGGTGGAGAATTTGAACTGATGAATCCTTCCAACCCAAACCATTCTATCAATCTATAAATTTATAGCTACTAAGAGGTACTGCAATACAAGAAATTAAAGTATCTACACCAATATAGACAACCTACATACCCAAATTTAAGTACTTCTCAAAAAGATATATTTTATTTTAATAAAAATGGCACTACTAATAAGAGCATCAAATAACCACCAAACATAGAAATATTAACTGTAGTTTAAAGGACACCAAGTTTTACAAACTTGCATCAGAAATGCAATCACACTGTCACAAACACAGCATCCAGTGCATATCTAGGCTCAGACTCTCCATACATAAGCACAAACTCATTTACCAACCTCCTCAGGATAGAAGTACTGAAGGTGACTAAGGGGGAACACCGATTCAAATCCATCTCTGAACGAGTCAAACTGTCTGGCAACACCTTCGTTCAGTGCCCAGAATATAACCAACTGTACAAAAGGAAGAAAAAACCCCATGTGAACAGAAGGAAGCATAGAACGATCACTACTGTGCAAGAGACTACAGCTGCAGAAACAACCTCTACAGAGGCCTAGCTATACACTTACTGTAGCTGTGGCACAGTTTTAACTGACTCTCAGAGATGCACTGTAGCACTGCTTTAATAAGCCCACCCTACTGCTGCAATTGCTGCTGCAATAAAACAGACTTAGAATTCACTGAGTTGATTTTTTTTTTTTTTGCTTGGTTTGGGGATTTTGGTTTAGGTTTTTGTTTGTTTTTTCCTTTGATAGCTTTCTCCTGTGGTTTGGTCAATGCATATTAGCAGAAGTAATCTGGAATTCAAACAACCACAGATTTAAAACACCCCAAATACAGAAGCTGCACAGAATTTAAACTATTTACTTGCCTTTTTAAAAAATAAAACAAGGTTTAACACATGGAATTCAGAGTCTATGGTTAAAATAAACCTATTTAACAAAATGTTTTAAAACAAGTTGTTGCTTCATTTCATGTTACTGAGACTTGGTCAAGAATCATAAGGCAAAAGAGAATAGCTGGGGCGTTTTGTGCATGGTTCCTGTGGGGTTTTTTGGTTGGGTTGGGTTTTAAATTTTTGTGTGTAGCTTTTTTTGTTTGTTTTATGTTGCATTTAGGGAGAGAGTTTCATGCTGGAAGGGGAGAGAGTTGTTTTGGTTTTGGGGTTATTTTTTGTCTTTTATTGTTACTATTTTTGTGTGTTTTTGTTGGTTTAATTTAATCTGCAGTTTTCACCTTCCAAACTGGATAGCACACACCTGAAACAATACTCACTGTGGTGAGAGGAAACAGACAAAACACAAGCAACAAAATTTCTAATACATCTCCTGCAGCTAGTATTTCTCCACTAAATTAAAAAATACACATACACGACAGACTGCCGAGTTGAGCTTCTTTTATGAGTTAGATGATTACACTTCTCTTGAACAACCTCACCTCTCTCAGGAAACAAAGGCTGATTATAAAAGGTGTTTTGTAAACACAGATAATGTTTTTTAATGTGTTAAAAGATTTGACCTAGAATGCTGGGATAAACTTGGAAGATGTTTAAAGATGCATCACAAAGATGACCAGAGGGCTGGAGCACCTCCCATTTGGGGACAGGTTGTCAAGAGTTGGGGGTTCATCCTGGAGAAGAGAAGGCTCTGGGGAAACTTTATAACAGCCTTCCAGTAGTTGAAGGGGGCCTATAAGAAAGCTGGGGAAGAATTTTTTACAAGGTATTGTAGCGACAGGATGAGGAGCAATGGATTGAAGGTGGAAGATGATAGATTAACACTGGGTATCAGAGAGAAATTCTTTACTGTGAGGGTGGTGAGAAACGGGAACAGGCTGCCCTGGGATTTTGTGGAACATATTACCAGAGGTGTTCAAGACCAGGCTGGACAATAGCTTGCACAACCCTGTCTAGTGGAAAGCATCCCTGCTCGTGACAGAGAAGTTAGAACTACATAGCTTTAAAGTCCTTTCCAACCTAAACTATTCCATGAACTGAATCATAATCTCACTGATACTGCCGGAATCTTGAGGAAAAGTATTTAATCCTTTCCCAATAACTGAAGAATATCTGTTCCATAAAGCTACTGGAAAGTGTATTAGCATTTGCTACTAAAGTCTTCTGACAAGAGTCAGACACTGAACTTCAGGTTAAGACACATAAGTCTACACTTCCACACAACAGGTTGCAAAACTGAAAAAGGAAATTAGAGCAGCAGAGCTGCTTACTTAGAAATGTGACTCCAAAAATTCACTATTTTTACAGCAGTTCAAGGTCCACTGAAGTGGGGAAAGCAGGTGCTAAACCACCATTGCAAGCAAATTCATTGTCTACAAGCCCACAGCTCAAATGACTCCATTTACACCTTTTATTTAAAAAAGAAAAAAAAACCAAAAACAAAACAAGCCACCAACCACACAAACAATAAACCAAACAAAACAAAGGACAAACCAACCAACCCACCCAAACCAACTCCAAATAACAAAACCAAAAAAACCCACAATGCACTTCTATTTACTGCATAATGTATAAACCAAACATTTTCATACTATGAAAAATCTCCAGTCAGGTGTGCTGACTAGGATTAATATAATTCCTGGGGTAATAAACTAGCACATAAGAGAAGCAATCAGCAGGAAAATTATTGCTGTGCATAAGTTCACAAGAATGAAGCAAAATATATATGGAAGAAAACTACTTGGGAACCAGGTGAGGAAGAATAGAAATATTTTCAGTCATAACTTTGCTTTTACATACTCTGAGGTACTCCTCTAAGTTGTGGATGGTGACTGGTGTATCTTTTCCCCCTTTTTTCAGTTCTATATTAGGAAAACCAGGAAGTGTGAAGTCCAGCCCTAAATCTTCCACTGAGCAGCCATTCATAGTCAGAGCCTCCAATGCATACTGTAGACTTTCTTTGGTCTAAAAAATTGGAAATAAGAACAATTCATTCATATTAACTTATTCAATAGTTAGGAATTCTAAGGCAGTTTTGACTCAGGAAACATGTCTGTAAGAATATTACTATATTACAGTACTCCTTGCTTTGCTTCTTTATTTTCCATACATAACAGTAAACCAGGACAAACCAAAATAACTTTCTTAATGGGTAAACCTGAAGGACAGCAACAATACACTATTCTCTAGCAATTCTGGAATAGCTTTAACTTCTTGCATATTCAGAAAATACTACTGCAAGACAAGGAGATGTAAAATACTCTTAAGGCTTTTAGGCTACATTTTTTCCTTAGAATACTTAATGGCATTCATATTTGCATGCATACTGACATTTTTCAGCTTTCATCCACCAGGTTTCAGGTTTTTCAAATTCTTGTTGGAAAATTAAAAGCCACGATCAATGAGAGAGTGAGACAGTGAGGTGAAGAGGAACAAAGGTCCATAAGCTTGCAATAAATTGGCTAGTAACAAAGCAGATGTATTAAGAGTGTAAATTAGGTTATCACCACCTACCATCTATTAACATTGGATGCTAGAAAGCATGCATGCCAAAGACCTGTTAACGCTACTCTGCAACCGTGAACGGTACTATTTTCAGAGAAGAGTGGACAACCTTGAAAAATTCACTCTTCTCTATTTACAAAAGAATCTGTATGCTCACACAGGAAGCCAGTTCATACCAGTTCTGCATATAGCTCATTAATGCCCACTAAAGGCACTTCTATGAAAACCTGAATATTTGACAAAGCCAATTAGGAAGAAAGCCAAGTCTTTTGAATGTTCATAAATCAAGGTCAGATTTCTTTTTCTCCTCATATTAAGCCTGGTTAAGTGTTTTCAAAGAGAACCTAAAGGGTAGACTAGCTCAAGAAAATATCTGTCAGCTTTAGCCATTTCTAGCCTACATTTCAACTGCACAAAAGAATCCCATGATAAACTTCTAATGTTAAAGTCTATGTTACAAAAAGACCATGTTATAACTGCTAACCACTGATTCAGTAACAAAAAACTACTCCTTTTACTAGAATGAAGTCATCATCACTATTACCATCCATACGAAGCATTATCAGACAATTACAGGTACTTCACAAAATCCAACCGTGTGAAGATGAACTCTTCCATTCTTAGGGTTACTTTCCCACCTGTGTTTTGTCCTGTTCAAGTCTTTTCTTTTGTCTTACAATATCTTCAAGGTGATATATTGATTTGGCTACTACTGGATCAATACTGAACAAGTCATGGGATGTCAAGGACGTTTCCTGTCTTAGCATCCATTTATAAAAAGGAAGTCCCAGAGGAAGGTCCACCTGAAAATTGAAATGTTGAATGTTAACTCTCTCTTGAATACTATTTACAAGTTCATAGTTCTGGCATAAAGTACTGTGTGTGCCTGTTTCCACATGAGAAATTTACAGTCAAGAAAATGTAACTCTCTACCAAGTGCATATACATTAAAACAAGCAGCAATCTATCAGATGGAATTATAGGTCCAAACTGATCTTGAAAGAAGACTGGAGAGAGATTGCAACACATGGCAGACAATAGGTTTTCCTTTTTTCACTATGGTCTCAACAACCACTATGAGTATCTTCAACATACTCTATCTTTCTCCCATAAAAAATTCTTTTGCCTCCTTCTTCCTCCATCCTCACCCAAACACTAGAGCTGAAAACCATTCCATGCAACTCAATGTTATTTTTAACCCAGATAGACAGAACTCCAGAATAACATTTTCCAGTTTATTCTCACCAGCCTAAAATCCATGATTGCCTTGGCCATTAGTTTCCCCAGAAAGCGGAACTTCATTTTAACTTTTGCAATGTGAGCTGGCTTGGCTGTTCTACCAAAAGGAAGTGCAAAAAGGCCTTGAAGGTTATGGATATACTTGGTACCTTCTTGGCTTCCTGTTGAGGAAAGGAAAACACACCACAAAAAAAAAAATGAAAACCCCATGTCCAGCGCATGCACTGCTAGTTTCATTACAGATGCAAGCTTATGCAAGGTTGAAAGCAGCTATCACATACCCATAACCTAAAGCTTCTTATAACATTGGCAAAACCCACAGAGATAATTGCACACTATAAGGCACAGTATCTGCCCACAGACTAAGGTGCTCTTTCAATCAAAGCCATTCACAAAGTTCAAGTCAGCTTAGAACTGATTCAACAGTATATCAATATTGACACCTTAGGTAATAAAATATTTACCTTTTGGATTGGCTAAAGTCACTTCTTCTCCTCTCCAAAGGCCTAAGTCTGCTCTCTGTAGTTCCTGAGATACAAGTGCATAGAACTCTAGCGTGGGGCCTAGGCCTGTGCCAACCTTCAGTGGGAAGGGAGGGAGGGAAGTACATTATGTCAGTTGGAAAATCAAAATCTTTTTGTATGAGAAATATATTATTGGTTAAAAAGACACACTGCAAAAACCATCTCGAGAATCTAAATGCAACATTTACGTGACAGACATCTTAGAAAGACACATTGGAAGGAGTAATAGTGGAATAAAAAAAAAGTGTTAACCACCCAATGATATTATAGAGGAAATACAGAAAACTGTTTGCTTGGAGTTAGAAAGAAATTCTGCTCTGCGAAATAAGACTCGTGAAGTTTAGTAGACAAAGTTACTCCCAGCAACTAAAAATTATAACCAAATGGATTAGGGATAATTAACAGACAAAGTTATGTGGCACCAGCAAAAAGGCCTTGAGGATTATGGATATACTTGGTCCAAGAGTCTGACAAGCCATTTTAAGAAATTCATAGCTTTTATTAATCTTCAGTAAAAAAGGGTTAAATTAGGCTGCATTGATACTACTTACTTCATTCTCATACTGGATTTCCAACATGGCTCTTGAGCTGCCTAGATCCTGCATCACAGATTCTGCCTGTTTCAACAGCTCATCTCTGTTCACAGTGCGCTACACATTAGAGAAGTTTTAAGTAGTGAAATTATGTCTGTAAGTTCCAGCTCCCAAGGCAGTTACAACAGGAAAAAGTAATCAGTTAAGCAAGTTTCTCCACCCCATGCTAGTAGTTTCACAGTTCAATAACTTGCAAGCTTATATTTTGATAAAGCAAATCTTACTTCTATGTGAAAGCCAATTAGAATTAAAGTGTTAAGATATAAAATGAAAACCAATGTCTAACTATCAACACTTATACAATCAGTATAACTAACACATACTACACTCTTGCCAAGAATACAATAGTAGGACTGTAACATAGCAAGGACATGTCATCATGGGATATTACATACCTTAAAGAAGAAAACACAGAACAAAGATACCATAATCCGGCAACCTAGAAGGAATACTCTTATACCCTGCCCCTGAGGATTCCCTAGTAGGGAAAGTTACAAAACAAACCAAACATCCAACCAAAAAACCAAAACAAAGAATCAACACAACTAAACCCCACAACAGCACTGGGATTCCCACACATTGGAAGCTATATTCTAATTGAACTAAATTCTCCTTTTTCTTTTGTTTTTCCCCAGAGGTATTCAAGACCCTACAAGGTATTTACACTGTACAGTAAAACACAATTAATATAACAGCTGTCTAGACTCAAGTCAGACACTTTAAAAACAGTTGCATGTTAATTTATCATGTTGTTACTCTCCCAGAATACAAGAACAATGTTTTCATTCTTTCAGGTAACAGCAATTCTTCTGGAATGCTACATAGAGAAAACTAGAAGTTTACAAGCTAATATATTTCAGTATCACTAATGGGACTAAAATTTCAAGTTCATTCTTGGAGTATAGTTTCAGAAATTACATAGAGACTCCAGAAATCAAGCAGGATGTGAGAAAGCAGTGTAGCATAACCTAGACCCTTCTGCCACCTACTGACACTTAGAAAACATTGTGCTTTCTACTTGATGGTTTTTAAATTAATAAAAAAACCCTCCCCTTCAGGACTTCTGTAGTATACCCATTCAGTTTCACAAATCAGTCTTGCTAACAATAATATTCTTAAAGACAATACAAAAAATTAAGGGATAATTCATTCCATTTTTAACAAGATATACCTACTTTTTTCCTGTCCAGTCGTGGTGCCACTCTGCTATCCTGAGAATCTGACTGATTGATTTCTGGATTAGTATCCAGTAGTCTTTGCATGGCTCGATCACGATCAAAAGCAGTTACATAAAACAGCATTTGACGGGTATCAAACGGAAAGAAAAATGGGCTGTAAAGAGCATTGCATTAGTTAGCCGGGTTCCAACACTTCCCTTCTAGTTACTATGCTTATAAGCAAGAGTCTGGAATACATGAAGGAACTACTACAAAATTCCAGAAACTTCTAACTTTTCCAGAAAAATAACTGGTTTAAACTATGCAACAGAGAGTAAATGTTATTCCAAGTGTCACTATGTAAACTAGCAAGACTTTTGTAAATACCTTTTACTCTCCCCGAGCATTTCCAAATGTCTTCTAACATGATGCACCTGAATTGCCTAGCCAAGCAATCACGACAGCTATATGGTAAGTCATTCATACCATGTTTTTCCAAGTTCTGTCAGCCAAGTCGGTATGTTTCCTGTCATAATCACCAAAGGATCCTGGAGCTGCCTGTTTGCTTTCGCTGTCAATTTACTGTTGATAAATTCTGAGGTTGGAATTATCTCCTTGCAGATTGCATTCTGTATGTTAAATAAAAACAATGTACTTCTAGTTAAAAAAGTGCTCAAAGAAATACCAAGTCTGTTAAGGAGGTTCTTCTATGCTTCAAATTTGCTTACCATAACACGATATATCCCCAAACTTTCAATACCACTTTGATCACACAGACTTGAAGCCATAAATAAATGCCAAGTAGAATTTTAACACTGATTTTCTTTTCAGGAATAATATTTCTCTTTGAACTTAGAGGGAAGATGATAGTATTTGTATTATTCTGTCTGACTGAGGAGCGGACAGCAGAAGAAGGTTACTTTAAGGATAGAGTTGCCTGTATCAAGTATGAAAATTACTTAAAAAGAGCACTACTCACATCATACAAGTAATACCAGTATCGACTGATAGCATGTAAAACCCTCAAAAGAAGAATAACATCTAATGAGGGATCTTCAAACGTTATGTTTTCAGGTGGAGTAGAGATGAGGTAAACTTCTAGAGGATTTAATACCGAAGGGCATACACCATCTAATGGGAAGAAAAAAAAAAGTTACTAATTAGAAGCCATCCCAAGATTTAGTAATTAGGAGCCCAGGTAGTATTAAGTCATAGCACTTACTTAACTGTAACAGTTTACACAAGTCAGTAACTTAGTTTTAATACACCCTTAATGTGTGTTTACTTTTCTTATACAATGCTTGCTTTAAAAGAAACATTATCTTCCTCTCCATCCTTTCAAAAATTTCAGAAGTCTAACATATTAGCAAGGAAACACTCACCATGCCACAATTCATCATGCTTTTTAGAATTTCTAGGAGATGTTTTCGTGGGAGCAGTTTGTGCTCTTCCTCTTTTACCACCAACACAGTCCTTATTGCCATCTTCATCCTCTCTCACTGGTTTGTACCTAAAAAAAGTAATTAATATTTCACAAACACGTTTTTAACTTTTAACTTACATAGAAACAAAAGCAGTTAACAGAAAGGTCAGTTCCAATTACCACAATTCTACCAGAATGACAGTTCAAAGAAAAAAGACGAGACCAATGTATTTGGGTATGATCCGGCCTTTGATACTAGGCTCTCAGAACCAAAATGGCATATAGGTGAGAAAAAATTCAACCCTCTGGTTCCATGAACTGGAAAAGAAGCACATGATATATAAAAAAAACCCGTGAACTGGTTTGTGGGTTTTTTGTATGATGGGTTTTTCAGTTAGTTTTTTTCGCTTTTGCAAAATACCGACACTGCT
This sequence comes from Psilopogon haemacephalus, assembly GCA_013396835.1. Lineage (NCBI taxonomy): Eukaryota > Metazoa > Chordata > Aves > Piciformes > Megalaimidae > Psilopogon > Psilopogon haemacephalus. The sequence continues at coordinate 185,242 of VWZI01001964.1, forward strand.
GAATGTTAAAATGTTTGGTACAGCCATAGATCAATACTGCTCCTTGCAAAGTATGGCCAGAGAGTACACAGACCTGCACAGCAATTGTGGTAATCAGTATGAAGCTGACTATTATTTGAAGGCTGCAGATACATTCTCTACCGTTTGTGGCTAGTTACCTAACAGTTACCCTCCTTTTAGCAAGCATCAAATATTTAAGATTCCTTGAGTTTCGTTCATTAGCTAGAAAGAATGTCAGTAACTAACAATGAAATCTTCCTAAGACTTAAGTACCTCAAGCAGATTTGGAAATGCCAAGTTTCTTTATGCATACAGATCCAGGAAACTGCAAATGTTGTCCCCTGATTTCTCTAGCCAACTTACCAAATGGTATGTGTTTTCGTCCAAATCCCAGCTCTTCCTAGGGGGTTGCTTTCGTCGTCTGTAGATTCCCTCTCTTCCTCAGCTTGCAAACTGTACTGCCTAACTGCTTGATACACAGTCATATTGTATGGCAGCAAATGATCTCCAATGTAAAATTGCAGTCTATGTCTCACATTCCCTGAATTTAAGAACTGAGCAGCCTAAACAACAAAAACACACCACCACAGAAGTTAGAAGTGTTGCTAGTTTTTCCTCTCCCTCCCCTTATCCCTGGAGCAAAAGCTTACCAAAGATTCATCTATTTCTTCATCTGACCCATCATCATCACTATCTTCATCATCTTCTCTAACTCTTCCATAGCCTGAGGCAAAAGGAAAGAAAGACATCCTCCTCTGTTTTTATACAGAATACAGCAATGCTTTTGTACCAGCTTTTACAAACTCAATTGTTTAAAATAGTTCTAAAATATATCAGCTACAAAAAGGTTCAGACAATTGTCAAGTTATCAGACTTCAGCAACAAAAATGCCAAGTTACAGCCAAATCTGACAGTCAGCCAAATTATGTGTCTGTTAGTGTCAAAACTGTTCACAATAAAATTTTGTCCCAGAAAAGGAAGGTTTTCCACAGTACCAGTCCCCTCCTCTGTGAACAAGGTAATTTACAGATACCTCCCCAATTTGTCTTCATTATAATCCTTCCATGTGACTCTAGTATCTATACATACCTCTAACTACAAGGTATCTTTCAATAGCTTGTACCAAAGCCAGAGGATCAATCTTCACAGGACCACCTTTCCACTGCTTCACATTAGCACAGTCTGGATGTCTTTGTAGCTGGCATTTCAACTGATGTGTATTGAAGAATTTTAAAGCTTGGGATCCTCTGTTAAGAGAAAAACTCAAAATAATTTGTGAAAAAAGTTGCTACACAAAGAATCTAATATATGGTTGTAATTTAAAAAAAAAAAAAAAAGTCATTAAAGAAGGCCCACACATGCATTTGCAAATTTGTGTCTTCAGAGTATAACTTTCCTAAAAACAAGGTACTAAGGACATGGATAAGGAGATGGAAAACTTTTCCCTACAAGAATACCAGAATCCAAGTTGGATAAAATCTGCTTTTCAATAGATTAAGAAAAAAATCTAATCTTGTTTTTTAACAAGCATAGTGAGCATATGTGCTCCATCTCACTATTCTATCTGGTTTTATACACCAACTTATATTGGGCTGCTTCAGTTTCCAGTGAAAGGCTACCAAATATTTGTGCCAATGAGGATTGTGAGGCATTATCTGCAGTAAGATTAGAAGTCAAGTAATACTGCAGCAGTCTGATTTCTCATGCTTAATTTTTTATCAAAAAGATCAGTATAGTTTTGCTTCCATGATTAGCAGCTTTAGAACTTATGTAGTTCTCACTTTTTACAGAAACAGCACATACTAGGAAGCATTGTAAGATTAGAGAGTATATACTATTTGCAAAAGCCAGTATCAAGACAATCAACTCCTTCAAGTATTAGGAATCTGCATGTTGCATTCACTCCAGTGGATTTTAAGTTTCACAGAAAGTACTGAATTCTAACATAAATTAGATAAATGCTACAGTGTGAGGCTCTAATACATCTACTGTAATGGATGTGGTGTCACAATTAATGACAAAAAAAATCCACACTATTTTACTACCTCAGAGACAAAAGACTTGGCATTTCAAACTTCAAAGAATAGTTTTCAAAAATGTTCTATGTTCCTCCCTTCCTCATGCCTATGCAGTCACAAGAGTATGTCTATAATTAAGCTGAGCTTTTGGTGGGCACAACAAAATACTTTCAAAACATATATATATATGTGCAACTTATATTGAAACAGACCTACTAACTGCTACACGCTGAAAACACTGATTATTATTAAAGTACAAAAAAAGTAGAAACAGATCTTCAATCACTCAAATTTGTTACTTAAAAATTAAGTAAGGAAGATTAAATTTGGAATCCAACTTGTTAAGACAAAAGCTAAGCATACAGGTATCTTAAACTATGCCGACAGCCAACAGTTATCACTCAGTCCGCTACTACTCTAATGAACAGAGCCCATCTGAAAAACACTTAAGCGGAGTAATACAAATTCTCTGTAGTTTAATTACTTCACTACAGAAATACCAGTGTCTCAGCAGTACCTACATTATTTCTTTCCAGTGTTTATGTAAGGACAAGGAACACATATGAGTTTTTAATGCTTGAACTTCAGAGATTGCATTTAAAGTGACATGCCCATCCTCAGTCTAAAGTGAGAACTACTTCAAGATTGTAATCAAGTATTTGATTAAATAGTTGTATTTATCTGTATGTTGTTAAACTGTAATTGCCTTTGTCTTTAATAGGGTCAGAAGTTTCCACTACCTCTTGGAACCTTTAGCACTGAAAAAGAGTTCTGGAAAACAAAAGCTTCCAAAAAATCTGTTACCTGAGCATTAATCATTACCTGCTCCCTGTTCCATTTCCACTAGGAAAGTCATGCACTTTGACAGGAAACTGTTCCATCTGACTGAGGCAATTGTTCATTTTATGGACTAATGCCAACAAAGGTGCGTTTTCTAATGGCTCTAATCTTCCAAGTGGTTCTTCTCCAGGAAGCTGAAATACATTTCAGTCTTTTACTTTTGTGTCTATATTAATCCATTTAATACAATTTATACCACAAGCTTGTGTTTTTCTATTTGTTTAAGCAAAAAAATCCCCAGACCAAACTTTAAAACTTAAAGAAGTACACTGAAAGAAAAAGAAATTGAGAACCGCTGCTGTTAATATAACAGCAGTATTAGAATAACCAGCTCACACAAGTTTATGAAAGGCTTATCTCTCCTGGTTTCAATTTAACAGCCTTACAGATTTTAAGCATTCATGCTGAAACATGAGCAGTAAGCTTCATGGAAGATGCAAGTATCTACTTTCCTCTCTTTCACTTTTAATTTCTTCCTTTAAGAACAAGACAGTCAAATTTCTTGTAGTATTTGGGACTGAGGAGCAAGTGATAAGATTACTATGCAAACTCTTTTCACATCAACTTCTTAAGTCAGGAATAACTTCTAAGTTGTTGAAGACTCAATCAGCCATTTTAATTTTCTTTTTCCACTATTGTGTGGAATTTCCCACAATCAAAATATCCTGTAAAGAATTTGACTTGTAAGGATACAGAAACAAGCTAAAGGTGCAGTGTTATACATCTCAGGTGTAAACTCAACATTCCCTCCATACTCCATCTTTAAGTCAAGGTCACTGCTGAACCTCTCAAGTCAGGTAAGTACAATCAGAGAGACATACAAACAAGAATGACAAAACAATAAATAAGAAAACTTACAGGAGAAGAAAAAAATACATGAAGAAATCTCTTCAATCTGATATCCCTGCTTACAGCATCTTTCTCACTTTTAGATGTCAAGTAAAGTAGCAGTTGTTTAACAAATCCACTATGCTGGATTTCAAATGACGAGACATCAGACTCTGAGACAATGCTACGGATTTCTACAAGGCACTCTGTTCCACCATCCACCTGAAAAATATGAAGGCAGTTTTGTACTGGGCAAGTATCGAGTGATTAAGAAATACTGTATTTCCTCCAATTGCATGGAACAGCCCTAAAAAAAAAAAAAAACCAGAAATCTTGGGGTGTATAGTAAACGCAATGCAAGCAATGACAGGGCAAATAAAGTCTCTATTCAAGGGAAGGCATTGCAAACAACACCTACATCATCCTCTGTTGTAAGAAAAATACAAAGTTACAATTCTATTTCATGCAAGGTAAATATGAGCTCCAAACAGAAAATTTAAAATAAAACAAACCAAAGCACCACACAAAACCCCCACTCAACTCAGACAGATAAATATTTTATACAAGATCTGTGGGAAAGAGATAAGACAGTTTCATGTTTTAATGTTCCGTATTTCTATTCTTTCAATAAAACACCATTTCCCTCTTGTTCTCCCACCCTAGAAGTTCTTATCACAAACTGTGTTCTTCTTTAGTTCTAAAGTCAACTCCTAACACCGAACTGTAGAATTCTTACATTTTAAATAAAATGCTACGTTAGTGATATGTTGCTAGATAGCAAGAATACCCTTTTTAATACCAGTCATTTATCATGAGTTGTGTCACATAAATCTTTAAAAACCCAACCCAAACAACACACCAAGCAAAGCATTGCAAGTTCAGAATAACTTTGCTTTAAATACTGATCACACCGTCTAAAAGAGTTAGCTTTCCTCTAGCTGCCTTTTAAATACTTCTAGTGCTTTCAATCCCATCCAAACCCCAAGAAAATTTGCTATTTCAAACCTGGAGGTTGAGTTGTTCAGTTGCAGTGCAAAGTCTCTGTAATACATTTAGTGCTGGATTGCTTCCATCCATGTTTTCAGAACTAAAATAACGTTCTACAAATTTATGGGCCTGCTCCTTAATCCAGCCCTTAATTTTTTCTCTGTAAAGAAGCACACAAGACATTTGGCCACACTTGTAATATTGGAACATGCATATCTTATGTGAACACAGCCAGAGTATTATCTTCCCCTTATTTAATAGCATAGACAAAACCCCTTCCCCTCTTACTCCAACATCACAGAGGTCTATTCTCTACAGATTATTTCCTGCATCCTTTTTCCCAATTCTCCAGTTTTTCCCAAACATGCTACTTCATTAAGAGGTTATTTTCTCTACCTTAATTTCTTGGTTTTTCTTTCAGAGCTATGTTAACAGCGGTTAAGCTCAAACTTCTTTGATAGGTGCTACCAAATCAGGTAATGGCTTACCCTAAGAAAGCAGCTGCACCTTCACGTCATCACCATGCTACAAGTATTTTGATTTTGAGTGTGTGTACCTGTTATTGGAAATGGTATCCTTGGAAGCAGCTCTTGCAAGACCACTTACTCCTGCAGTTCGTGCTGGTTCAATGTTATTACTGTTGGACTGTGTGCTTAATCTTCCCCATGTTTTAGGATTTAAACTTGCCAAGAAAGAAGACTTAGGAGACTGAGTAGCTGTAGGGCTTTTAGCTGGTGGAAAGCAATGACAAAACCAAGAGAATCAACAGGTTTACTTCAGCTAGCGCTTCCGACAGCTTATAAGCTAATATAAGCAGGAGATAAGAGCATCATACTTTAAGAATGATTTACCTTGATTGTCTACTTTGTCATCATCTCTTGGAGGAGAGTATTTTGGTCTCCTTGGCCCTCGTTTTGGCAGCCTTTTTCTCTTTAGAACATCACTCAGTCGTCTGTCCAAATTTAAAAGCGACAAGTTTCCATTTACCATATTCATACACAAACTTGCAAACTCACCCCTCATTTTAAGATGCATCTGCCAGCTATTTCCTCAAGAATGAAATAAAAAAAGGTTTCATCTCATAACAAGGTGGGTACAAGGGAAGACTGAGACCTGGGAGAACAGGCCTTAGTTCTCTTAATTGGAAGAACAAAGTGACTACTCCACCTAGAAAGAAGGGGCTTTGCTTCATGTCATGTTTCTACTATGGACGGCAAAACACAGTCAGTAGTACCACTAAAAAAAGGTTTCTCATAATTTGCATTTGTGCAGCCATCTGGTCATACATTTGTTTTAATACACTTAAAACAGAAACAAAAAACCCCCAAACCAAATCTTAACTAAACTAAACATCAAAAGGCACTGAATATCTGACCTGCCTCCCTCCTATTAAAGCACACAAAACAGTGCTTTAGTAATTCATGGAACTTCTACTCACCAAACCCCACACTTTAATTTTAACCAGAACTGAAATATGAACTTTATCTCCTTACTAGGCCAATACATTAAACACACACATTTCACCTTTAAAATAAAGGCAAACTACCTAAATACTAAACTTATTTCTACAAGTGATTTTAATTCTACAAGTGTTCAAGATAGTTGCATTTGAACAAAATTACTTCTTTGCTCCAGTCTTAAGCAGAAAGCTATCAGTACTCCCAATCATTGTTCTCAACAGTTACATGAGACTACAGCTGTTGCTCCTGTCCTGGCATTCTCCAGTGTTCCCCCAAACAGCAGACAGTTACGATGTAATGGTATAAAACAATCAACTCACTAGTCTGTCTTTACCTTAAATAGTTAATATAAAACTACTCATTGACAGCTTCAGCACCACCCTCCCTTTAGTTTCCCTTAGAAGGAAGTACCAAAGGAAAATAGATGATACTGTAGCAGCCCCGATCAGGGAAGATCTTAGAAAACCACCACCACAACAAGAAAACACACACCAAAAAGCACTCAAACCCCACAACACAAAAACCATACACAAACCCCAAATCAAACCAAACCACAGCCCCCCCACAGATTGGCTTTTTTGCCCATAAAATACAGGTGCACCTACCCCTGAGGGCTCAGGTCCAAAGAATCCTCCCGGCTGTGCTGCAAGCTAGGAGAACCCAAATCCGCAGCTGCATTACTGGCTGCGGTGGCTGTCCCAGTACTTATAGTTGTAGTGGTACCCAGCATTCCTGATCCATTGGTGCATACTTTTGGTGGGCTCGTCAGCAAAGCCTCAGACTCTGCTAAGTTCTTCACTTGGTGCATCACCCCTTTGCAAAAGAAGAAACCTTTGTTGGGCTGTTTTGATTGTGGCAGCACTGGCTCATCCCACTCATCTACTCTAAGTATGTTTTAAAAGGAGTTCAATCTTTCTTCAAGGAAAGAACCTAGAAAGTTGTTTGCTTGTTTTTAAAATCAATAAAAGCAGCACTAACAGTACCTGAAGAAATCTCCAAATCCCCAGTGGATTAGAAGACTTTCTGCCAAAGGTTCATCAGCTTTGCCCACTAAATTTTACCCATTTGACTTCAGCAAGCTATCTTCAACCTAAATTTAAGTTCACTAACACCTAGTAAGCCTGTACAAACTTTCCTCCAGAGTGTGTCAGCTCTTCCCTAGTCATATGAGGATAGCTTGCATGGAATAGCCTTTAATATTAAAACAACAACAAAGGAAAGGGGGAAGAAATCAAGCAAGGGGAAGAGGACATGCTTTGGAAATACTAAATATGAAGGTTAAGAGTAAAAAAAAGAATGACTTACCTTCTCTTCTGAAGTAAACACTAAAAATATCAGGTAACTTTTGCATTAAAATCTCTGCCATTTGTAAGGCTCCAACTACTATCTTCAGGTCTTGACTTGACAGCATGGAAGCAATATGACTAAAACAGAGAATTTATTACAATTATAGGTTTATCTTTTCATTTTTTGTATTATAAATTAAGCCAATTCACCTTGCATACTGGAAACAGAATGCAAACATTTGTGTGCTTTTGTAAATTCTATAAATAGAAGAGCTGGAAAAAAGACCTCTTCCCATTTAAATGGCTTTTCCCATGTCTTTAAAAATTACATAAGAGAATCTTCTTCCACATCATGTTCTCTAAAGGAACTAGATACAGCTTTTGAAAACTAAGTCAATTTATATTGTAATTGCATCCTTTTAACCACATCCTACCTTTATGGTACAACAAGTGAAAGAGGTTTCACTAATAGAACTTACCAGCTGAAGATCATGCAAGTGTTATTGTTCATATTGCAGGATGTCAAAAGTAATCTTGCCCTCAGAAAAGTTTACAGGCAAGTTTTAGAATTAATGAAAGCATTAAGTGGCTAGCACACACAGCCATACCAATAAATTGTCTAATAAGGCTATCAAGAACTAGCACTTACTGAAAAAATATTCCTGAGGAGCTGGCAGCCTCAGCTTTTTGAAAAATATGTTACTGAGAATTGAAAAGTACAACTTTCCCCTGAAAAAGATGACTAAAAAATGTTTGAGTTCTAATCTCAAAATTAAGTTCCTTCATGAGTGTTAATGTACCCACCTTGAAACAGCATGGTTTTTCAGTACATCCTTAAGAAGTTCAGCATCAGCAAAATAAATTATCCTAAGAATTGCTCTAAGGCACTTGTGTCTAACTGCAGGTCCAGCTGAAGAACTATATACTTCATAAAGAACACCAAACAACGTTTTGATAAAGGATTTTGCCAATTCTGGGTCCTCTTTCATTAGTTGTGCTCGAGCATCGTCCTTCTTCAATTCTGAATGTCCACCTGCGAGAAATTGTGCCACAAATCACTACATAGTACTTTGCATCTCTACTCTGTTGATTATTTGTGTTCAATAGCTCTTGAAAAGATACAATCTAAGAAGCAGAAGTCAAACTGATGGCATGTAGACAAAAATTCCCCTCAAGTATTCAAAGCTTTTTTCTTCCATTTTATTATATGCTACTGCTGTAGAATAGTATGAAATCCTCACAGTCTTTTATTTAATAAAAAGCTATATGAAAAAAACTGTTTCAGAAAATACAAAGCCAGGAATGTCCCCAGCTCCCTCACAATTTAACGCATTTTCTGTTCCCAGGTAAAGAGCTCACATCTTAAAAAAAAAAAATACATTTCAGCAGTTTGAGTTTTGTGGTACAACTGTCTTCACTCACAGAAATCAGAATACGCAGATGTTCCACAGAAAACACACCAAAAAATATATTAGCTAATACTGTTGCATAACCCAGAATCAGGTTGGACTAGGTAACCTTAAAGTCCCTTCCAACTCAAAACATCAGGCATAGCTGGAGACAGCAGGTACTCACTAGTGTTTGTATTGGCTAAAGGGTTTGGTTTTCGCTGAATGGCACGTGCTGTTCCAGTATCCTCGTTGATTTGCTGCATAGAGTTAAAATCAATAGTATAGACACGCCCAAGTGTAGACAGGCTGATCTCATCCTCACCAACCTGATGAGCTGCCTAGAAACATGAAAGAGCCTAGACTTAAAATTAATTCTCTAACAAGCAGGAAACTATATGAAAGGTGAGAAAAGGGGCAACAGTAGGAAAACCAAACAAGTGACAGAAATAGAAGACTACTGATTTAGCAGTTCAGCCGCAAGTGATACCAAAGTAGTGCAGTAATACAGCAGGAGGGTTGAAACACTCGTGTTTTGCTCAGAAAGAGTAAAGCTGGTAATCTTCAAAGCTGCAAGGCATTCCATTCCCTGTACAACCACATACATTTGGAAAATTTCACCACACAAATGTGTGGTATTATTACCTCTATTATTCGACTATCAATCCTGTTATAGGGATGCCAAAGACCCCTGTCATCTCGCCATTGCCATATTGCACCATCTGTATTTTGTGCATTTCCTTTCTTCAGCATCGTATCAACAGCAAAGATTCCTTCTTTTGGCAGGCAAGGCATCAGTTCACTGTAAAGGACAGAAAAACAGCATTTTACCATAACTATACAGCACAGTCCTATCTAAACTGAAATCCATACATCTTCATTCTACAGACCCAAAACTTTAGGGTGCATAACTTACCAGATAAGTGAAGTAAGCTCATAAAGTTCTTGAGGACTTCGTGGAACAAGGTCAATTTGCTCCTGACAACTCCCATTTGAGGCTCCACAAAGGAGGAAGTGAAGTGTTTCTGCAATGTCTATAAAAATACATGAAATTGCCTCTATCAGACTATGAACTCACTTGTATAGTGTCCAACACAAAATGAAGATAGTTGTCCAAAGCAAAGAGACAGACAGTAACACAAAAGCTTTTGGAGTTTTTTGTAATTCTGGGGGTTTCACCCTTAGGTGACACCTAGAGCAGAAACATCACTCCATACAAGGCACAGAAGAACAAGAGAGTTGAAATGACAAGTCAAAGTTAATGAAATAAGAAGATGAGCAAGAACTAAGAACGCTGCACAGAAGTTAAATTTCTTAACATTTTCTCTTAGAAAACCTTGTTTGCCCCACCTGGTAAAGACTACAAAAGAACTATTCAACTTGTCTTGGAATGAAAGTAACTTGTGCCACTAATACACACTCAAAATTAGGCAAGCACTCCAGTGACACCAGCTACAGAAAGGACGGAAAAACTTTCAGAAAACCAACCAACCACACACCCCCTTCCCCCCCAAAAAAAACAACCCACCAGTTAAAAAAAAAAACAAACCCACAAAACCCCCACCACACACCACAACCAAAAGAAGAAGAAAAAAACACCACACTTGAACTAAACTTTGCATCCCATGGGAAGCATAATAAAAGGAAAAAAAAAAAAACATAACCACGCACAATATTTATAATCAAGTGCACAGAATTCCACATGGAATGTAGGCATTAAGTTCCCCAAAACATGAAAAGCACAAGAACTCACTTTGCTTCATCAGCTGGACTGCAAGAGTAGGGCAATTGGAGCACATTAAGGAAAACATGCGCACCACCATGATGAACATTCCTGAGCTCAGGATAGGAGGCGTCACTACCAGAAGTTGCTGGATATTGGTTAACAAGTCCTTGGAAGCAACCTGCTGGAGCAAGTTCTTCAGGAGAGAACAACAAAGTTAAAAATATTAGTCTGAACTCAAAAAGTAAGCTCTTTGGAGAAACTGAAGGAGAAAACAAAAATTCACCAACCAATGCCCCACACCCTTACCTCCTCATGCTGGAAGTTGTCTACTAGCCGTGCAAAACAAAGACAAGTGCTTTCAACAGACTTCTTGTCCTATTATAAGAAAAATAAAGTATTTGTTTGAATTAAGGTATTTCAATTTGCATTAGATTACCCTGTCATTTTGAGATTTTAGTAAAATTTCTCCAAAAAGAAAAGTGAAATCACATTTTACAGAATATTACAGCTACAAATTTTAAGAGCATAGTTACAGTCTAAACTGACCTCCTGATATAGCTGTACTCCTGCATATTTCCCTGGGAAACACCTCACACTTGCAACAAAAATACCTTTATGGACTTCTAAAAGTGAATAAATGGATCTATAATATCCTTTTTGGATTCTACAAGGAGGAAACAAAAGGCAACAGAGCTACAAAGCCAAAGCAAGAGGAGATGTAGGTAAGGAGGAGTGAAGGCTATTGTTCTACAGACTTCATTAAATCTGTGTTTTGTTTGGGGTTTTTTGTTTGTTTTAAATATTATGCAGTGCAGTCAAGACAGAAAACTCCAAAGACAATAGCAGTAATTGTTCTAAAATCAGCTCTAGATAAAAGTTCTTTGAAACTCTTGAAGTTCATCTAAATACAATAAAACTGTCACAGCGGTTGAACACTAAAAGAGGTTGACCAGAGAATTTAAGTGTTCATCCTTGGACACACTGAAGAAAACCCAACTCAGCAACAACAACAAAAAATAACACCCCCACCAAACAAACATAACTACCCCCTCTCAAAAAAAATTCCATCCACACCAAACAGACAAACACACACACAAGACACCACACCGAAGAACCCAATCAACAAGGAATTGGGTAGACATGGCCTCAGACAATTCACTCCATCTGACCTTGCTTAAGCTGTGAGTTAGGACTAGATAGTTGAGAGGTCTCTTCTGACCTATTCTCTTAAAACCTAACTTTTTTTTGGCTACAAAAATTCAGAATTTCTTGAAATCTTACTTTTGTGGGCTTCTATTCAGAGAGCAGAAGTCAACATTTGTCCCTGCTACTGCTGAGAAATGTGCTTCCTGTTTCAAAAGCACCATCTAAGACTGACATTTGACCTCTGTGAAGCTGCTGCAAAGATTCAGTAGTCTCTCAGCAAGATAACCTTAGCAAAATTAATAGCACATGAATACACAAAAACATTACCTGGTAACTTCCATTTAGTTGTGCTTGTTAAAGGACATTTTTTTCAACATGTTGCCTAGTGGGGTCATTATCGCCCCCTCCCTGGAAGTATTCAATGTAAGGTTGAATGAGGTCATGAGTGGAAGGTGTCTGGGCCCACAGCAGGGGGATTGGAACCAGATATCTTTAAGGTTGCCTTCCAACCTAAACCAGTCTATGAATGTGCCAACAAAGTAGCAAGTCAAGCCTGGTGTAAAGGAGAATGAGTGGAGACCTTATTGCTCTCTACAACTACTTGAAATGAGATGGGAGTGAGGCAGCTGTTGGTGTCTTCCCCCTGTTAAGACGTGACAGGAAAGAAGAAATAGCCTCCAGTTGCACCACAGGAGGTTCATGCTGGATATTGGAAGAAAATTCTCCCCCAAAAAGGTTCTCAAGGACTGGAACAGGCTGAATCCCCATCCCTGGATATGTTCAAAAGACACAGATGTGGAGCTAAGGGTCATGGCTTAGCAGAGTTAGATAATGGTTAGACCTTATGATCTTAAAAGGCTTTTCCAACCAAAATGATTCCACAATTTTGAAAAATAAAAGCATCATGAATCCTCACAAAACATTTATGAAAGACAAAACCTGAAAGTATAAAACCTTTAAGGCAATTATCACATTGCAAAGGCAAAAACTACATAGTAAAGAACTAGGTACCTGAAGGTATATTTATACTACTTTCATGTCAAAAGTAAAAACTTCTCATTTTATAATAGCTTCTTACCTGATGGGTTAACCTTTGTGTAAGCAGTGGCAAAGAGTCTGCCACAAAGTGAAACTCATCAGGTGTTATACTCTGGCAGCAGTTGGCCGCAATAGCTAGTGCATTCCTCTGTGCATTTATACTGAAGAATTCCAGATACAGCAAACAGTCTGCCAACCCACCCTGTAATTAAAAAAAAAACCAAACATTTTCACACTTAGTCTTGCTAAAAATCAAACTTTTTCCTCTTGTTTCACCTTCATAAAAGATCATGAAGATGGAGCACCAGCAGAAGTAAAAATTCCTTTTCTTTTTTTTCTCCACTTACCGCTTGCAGAATGGCTTTACTATGCCTGCGTGATAACATCTCCAGGGCTGTAAGCGCCTGCTCTGCCACATCAATGCACTGAATTACTTGCAGCTACAAGAAAACAAGAAAGTTTGCATATCAATTTTTAAACCACTTTGTAAAAATAACCATCTTCATTAACACTTGAACAGTTAGCCTGTATTCAAAAATATGCCAATACAGCTGATCTAGCTGTACCCAAGCTAGATCAGCTATAGAGCTACTCCAGTTTGTACAAATACAGAGTATCTTTGCAACACCAGTCGGAGAACACACTGAATCAGAGACTGCTTTTCAGTAAGAGTGTGAAGAGGCATAAACCTGTTTTTCAAAGCTTCTCATGCATTATGCATTATCTAGTAAGCTACTAAGGGAAGTCTATCTTCATGGCATATCCTCAAGTTAAAACTCCCTCAGATTAGTTTAACAGTGTTTTGATTCCATTTTACCTTTTCCAGGAAGACAGGAATTGCATCTACCACTACAGCAGACGATCTGGGAAGTGCTTCCATCATGTATGTTAAAGCCCGACATGCATGGTTCATCTATAAGACCAAATATCTATTTATTTAAAGCTCAGATTATACCTTTGTACTGTTAAAGAGGGTTTTTTAAAATACAAAAATCACTTACAATGTCAAAGTTGTGCTCCATCTGCAGCAGTGTTATCTGTTTTAAGAAAATTTTGTTAGTTTAGTAAAAATATCTAGATACCAGCACTAAAGAGAACACAGATCAGTATCTTAACTTTGACCACTCTAAATTTCAGTAAGTTTCTGAAGAGCCACTACCTATCCCTGAGCTATTCAAGATTTAATAAAAGCTATCAACATTTACTAAAACATGCCCTCAAAACCAAATGAAATCGATATGTATATGCACACATGTAATTAAGAATCTATAATTTAAATGAAGAATATTTAATTTAAGCAAGCTATTGAGTGAAATTATATCCTCCAATAGAAATATGAGATTTAATCTTTACCAAAGCTGGTACAACACTCTTGACTGGAAATCCTCCTAATGTTTCTTCATTTCCCATAACCAATAGCTGACACATCTCTATCACTGCCTGTAGTTGCTGACTTTCATCAGTGGCTTGGAGACCTTGTAACAGTTGTTGGGCTTTAGAACCTAGATAACCAGGAAAAAAAAAAAAAAAAAATTAGGAAAGAGGTTATTAGAAAGCCTAAGCATTCAAGGGATCTGTTTTACTATACTTATGCCAGAGTGGAAGACCAGAGATAGCTTGTTTTCCTCTGCAATTGTAGTTTCACTTCCTTTCCCTGTCATAAAAAGGGGAGGATAGAAAAGGGAGACAAAAAAAATCTCACTCGTGGCTGTCTTTCCAGTGCACACTGGTCAGCACAGGGACTCCACCACACTGCTCGTCATAGCCTTCTTGCCAACCTACAGCAGGTTCCAAAGCCCACACCACTCTGTCTATATAAAGCAAAGGATTTTTCAACGCATCCCAGATAGTAGAGCACATGCAGTTTATCCATGAGACCCCATCCTCTTCTTGGCAGGCAGCACAACAGGCTGCCTCTGGCTCTCCTGGGAAGCCAAACAAACTTGGACTAGAAGGTACCCATCATATTCAACTACATAGTGCAGATGTGGTGAAACAAGACTAAGGACCCACATTCTCACTGACATACTGTCGGAAGGAAAGTATTCACCTGAAAACTAAAATACCTCTGAAACTAAACAACATACCTTAGAACTGCCATCTAATAGTTTTAATGCTAGCTCACGCATTATTTAATGGTAGCAAAAACCCATGAGAGATCTTTTGTTAAGAGTCCATCATGCAAAAGAAAAAGGAAGGGGTAAAAAAGCAAGAACCCTCCCTTCCCCATCTAGAAGGGAACATTAAGATACCCCATAAAAAGAAAATATAGATAAAGCAAATTTCTCTTTCTTATAGGAAGACAAGGAATCTAATATTGTTGACCAGTAGTTTTGCACTACAATGATGTACCAATCTCCAACAAGTAAAATAATGTATTAAACTATGGCACTAATACAAATAGTGGAATTCACTAGCAACTGAATTCTACTAGTCTGGAAGTGGAAAGAATTAAGTCAAATTAGACAAACTTTGCTTACTAGCTCCACTTCCAATTGTCCTGTGGAAGAGCTGCGACATCCGAGGACCAAGAGGGCCAAACAGGTGAGGAGGAAGACCCCTAGCCTCTAATAGAGCTAAAAGCAAACAGAGGATAACAGCCATTGTCAAAGCTTCTACATATATTTTAAAACGCTTAAATTCCATGATGCTATAATTTAAGACTACTAGAATTTCGATACTTTATGAAAGAAGAGTTAAGATGACTGCAGCTACCTCCATTTAAAAAAAAAAATCACCACCAAAAAAACCCAACCCCAAACACCAAAAAACCCAAACCAAAAAAAATCACACCACTAACAAAACACTCAAAAGATTACCCTAAGGGAGCAAACTAGTCATTTTCCTACTCAGAGCATTAATACCCTTGAAGTCACCCACTGAGCTACCAGAGTTATATTTCACAGAAGAAATCCAGTCTACTAAGTTGTTTTAAGTACAGATCCACAACAGCAGATATATCAGACTGTAATTTCAAATCTGAACTCAAACTATATAAAACAGGTTAAGCTTAACATTTACAGAAGCTGAATGGCACTGCCAAGCTAAAAAAAGGACACTGAAAAGAGACTCAGAGCTTAATCTGCTGATGGAGGAAGGTAGAAGAGCTATGTTAGATATCAGGATTCTTTTAGGCTTTGTTTTAAACACTCATCATTAGCTCTACTTAAGCAAGACTAAGTGGGTGACTGATTTTTATGACAGCAACCATGACTACCGCTGATCCATACAACTAACTGTAAAGCAATTTGGCTCAACTTTCCTAACACAGTGAGCACAAGTACGCCAGTGAACTGGTAGTGACATGGCACTCATTTCCACATTAAATATCCACATTAACCTAAATCTGTCATTTGCAGAGAAGACCTTGATCTCAAAATTGCTTGCTATACAGTGGCAAAAATCATTAAAACAGTTGCAGGAGATGTAAACTGCATTTATACCTGCCTGTACACTTGGAGACCCGAATCCTTTAACCTAAGTACAAAAGCAAGCATTTTAAGAATATTCCGCTTTTGTTTAGTCAAAACTTAGAGCAATCATAGAATGGTTTAGGTTGGAAGCGACCTCGAAGATCATCCAATTCCAACTCCCCACCATTGGCAGGGACACCTCCCACTAGACCAGGTTGTTCAAGGCCTTGTCCAACCTGGCCTTGAACACCCCCAGGGAGGGAGCATCTACAGTATCAGTGACAAAATCAGGAAAAAAGTTACCCAGAAGCAGGCAGACCTAACCTGGCCTGTCAACTGACAATGTTCTTGCAAAGACATTTTCATATTTGTGCTTACATACTTAGTAGGACCAAGTTCTCAATTCTCTCCTATCTCCTGAAAAATCCTCTGTAGTAATTTATTATGTACCATGTAAATTAGCATAGATACTATGTCACTCCTTCCAGACACTGCATCTTTAACGAATTAAGGCTTTTAAGTCCATACCTCCAAACTAAGCAAAGCAACACATCCAGAGAAACAAAACACAACCTTCCTATATGTATAATGTAGAATTTGGGTAGAGATGGCTATTTACATGCTGGAAACAAACAAACAAAAGGTAAATTAACAACAACTTTCATACCTTGCAGTCTTCCCATCTCAGAGTCATCTGACTCACTTTCTCCAGAAGTTGTCATACCTACAGCCCCAGCAACAGAACTAGAAGCTAAAGAAATAAAAACAGAGAATTACACAAGTTGCAGTGCCTTTGAAGCCACAACATTGCCATCAATTCCAATGCCAAGGAAAGTGTTCACACTATGAGATGAGCACTCTAGGTTTAACATTGCCACCACCGTATTTTTGTAAAATTATCATTTTAAACAGACCAGTCTACTTTCCAAAAGCTAAGGAGAGAGACTAAAGTAACACAAGAAAAAAATATCTGAAAAAAGCTCAGATGAGGAAGTTACCTTTCAGACAGATTTACCTACATCCTTAGTAAATTTACACCTTACTTGAAGTACCACGCTGAACGTAGTTTCTGTTAATTCTGACTTTCCTGATGATGTAACTAGCTTTAAGCAGAGAATGTTTACGACTAGCACAACTGCTGGAAAATTCCTTTGAACTTGCTACTAATTAAGATAAAATTATTTTTAAATTGTCTTTTATAAGACTGTGCAACTAAGAGTATTTAACTTGGCTACAAATTTGTCCAGTAGACAGTACTGCAATTTCAGAAAACATGTAGAATTATTTGAGTAGGTACAAGAGAGCTTTTGTATAGTAAATGCATACCTCGGGTATTTTGAGCAGTTTGAGGTGTATACTAAAAATGCCCCAGTTGGAATTTCTTCTTACTTTACCTGCAGCTCCTTGGGGAGTCTCATCTGTACGTGCAGCTGAGGAGTTAACTCCATCCTGGTTGTTGTCAGGATCAGCCATCTTCTCCTGTCGGCGAGCTTCAGCTGCTCCTCTTTTGCCCAGGCCAGAGCCTCGCCGACTTAAAGATTCAAAAAATAAAGTGCCTTAGCTCATAAAAGGTGAGTTAATTAATGTGTGACTACTCAAAATCACATCACATTTAGGTAGATCACTACCACAAAGTTGTACAAATTAATAGATGCAAGAATCAATCTTCAAAATTATCTGCTCTTCTTTACCCTTGTTATGCTGCAACATGGCAATGATTTGTTTACACTCATGCATTACAGCTAGGTTCTCACATTAAATGCTTCAAGACAAGCCAGTCTACTAAAAGGCAGTAATCAAAACGAGGAAGAAGTAAGTGACTGTTAGTTACAAATCAGATACACATTTAAGAAGTTTGATGACAGAGTAACTGTCTTCAAATTATGCTCTGAACTACTGAGAGCATGAAAAACTGATACTCAGCTTGGTCTTTAATGCTGAAACAAGTCCGAGTGTACAAGCCTTTTAAATTTTGTTTTTTTAAATACTGTCAGCACCACTATAAAGATATATATATATATATGTCTACAGAGTAAGCAGTCAAATTCAGTGTACACTTGACAAGGAAACCACATTCCAGAAATTTTTTTTATGGCATGGAGGAGTGAAAATAAACTGCGCTAGAACTGCTAAATGCAGTTTAGGTATAAGAAACTAAAGCTCATTAAGGCTTAAGTTTGGCTTCAGAATAAATACAAACATTTTTTGCATCACAGGATATACTTACTCTTCCCTCTCATTTAATCTAGCAGATTATTGCAGTTACTAATTCAGACTACTTCTCCCCCTCATCAGAAAGCATACCAAATACTTCAATATTTGTAGTATTGCTCAGATGCAGCCAATGACCAGCTGAGCTAGCTCCACAACTTAATCTACTGAAACAGACTCCTTTGTGGTTCCATGGACTTTCAATTTTTCAAAATAGTACTATAACAGACAGTAGTTTAGCATTTTCTCTGAGTTTAGTATCATTTTAAACAACATCCCCTCTAAAAAAGGATTACTTAAAGTTGTGATACTGGCTTTGGGTGTTCCTTTGACTCCTCCACAGCTGAAGGAGTTACCTAAGATCTTATAGTTACAAATTCTGTTTTCCTTGATAACCATGCACAGAGTAACCCAGTAGGCCTGAAAAGTTACAGCTACAATAGCAAACTAATAGAGAAGGCCAGTTTTCCTACATTAAAACGATACTAATATGAACCCACTGCAGCAATCATCTTTCATTATCTTGTCTTACCTGGTGCTAGCACAGGAGCCCGTGGTCTTTTGCCGTGTGCTCCGCCGCAAACTGGGGAGCTCAGCAGGAGGTGATTCACTGCGTTTCTTTGTTGATTTTCTCAGGCCTATGTAAAGAGTCGAGCACAAATCAGTCTTTCAGACAAACAGCAGCTCTACAAAGAAATGAAACCTGCATACAGGAAACTTCCATCTTGAACAGTTTCTACACAAAGATTACAACAATCCCATGTCAACTTTTAGTTACATGCTGTATCAGTAACAGAAAGGTACAGGTATTTACTTTTCCTAGTTATTTTAAGTAATACAAAACTCCAAGCTGTTACCTAGACATCTTTTCCTAAGCCATAAGCTATAGTTTTAGAAGAGCTTGCATGTCTCTAATGCTAAACATATATATTATGCTTCCTTGCAGCAAATAAAGTATATCTTCACAACTTTGGAAAATGAGTACAAGTTTTCATTTCAGAAGTATTTATACTGTTGAAGACTGACTCAATTGGTATTGATTTGCTCCAGGTTATGAAGCCATTGTTCTGATGACAGATCCCACTGAGGAACCAGGTGCATCTCAAACACACAGAAGAACTCCTGCAATACAACATTCCCAGATGATCATCAAGTTTACTATCCCAGGCTGAACAATGTCATAACAGCTTCCAAACCCAAAGGCTGGTAATCAAAGGGCTGAAAATTCAAAATACTTACTGGGCCCAGCTTTACACTTCAGTCCCCTCTATCTCTACAACAAATACAGAACTCCTTAACATTCAACTTATACATGCACTTATTAGAAGAAACCTAAATAATCTTGACAAGATGAGGAAGTTTTATAACTACTCCCTCTTCTGGCAACATAGCAGAAGTAAAACACACTTGTGTGCTGTGCTTTTAAGCACAGTATCTACCATCTGGCACCCATCTCCGTAATGCCAAAACATCCCAATAACACTGAATTAAGGCAATAAGAGATGAAATGACAACTATCCAGCTTCTGATTCTGTATTTAACAGAAAAGCAAAAATTATCTGAAAAGCTATTATGGACCAGGGTCCATAGTCTGCACTTTTAAGCATCGTATTTGACACAGAAACGATGCTGCATGCAGTTAAGTTCCATGTAGGTGAAGGCTAATCTGGTATTTGTGTATTTACCATACACTTTGCTTACTAAATCAAGAAATTTAGCAACATTAAGAAAAGAACAAGGTTATTTAACAGCCACCAAGCACTGAAGGACATGGAACTGCTGGAGAGAGTCCAGAGGAGGGCCACAAAGATGATCAGAGGGCTGAAGCACCTCTGCCATGAGGACAGGCTAAGAGAGTTGGGGCTTTTCAGCCTGGAGAAGAGAAGGCTTCAAGGAGACCTTATAGTAACCTTCCAGTATCTGAAGGGGGCCTACAGGAAGGCTGGGGAGGGACTATTCATAAAGTCTTGTAATGACAGGATGAGGGGTAATGGGTTCAACCTGGTGGAGGGGAGATTTGAACGGGATGTTAGGAAGAAGTTCTTCACAGTGAGGGTGGCGAGGTGGGAACAGGTTGCCCAGGGAGGCTGTGGCTGCTCCCTCCCTGGATGTGTCCAAGGCCAGGCTGGATGAGGTCTTGAGTGACCTGATCTAGTGGGAGGTGTCCCTGCCTATGGCAGGGGGATTGTAACTGGATGATCTTTGAGGTCTCTTCCAACCTAAACTATTCTATGAACTGAAGCAGGCCAACCATTTGAATTCTCAGATAATCTATGTACGTAGAACAAAATATTAACATTTTTCCAATATTAAACAAAAGCACAGTGGCTTTTTCTACATATACTTTCAAACAAAAAAAAAAAATCCTAAGTTGAATTTGCTAGAACTGAAATACACAATGACATCTATCCTATTTACATGCATTAAGTTATGGGGCATGGGGAGCGAGGTGGATGAGGAGGAATGTGTTATACAGGTACAAGACAAAGTTTAAATCAGACATGGCAGGCCCTCATGCCATAGCTATTTCAGCTCCTCAAGTACTAGAAGTGTACAGATAAATTCCCCTCATAGCTGGTTATGTATTTTACAAGAGAAAATGCATGCTTTAACACAAGTTACAGAATTTTATTAATCCACAGATAAAATCTGTTTACCACTCAATCCATGCTACATACACAGAAAAGTAGGCTAGTCAGTATGGTGACATTTTAAGCGACATATACTTTTGCTTTACATTTAGAAGAACAAATTCATCACCCTGTTACAGTAGTGTTCACCGGAAAAATAAAGAATTGATGTGGATTTGTACATGTCAGCACATCACTTACTATTTCAAATCCATTTTCAAGTAGGTAGATCTAAACATTAAGTAATTTCATATCTGCTGAGCAAAAGGCTATCAATGAACCACAACTGTTAACTGAAGACTGACTTGTATCAAAAGATTCCTGCTAAGGGCAGAGGTTTCAGGAAATAGCAGGACTAGCTTGGGAGCCTACAGTTGTTTTAACAGTATAGTACACTCAACTCAGATCTTACTGTCCCCAAACCAATTCCAAGGTACACAAAATGCAAGCCTTATACATACTTTCTTGTACTGTTGGCACTGTCAGTTTGGTGAGCTGAACTTACTAAACATGGACCAGATGAGCACTGATGCCTCGAAACAAAGGTAAGGAAGCTGTGAAACAGGTTGTCCTTTCCTGTAAGGGGCTTTAAATTAACTGAGCTATCTCTTTAGACTGAACTACTGCAGTACAAGAGTATTAGAGAATGCAGAGTCAGCCAGTTAGTGCTTCACTAGAGCAGCTGCAGAACATATCATAGCCTGAGTATCCAGGACAGTTTAGCTCATTTTCTCCTGCCACTCAGTAAGAATGCTCTACCTGTCAAATCTTTTTGCATGTTTCTCTTTCACTAAGTCTTTACTTCTCTATCTCTGATTTGTCTACCAGGGCACATGTGAGCTTCTACCTGTCTCTATTAATGTCAAAGGTTAAAAAAAAAAAAAAAAAGAAAAATTTAAAAAAAAGCAAAGAAAGACTTCAGAACTCATTCCCTTCCTGCTGCTCAGTGTTGCTCTCTGCCCTTGAAGTTCACTCCTTAAAAAGAGTTCTTAAGCCTATCTTATCACCTTTACCTTTTGCAAATTCTTTGAGCCTTATGAATACCTTGAACTCAGGACTGCTAATTTCTACAGCATAGGACTGAACATTCTTTCTTTCACTCTCACCAACATGAAAACTTGGTTCTCTCCCTTAACACACTGCCAGCATGACAACCCAGCAGCAATAGTTCTGTATCAGGAAGAGCTCCAGGAAGCTAACAGCCTCAAACCTTCACTGGTAAAGCTCAATCAATATTCCACAAGACAGGATTAGAGTTGCCCTGTGACCAACTGATGAAGAAACAGACCAGTCATACTGTCACAGACACTCAGCAAGGGCTTGCAGAGTTTGGTGCTCATCTTGAGAAGTGGTTTATTCAGCACTATTTCTGTAATACACATATGTGCCATGAAGATATCTCTCCAAAATAGCTAGTAAAAGTTATTAACAGAGATGAACTTTCAATAAACCAACAGAAATTTCTGTTTTAGCAGTTCATATTCAGTTCATAAACTTCAGAATTTAAGCAGAGGCATAGGTCTTCTTACATCAAACATATGTGCTTATACCCTGACATAATCCTATTTACATGCCAAATACTCATGTTAATGACTCAGGACAATAGACTCCAACAGGCTAAACTTGAAACAGTACAGACTACCAGAAATCAAGAAGAAAAAAGAACAACCCACACACCAACCACCGAAGAAAACCCCCCAAAAAAAAAAAAAAAAGCCCACAAACAAGACAAGATACACATTTAAATGTGAAGACTAGGCAACACTTCTCTTTTAAAAAGCATCTTTTATTGCATGAAAGCAAGCTAGAGATGTAGCTGTCTGGCATTCACTTACTTTACGACTAAATGTCTTAGCCATGCCAAAACAAAGCTAGTCAAACTTGCCCTTCATTTGCAGTACAGAAAGACAAATCAGCAGAGAATTATTTGTTAAGACTGGAAGTTTAGATTTCAAGGTCAGAAACTGTGCTTTCTGCCTCATGCAATAAAGATAATAGTGGACAAGAAACCTCGGGGTATTCCCCTCCAACACGTGAAAAGCTTCTGCAAAGATTGCAACAACATCTCTCTTCATTCTACTGTACTCTGAGAAAGCCAGCTCAGCTCTTAAAGTTTTTCCTTCAAAGATGCAACTACTTATCCTTCTTGTGTCCCACAACTATAATACACAGTAGTGAACAGCACCGCATTTATACAGCCACAAGTGACGATTTTAGACAGAATAATTACCCTCCCACCTTCATCCTAGAACCACTTCCAGTGCCATTATTTCTGAAGTTTTGCAGCTCCTTACAGTTATGTTTACATGCTTGATATTTGTCTCACATCAGTTCTATAAGCCCTATTTTGAGTAACATGTATTTCATATTACACCCACGCACAAGCCTTAGTTTTCTTTCTACACAAGATTACTATGACTTCTAAGGAAGTTTTCAGGCTATAGTGTGTACATCTCCATAATTTAATCTAGATCACCGTTTGCTTTACTGCTTTAGAAAGCATTAGAAATGTCAATATTTGTGTGAAAATCTGCCTGCTTTTGCACTCTTATCCTCTAAGGCTACTAATGTGCTACAGAAAATGTTTCCATTCTTCCTTTAAAAACTACCCTGAAGGTTTCTTTAATGTTTTCTCCACACTTCTCAGCATTATCCAAAATGTGTATTTTGATAAAATATTTCAAATTTGTCACAGTATTTTCAAGTTGGTGAAGCTGTGTGACAAATTTTGTCATTGCTCTTCTTATAAAGGGCTAAGCTACCAAGTTACTATTGATTACAGTATTGTTTCAATCTGTTGTCCAAGAACTCTAATGCTCTATTTGGAAAGCTGTGACTATTTGAAAATAATCACAGTTTAACACTTCACAGTGTTGAACTCCTGCTCTTAGTCATACTATATAATAACCAGTGGAGTAAGTTTTGCTGTAATCTACAGTAAAATAAAGAGTCATTAGATATCTAGGCTTCTGAAACCACCTATTAGCACTTGCTTCCCCCAAACTTGGATGTCATCTAGAAAAAGCATTTCTGTTAAGCGTAGAACCATCACTCATCATACTTTGTGCTTCTTGCCAGTGACTTTATATATGCATACACATACTTGTAGTCCATACAACTTGGTTTTGTAACATATACCCAAATTGTTCTTTTTGCAAAAAATGACTTTCAGGTCATGGAAAAGATAAAGCTAGTCAAGCTAGCTTTCTCAGTACATTCTTTGTGGCAACATTTTAGGCTCATATCCTCAATGCTGCTTTTCAAGCTACTCAACACATCCCTTATTGTGCTATCCCTTTCTTCCATTCCCTACAGTTTTGTAACCTGGTACAAATTATTCTCTGCCTCCACATTGCCACTGTTCAATTATGGAAGGAAGATTCTTTCTACTTCTTGTTACTTTTCTTCATTGCTAAAAAGCTGCCAGTATTGAGGATAGACTTACCTAAGAACCTGATGGCCAGTCCCATTTCTACCAGATTCCTATCCACTTCCCCTTTCCCTTCACTCCAATTTGGGCAAATTCAGAGTTTTTATTCTGGAATTTATCAATCATTAAGTTCTGAACCATGCAGCAGGTAGATAAAGCATTGCTATAAAGAACATACATCTCCCCACTTTCCTAAAGTCACTCTTTGTCAAGCTAGGTTATTCTAGAATCAATATTCCAGTCATACAAGCTATCCAAAACAAGCCTGTTAAGTTAACTAAATCTATTTGGTTTATGAAAGGTAAGACATCCCCATTCCTCATTTATTTTGCACATTATCTGCATTAGTACTAGCCACAGACATTTCCTAGTTGGAACAGATACTCATGAGCATATCTAAGTAAAGGAACAACATTAAACAAGCTTAGAAATCAAACTATTTTGTTCAAGGCAACAATGTTACAAGCACATCTGCACATTAGAAAGCAAGTGCTCTTGCTTGGAGACATACTACCTTCCTTAGTGACAGTGTTCAAAGAACATCCCAGCTACTAAGTATACGAGGTTCAAAAGATTACTGTTTTTGTGAGAGATTCTCACAGCAAGGAAAACATTTTAAAAGTGAACAAATAATTACTTATTTAAAGTTATCTACTACTTTACCAGCATTTTTAATTCCAGTTTGAGAACAGAAAGCTTAAGAAAACATAAGAAAAATCTGACATGAGGACTATCAGGTTAATTTCGTAGTACATACAGCTCTATCACAACATCCAACAATTTCAAACTTTTTTTTTTAAATAAAATTGCAAGACAGAGAAGCAACTTAAACTTCCAGAACACTGACTGCATTTGCTTTAATTTAAGTGTGTTCTACTGAGCTTTTAAGTAACTTCACTAAGTAGATCCCAAAGACCCTGAAAACAATAGAAGTATTTGTTTAGAAGACCAAAAATGTTTCTATTTCCACATAAGAACAACTTACTTGCTAGCTTAGCCTGTAATCCTGAAGGTCCAGGTTTTGATGTCTCTGACTTGGAGGAGCCTGGTAGAGACAGTTTTGTTTTAGGGAGACTGACTTTTGGACTGAATCGAGCAGCCCAGTCAAACTTTGAAGAGCCACCTGTTTTACTTGTTTCTTTGTCCCTGCTACTTCTCCTTGGACTGGGGCTGGATGCAGAACGGGAACGTCTAGCCTTATTCTGGTCCTTTCCCTGTTTCACTCTGGCACCCTGAGGAACAGCAGAAGAAGCAGAGGCAACAGCAGAAGATGAGGAGGATGTGGAAGCTGAAGAAGAAGAATCAGTGATGGTGCTACACCCAGCTTTGGCTGAGGTCACCGATTTTGAAGCCAGCTTGGAGAGTTTTGCTGACTTTTCTTCAGTGCCAGTTGATTCAACTACTGAACTATTCTTTACACAAGACAGATTCTCTGTCCTTTTCCTTTTCTGACTTCGGGAGCTACCAGAAGCTCCACCCTTTCTGGTGTGAGCCTTGCTTGTTGATGGCAATTGTGTAGACTTCGGCTGTTCTTGGTCTAAGTGTCTTCTCTTAGACTTAGTATGTGGCTTGTTAGTTTCCAAGGAAGTTTCAGTGTGTTGAAGTGCTTTGGGTTTTTTAGCAGAGCTAGGAGAATTGGTCCTTCTGTAATCTGGACTAGCACTGCGTTTAACTCCTCGGGAATTGTCTTTCTTAGGCACTTGCCCCGTTTTCTGCTTCTCTGAAGTACTGACTCTCTCTGGATCTTCTTCTTCTGGTATTGAAACAGCAGATGAACTACAGGCTCTGTAGAAGCAAGTAGAAACAGTATTAGTGTGGAAATCAATCTCACAACTGCATAAGTTTTGCAAGATAAACATTAGCATTGTCTGAAAAGGGCAGGTAGAAACACTGTTGAATAATTTTATGTTAAGAGAAAAAAAAAAATCCAACATGCTTGTATGAGAACAGCCCCATTGCAAATCTTCACTATCATGGAAAATCAATTGCAAAATTAAAGTACAGTGCGTTGCTTTTTAAGGAGCAAGACATGAGGCAACTTGGATAGATTTTACTATCAGATTTCAATATACGCCAAATTGATTAAAAAAAAAAATTCAAGCCATGAAGTGATTATCTGAATGTTTTAGAATATAAGTACTACAAGCGTAAGGAGTGTGGAGTAATGCATAACTAGTCATAAGTGGATTCTAGTTTAAGGATATCCTTCCATTAAGAGCCTGTTTCTCACGAATCTTGAAAATTAGGTAAAAAAAAAGTCACAAACACGGCAAAATTCTCCTCTACATTACAGAAATCTGTTCTGGTGTGTGTAAGTAACAGTGGTGTGTGAAGAGCAGACATGACTGCGATGATTACCCAGAACACAGGCATGTTTTACACATTTTACATAATATTCTTCAGAACTGTTTGGGTAATCTTCCCTCAATATGAAGCAGAAAAAGGGGAGAAGAACCTTTCAAGTACTCCAGGACTAGTTATGCAGAAATTATTTCCTGATGGAATGCTTTTAGTTGGTGAATTAGAAAAACAAATCACAACATGAAACACTGAAATATATCCACTGAACGCCAATACCTGGATTAGTTAAAGAAATTTCAAAACACACACTCTATTTAGTCATGCATTATTATAAGAACTCTATATAATAGGATATATTATACACAATTGTGAGCACAGATAAAACTGGTTAATATATGGATATGAAGTGCAATTACCTTTTAGAAAAGTGTCCCTTGGACTGCTCAGAAGTAGTGTTAGACTGCACTTTGGGTGTCTTTGAAATAGATTTTCTACTCTCAGGAGGGCTATGTGCCTTATGTTTTGCCTGCCCTAAATGTGACCTGTCAGCAGAAAGTCAAAACAGAAAGCTATCAGGATTCCAAGATATAGATACAAACCTGTAGGTGGAATTATTTTTATTTTTGGACCATTTACAGATATTATTTTACAGCTTCCAACTTCCCTATATCAATATGTAACATTACAGCATTCTCCAAAAGGACCACCTGTTGCACAAATCACCACCAGTTTAACATCCATAAAGCATGTAAATACTTATTACTTTAAAAAGAAAAATCATTTCACTCCTGAGTGCTACAATGAGTTCCATTTTTTCTAGCATGTCTGTATGTTCAAGATTACTGAATTATTTATTTCAGTATAAGGCTAGCATGTAAGGTACAAGACTATAGCACCTATTGAAGACATCTTGACAAAAACAGCTATATGCTCAACCTCAAGGTTCCACATACTGAGGCTTTAGCTATTTACAAGTGACTGGATGTTTGTCTCTCTGCCCTTCAGTTTAAGAAAATCAGATGCTCAGCATATGAATGCCACCAGTTTCACTTGAAAGGAAAGCTCAATCCTACCAGTTTCATCCCAGCTGCAGATCCACCAATTAAAATAATTGTGAGCAGTTTGACAAAAGCTTATAAGAGGAATGAAAAAAAAGTATACTACCTATGAAGGCAGTCAGATGACAGCAAGAGAAGAAACCTGTTATGCCTGAAGAAGGAATGAGTTTTGCATCGATGACAATAGATCTTCCAAGCAGATTTCAGATGCATACAAGAAATGGCTTATTGTATGACCTCTAACTAGAAAATAAAGATAATACTGTACTATAGATAAAATCTTAGACTCATAGAATTGCATCAGTTGGAAAAGACATCTTAAGACTGAGTCCACCACCACCATGGAAATTAAACCACATCCTGAATGTAGGCCAGCAACTATAAGACTTATGCCAGATGCCTAAAGAATATTTTGTCTGTCTTCATCCTAGTTGAGTGGTCTATAACACACTCCCGCCAGGCTATCTGCCTTCTTGGCCTTCCCCGATTCTTACCCATGAAACTATCACCACCACCAGTAACCTCAATATAATCAATTATCCTTGAGATACAGGGCCACACCACCACCTCTCCTTCCTTGCCTACTCCTTCTGATGAGTGCCACAGTCAATAGCTACAAACTCAAGTTGTACAAGGTATTTTGCCATATTTCTGTGCTAACCACAGAATGGCAGAATTAACCAGGCTAGAAAATACCTCTGAAATCATCAAGTCCAACCTATCACCTAACCTTTCTAATTAACTAAATCATGGCATTAAGTTCCTCATCCAGAGTCCTCTTAAATACCTCCAGAAATGGTGATTCCACCACCCCCACAAGCAGCCTGTTCCAATGGGCAGTAACTCTTTCCGTGAAGAACTTCTTCCCAGTCCAGTTTAAACCTGTCCTGGCACAGTTTGAGACTGTGTTCTCTTGTTATGTCACTGGGTGCCTGGGAGAAAACACCAACCCCCCACCCAGCTGCAACCTCCTTTCAGGTAGTTGTAGGGAGCAGTAAGGTCTCCGCCGAGCCTCCTCTTCTCCAGGCTGTTCAGTTCTCCTGACATAGAAACTTTCAAATAGCTTCTTCCAACAAAACGCCAGAAATCCCATACTAAAGGCAGAGTAAATCCTTATATTGACCAAAAAGTTTCACCAGACACTTTGGGATTTCAATTTAAAAAAAAAAAAAAAGAGTATGGCTGCTTTTCTTGGTAACTTTCCTTTTTTTTTCCTTTTTTTTTTTTTTTTTCTNAAGCTCTTAGCACATATTAAAAATATTTTCTCATTTTCTAAGAGCAGAAAAGTCTAAAAATATGAACTTAAAATCTTCTTCGTACTTCAGTAATTTGTTTTTATTTCTCATACTAGAAGAAATAAGTTCTACTACCAAAAATAAGTCAAAGATAGCACTCTAATATGCAATAGCAAGCCCCATCAAGGTTAACTCAGGTTTATTTTACCTAATCCTGAGTGTCTGGATTTTCAAAACAGATTAAGGCATGATGTATAATTTTCCCTTTGAAATGTTTTTATTATGGGAGTAACTGAAGATATTACATAATTTATACTTGGCAGCAATCTCACTTCTTATGTAAGCTAACCAATTAGGGTTCATTTATTTTGAAATATATTTTTTAAAGTTGTTTACCTTCTAGTATTTTTAGTTTGCTTTCATTAGAACTGGACTCAACTTAGTGCTTTAAGTATTCACAGAACAGAAGTAATAGAAGATCTTTTCAATTAAAATATGGCTAAGCAATATGTAACAACATCATCTACTTAAACCATGCACTCAAGCATTTTCACTTGCTCCAGCCTTCCCACCTTTGACTTCAAAACCCTTCATTATCTCACAAGTTTAAAAAAAAAAAATCATGCCAATATCCAATTTATGTGGACTAATACAGCTACAATTATATCCTGAAAACTGTGAATACTGCAGACTTTCTGTATTTATTTTCTTCATTCATCAAATTATCAGCAAAAATAAAGCTCACACTCAGAGCAGAAAATTATATTAAAAACATAAAAGTCAAAAACAATGAGGACTTAATTTTTAAAGACCTACTGTGCTCTCACTTCTGAGTCAGTGTTATCATTTACCTTGTATGTGCTGCAAGAAGGTACACAAGACAACAGCAACTGTACACGCAGTAGTATGCCCAAAAGGAGCATGACATTAACCTTTATTCTCTAATTTATATGATTGCAAGCAGACTGACAATGCAGAGAGACTGCTGGATTCAGTTAAAAACTTTAACCATGCACCAACTACCAAGAATTGTACCAGTCCATATGAAGTATCAGTTTGCTTGAAGGTCGCAGTAAAAGTTAGCCTGTGTGTGTAAGTTAATAGAATAGACTGATGAGCTAGAAAAAGATAAATAATTGGAGAATTGAGCACTATGAAAGGTACAAGGGCAGCTGGAGGATTCATTTTTGTTCAAGGTTGTAAGTGATCTGACACTTTTGCCCATAATTCATGGTTTTTAACTCGTAACTTATCTAGTTACAAGCTCTGTATTGTATTCCATTAATGTACCATTCATTCAGAAGCTTCATTTAAAAATATATTCTAACAATAAGATATCTTGAGAGGCTAAGTTCCTCAATGATGAAAAACAAAGGCAAGTACTTATGATCTTGTGTTTATTCATTTCCATTCACAGAGGCAGCTCTGGGAAGACAGAGCATTTGCTGCACCCTCAAAGTGAGTTTTAGGGGTTTTCATGGAGTTGGGGTATTTGTGTTGTGGAGTTTTGGTTGGTGGGTTTTTTTGTTTGGTTGGCCATTGTTGCTGCTGATGTTTTTTTGGGGGTTTTTTCCTCCCTTTTTCACCACAACTTAAAAACAGTTTCATAGCCCACTCCAAAGCTTCCATCAGTTGGGCAAGGCTGTTTGCTAATACACATTTAAACACAAACAGAAGCCTACAAGTGACCCACCATTTAGTTTGTAGTATTTATCAAAACAATCTCATGGAAATTGCCAGCCCTTACTCTTTCTTAACAAAACCATAATAAAGAACCAACTAGAACCTGTGCTCAAAGTTACACCATGCATATTTTAAAAACCCACACCTTTCTGTAGTGAATAAACAGTGTCTGTCTAAGTCATAAACCTCTCTCAGCTGCTGAAGAATGAATCACTTCCAAACAAAGTCTACAACTAAACAGACTTTACTTCTGTTAAAACTACAGATGAAGTAAATTGTGTAAATTAAATCAGAAAGAACACCCCACCAAAAACCCACAAAAAATCCCCACCAAAAAAATCTCAAAACCAACACACATACAGACGCTACACACAGCTTCCTCTCCGCAGAAATATTCTAATACTCTACATCTATTCCCTACTGACTCAAACATTGAATTTAGTTTTCACAGGAATCTCAGGTAAGAATATATTAAATATATGGGAATAATAATGTTAAATTACTAGTACTATAGTATTATTTTGTTAACTGCATTAACATTAAAACACCTAATATAATCAGAATATATATTATCAGAATATATTCCATGCAGAACAAAAGGTAATTTAAACAAAGGTCAGTCCAAAGAGTTTTCCCAATTCTTCTTATAACAATGTGCACCCAAGGATCTCTTATTTTTCACTTAGCCTTCAATACCAAATGCATAATGGATATTAGAGTTAGAAGCCTCATTTTTTTTCAAATACCATGCTTTTATACACAAGTGCAGCAACTGTAGTCATTTATGTCAAAATGATATTGCTGTTCCTAAAGACTTCAGAAAAGGGACAATATGCAGAAGATAAGCACCACTGTCATTTCATGCCACTAAAATAAAATTTGCAGCACTATTAAATAGCTCTACCATTACTCCATTCCAGTATGCTGAAACATTGCTCAGAACTGAAAGAAACAGTCAGCTGCACTACTTTCAGAAAAGATCATATTGTGTCTCAGTATCACTTCCAAACTGCTCCTATTCCAAACAAATACTACGGCATCAGGGAGCTCAAGCTACAAGGACACGATTCTTCAACACTAATGGTAACAATATAGAGTTAAGAAAGTGACAGCATCTTCCACCTCCTCCTGCCCCCATGAAAAAAGTGCTGTCATTAACGCACCTGCCTCTCACTCCCCCCTTTGGTTCACTGCTACAAAGGCAAGTTTTAGTTACCATTATTACTTCCTTACAAACCTTCAGAGCCACCCTTCAATGGAAAGTCATGGAAGAGACTAGACAAGTCTACTTCCAAGATTGCTGCTACTATCTTTCTAGTTGTGAGCCTAGCATTAGTTTGTTTAGATTTTTTGTTTGTTTGTTTTGTTCTTAATATAACTAAAAAATACAATAATGTGTATCAATGATGTAACAATATGTATCAAACTACTATGAGTGCAAAATGCCTAGTAAAATTCCAGCAAAAAATGCATCACAGGCTCCCCCAATCATTTTGACAAGTATTGATGGTTACTCAGGTGACAGACAAGCCCAGTTTACCAGAAAATGCATGGTTTGCATTGCTGCTTCCAGGTTAACCAAAATTTGCCAGTATTAGATATCACAGCAAGAAGATTCTGCATACTAGACCAGTAACGAGTTGGAAGTTTTCCAAGTCTTCATGCAAGTGAACAGTAGATGTTCACCAAGTTAAATGAAGTCTTAACAGAAGACTGTTAAGCTGCATAGGGGTCAAAGACCATAGGACATTTATTAGCATTTCAGCCTGGAAGTGGTATCATGGTCCAGTCCCTCTCCTTTTTAACACCTTCCTTAACTGAAGCCGACAGTAGCATTCATTCCACTTAGAGCATGACATCAATGTGAAGTTAAGGCTATCACAAAGCCATTTAGCTAACACTACCAAAGGCTAATGATCACTAGCTTACACTGGACTTCAAAGCCTGAGATGACAACATGATTAAAAGCTACAAAAACTCCACAAGTTTCTTAACTTTCACTTAATTTATATTTTGAAAATGCATGCAACTTTGGCCACAAGAAAACATTAAAAAAACAAATTTATTGCATTGCTCTAATTCAGAAGGTAGTTATACAGACAAGTACAAGAATGCAAGTTGACACAGTATCAAAACTTGTCCTTGCTGAAAGAGTTATGATTGTGTATCCATGACCAAAGTGAAGTAACTTTCTCCAACACTTCAGAAGGTGTAGTCCTTAAGTTAGGTTATGAACTTTGTGGCTAAACTTACCCATGAAGCAACAATCCCCTACAGAGTCACATTACTACTTAACTCCCTCTACAATAGTAGTTCCTTTATTTTGTGTGAGATTTAGGTTGTTTGTGTATTAGTGCTGGGTTTTTTGGGTTCTTTTTAAAGAAACATGTGCATCTAAAAGTAGCTCAATAAAATCTCATACTGTCTGTACAACTATCTCAAGTAGGGAAGATCAACATAAGCAAATTTGTTAACCAAGGCAGTTGCAGTTGAGGACCAACAGCCAACACCTATGCATTTCAAAGCAGATCAGATTACAAATGACTGGGATGCATGAACTGCACTCCTAGAGCATAACTTCCAGTTGTTCCATCCAAAATATATTCCAGTCCTACTGCTCCAAGACTATTCCATGACTTTAGCCAAAGCACAGCAGGTGAGGATCACAGATATGCCTCAAAAGAACATTCCAAACTCCAAATGCGATACTAGGATAGAACACATCCTAAATTCAGTAATTTTAACAATGTGAGCATTATTGAAACTGGTCTTTCCATGGTTTCTTCTTTCTATTTAAATGATTTTACAGCTGAAATTGAAGAGTTCAATTTCACAGATAAAAATGCAAAAGATACTGGAAATAAGCTAGTGTCTCAAGTGTCCCAAAAACACTCATTTGAGAGAAGGCTGTAAGCAATTTGTTTGCTTTTGTTTTTAATTTTGTTGTTGCTTTGTAATTTTGTTTTATTTCAGGGTATTGTGGCAGCATGCCACAACAGGACTGCAAGGCATAACATAGGTGTATCAAGCTGTAAACTCTAGACCCTCTTACATACTGTTCACAGCAACAGAACTAGAGCATACTATCCTGCCAGATGCACTGAAGGACAAATCCTGAGGTTTGTGTCTGTCCTGGAAGGCTAATAGGCCTATTAAATGTCCTGGCTTGCTCCAACCTT
The DNA here is from genome assembly GCA_013396835.1 of Psilopogon haemacephalus. Classification (NCBI taxonomy): domain Eukaryota; kingdom Metazoa; phylum Chordata; class Aves; order Piciformes; family Megalaimidae; genus Psilopogon; species Psilopogon haemacephalus. The sequence continues at coordinate 219,099 of VWZI01001964.1, forward strand.
CTGCTGATGGGGGAAGCAAGGGCAGGAGGAAAACAAAGGCTTGGGTCATTATGCCCCCTCCCAAAGTGATAAACAGGTGCCCACTGGTGTTTAGGTACTTGTTTGTGTCTTGCCCAAATAAGGGTAAGCAAGCCCTGGTTTCACCTAACATTGTTCAGCTTTGCAAATGCCATTCTCATTGGTGAATCTCTGTGGCCAAAGGAGCCATTACACTCAGTCAGATAATATAAACTGAGCCAAGCTGCAAGTAGTTGTGCTGCTCTGTGCTGCCTCTGCCTCACTGTTCTGCCTCAGACTGTGCTGCTCTGCTCAGGCAACATGCTTCTGTCTCATTACTTTCAGCATAGACAACATGGTTTGCTCTGCCTCATGCTTCAGACCAGCTTAGCCCTGATGTTTTGGGCTTGAACTGCCTGGAAACTTAAGTGCCTCAAGTTTACCAGGAGAAGGCATTAAGTACCTCACGCTGTGGTGAGAAGTGCCACTGGCATTGTGCTGTCTGCACACGTGCAAGAGATCCTGTGTGCACCTCTACAAACCTCCATGCCAAGAGGAACTAGGATTAGGACAGAGCTCATCTGCCTCTTTCCCAGCACACTGCTAGAGCAAGGGAAGATCTGGAAGCCTCCCAACAGCTACCAAGATGCCAAGCAGTTCTGACACAGTCTCTAGCTCCTTTGTGGCAATCTCTGAATTCTAGTCCACTGCCATGAGTAAAACAGACTTTCAATAGGGCTCCAGGCTACCTATTCATAAGTGGGCAAAGCTGTTTTGTGACTAAACCTTTTCCAATTTTCCTAAATTAAATCGCCTCTAAGCATCCCTGTGAAGATTTTCACAAATGAATTAGAACCCTGTATATAGTTTGTGGGTGGGGCTTTTCAGAAATAAAATAACTACATATTTTACAATTGCCCCAACCAATTCAGTGTTCTAGGACAGTCAACCAGAGAAAACATGAATTATCTGGGATCCTGCCTCCATTTCATCCAACAATTTTTCAAGAACCTCATAGATCTGTCTTACATTGTTCTTCATATCACTGACATTTCTGCCTTCAGCAGCTTACTAAGATGAGATACAGGATACAAAAGAAACACTGATTATGAAGTTTATATTAATCAGCATGTTTCCTCCAGGCCTTTTCATATGCTTTGCCAGCTCAAAATGCTTGTTCAGAGATGGAAAGACAGGACAGGTCTTGTTTCAAAGAGCTTGTGTTTTAAGATGCTGGTTAAGCTCCCATTCTTTCTACTTAAGCAGAGCCCCTTACTGGAACCAAAATTAACGTAGCTCAGGAGTGCAATGATGCTCATGGAAGTGAGACGCACAGATGGGGAGAGGGGTAGAATACCTCCTGAAAGTTAGGACAAGTTGCATTGAGGATCAGTCTGTGACAGCATAACAGATCACAATGCACCAAAACACTTGAGTAAGTTTATTACAAGAAAATAGTGCTATCCCTAAAATTCTGACTCACTGTAGAACATTCTCCCTGGCATTCTGCTGTAAAAATCTGAATGAAGAGCAGACATGTGCAGAAAAATTCTCCATCCCATGCCGAAACAGCCCATCTATAATTCTTTATTCTAGGGATGCAATTATTCAGCTAGGTCAAGTTCAGTATAAAAGGAAAGAGTTGGTAGAGCAGTATCTAACTTCAACATCAATTCAGATAGAGATAACACAGAATGGAATGAAGGGTTCACCATTCACCAGTCAAATAAGTGTTCTCCAAAAACCAATTCTCATGTGCAAAATAACCAGCTACATAAAAGGCATCAACTTCCCCTTCCTCATGCCACAGAGAACCAGGACAGCAACCCTCTCTATTTGCACAGTAGGTGCTAGTTTAGAGAAACCAAAGCTGCATTTTGCAGTTTAAATTGTATCCTCAAGGATTTGTGGAAGAACAGATAGCCTCCATTACCCATTCAACAGTGACCTTGTTTTCAGTTTTGCTTTACACTACACACCTTGTCTTCATGATGTTAGATTAGAGCCTTACTCCTTCAAAATAAGATTACTTACTGCTACTGACTTGCAATATTTTAATACACTCACTTGTACAAAACACCCAAGATGCACATGATCAAACAACTGCACTGTTACTACCTCCATGGAAGCAGAGCATAGACAGGTACTGCCTACCACAGTACTATAAAATATTAGTCTAATGAAGAAAGGTTAACAAAATTAAAAGGCAGGGTTATTCATATAGGCTTCACTTACTCACAGACTCTGAATTCCTTAAAGGCCAGAGCAATAATTATACAGTCAGTATCCACAGAAAAGTTTCAAGGATCTTCCCTGTTCTGCACTGTAGAGGCAACCACTTACAGAACAAATACAACCTCGTCCACCTGTGATGGAAAGTCTTTTGTTTTTTAACTATTCAAAAGCTGCACAAGATGCATTCATGCAGGGCAATGGAACAGAGGTGCCAATTATTCAATCCTCTATGACAAGGAGACAGATTTTCCTGGATTTCAAATATCAGAGTCTCCCTTATTATTGACACCTGTATTTTCTGTTATCAGAGAACAAAGAGGGGAAAGAAATATTCCAGGAAGCACAGGGAGTAACAAATAACTGAATTACAATTACACTTTTCTCCCCATAGACCTACTACTGCTATTCCTACTCAACATATATAATAGAAAATTAATCATGTTTTCATCCCATGCAATAACAGTACAAATAGCATTTCTGGGCCAAAAAAATTTATGCAAGTTTCAGTCCTGGAACTGCAGGGTGGAGAACTTTATTGTATAATGGAATCACATCAGTTTTGCTTGGATACATTAAAATACACTTGTACATCTGTAACAGTCATACCTTCCTCCTACTGCGTCGTCTTGTGGCTGGGCCCCAGCAGTGTTCCTCTGTGAACGTCGCAGTGACCCCCCTGGATTGTTATTAGGCCGGTTGGACATTGGCACCTCTCTCCTGAAGGGACATACCCTTTCTAGACACTATCATTCACTGGAAAACAAGAAAGAGAGAGTTGTAAGACATTTGGCACAGAGACTCATAGTCATGCCTCAAGCAGCAAATGTAAAATACCAGTGTTTAAGCCAAAGCTTGAGGGGGGAAAAAAAAAAAAAAACCTTCACACAATATTTAGTTAAAACACACAGACCAAGAGCATTTAGACCAAGCATTTAGATCCTGAATACAGAGCAACCACTTTTCAGTATATATAACATACAGATGACCTATTGGACTACATGATCTTTAAAGGTCCCTTCCAGCTCTCATCTATGATGCCACACTTCTTTTCTTCCAGGCTTCTAAAATGTTAAGGAGACAGAACAAACATAATATAGGAAAATCTGTGTTTGTCAACATTAAGGAAAAAACACACTAGTAAAAGTCAGTACCTGATAGGGAGCAAAAGCTTTTAAGTATTCTAACTCTAATTGTGGAAGATCCTAGTCTGATGAATAAGCCACAGTATCTACACAATTACAGAAGAAGCATAACTACTGTGCTGTCAAAACAGCTTCTTTCTTTCTTCCTTCTCTAGTCTGATTTATGCAACTTCCATTTGCATATAAGCTATATAAGCATACAGCTACATAAGCAAGGTCTTGCTCATGAGAGCTTAGTGGGGAAGAGAATTTGACAGAAAAACTAACATGTACACAATTACTAAAATAAACCCCCAAAACCCACAACAAAAATAATGATGGGTTTTTATTACTGCTTTTGGAATTGCTTTGCCAAAGATCTATTGTATGACCTTCTAGGGACGGTGTGAAGGGTGTACTGCAGCAGGTTTCATTCTGTAAGAAGCAGGGCTCACGCTAGAGCTCTGCTAGGTCAGTCACAGGCTTCTCCACCTAGGGTCAGTATATGGTTCCCCTCCACAAAACACCGTAAGATTTAGACCAAAAAAAACATCACATAGGCAATCCCAGTGCTCCCTAACAAAATTTTAATGTTAATTTTTCTTGGGTCAGCCAGCCACTTCAAGTAGCCTGTGCTCAGAAGTTATGCAGCACTGTGTTGCCATACACATATTTTCAGCTGTCTAGAAGAATGAAATGGCAGCTTTTTTATCCTGTAAGACATCTGTCAAGTCAAAATAATATCCATAGCTACCTTCTATATTGAAGCCTCTCAACTGAACTGTTTCTTAGTGTGTGGTGTGTTATCATACGACAGATTGCCTTTAAATATAATTCTGCTTCATGGTTTGTATACAACCTTTAACACCATTAACTTCAGTCTCACTGCAATTATCTGAAGCCACATAATATCATGTGCCCAGTTGGTTCAGTAGTGATCTTTCCAGGGGGCAGCCATTTTATCTTCCACATGCTATAGCAGAGCCCTGAGGTCCCTAAATCTGAACTGTTCTTATATAGACTTGTCCCTTCACCTGGCTGCTTCTTCTTTGGGTACCTAAACTTGAAGGACATGTGCAACCCAGCAGGTAAGTTGAATGTGCCACTGCAGTCTTGTCATATTTTAGGACTATTTCCTCAACTACATTGAACATTCTCCGCACCCCCAAAATACAAAATAGCTACATCTGTACATGGTATCTCCACCCTTCAGTTGACAGGCTCCGCAATTTGAGAAAGTTAAGTTCAGGTCCTCTTCTACCATGAAGTTCTCTGTAAACAAGACATAACTAATGTTTCATGGCTCCATATCCCTAGTTCTAACAATGTCAAACCACTGGCCTGCAGATGCTTTTCTCACAAACAGACTGAATTCTAAAAACCAGCATTTCAAATTAACCTACAACATATTTTCTGAAGAACATCTAACAGCACTGGCATGAGTTTTACTGATCATTGATTACCATTAACAGTCATCTTTGCAACTGAACAGGAAAACAACTAGAATTAATTTCTGTAGCTTTAGCTTACAGTCACAAACATTATAGCTAACACATAGTCAATATATTACATAGAGAGGTTCCACAGGAGCACAAGATACAAGCAGCATCCATCAACTTACAGCAAAATCTTTACCTTCATTCTCATGGAAAAGCCAACAGGAAGCAGCTGACACTTTTCCACATCTTTGCAGCAAACAGAGGAAACTAACAACTACAGAAGCTGCCTGTACAGGCTTACACCCAAAAATCACTCCCTGAATACAACCTGAAGTATACTGTAAATTAATATTGTGAAGCAGGCTACCAAGAAAAGATAATGAGTAAAATTAAACACTTCCACGTACTCTAGGTCCACTAATAATGTACCAAAGCAAACAGGTAACAACCCCTTTAAAAATTAACTGAACCCTTTCTCAAGAAAAGTCCTTCCTTAATCTGTTTGGATGATCTCTAGAACTTGGTTGTTTGGGGGTTTTGTGGGTTTGTTTCATGTGTATTTGTTATTACTGTTGGTTTTCAGTTGGTGTTTTAAGAATTTTTCAGGCTTTTGCACTCCAGTTTCCTGAATACTTAAGGATATGTCTGGCATCTCTACTGATAATATATCATTGTAATTCCTCTTACCAGCTCAGAGTTATTACATTGTCTGGCATACTTTCTCTTTTGTACCTTGGCCCCAAAAAAACGGTGTGCAGCAATGCAGTTTCTCAAAATTTCAAAAACATACTACCCTGAAGTCAGTATTAGGCAAAAGGAGGGGGAGGAAGAGACTGGAGGATGTTTATATGCCTTGTAAGTTCAGAACATTTTCTTCCACCAAGTTGCAGATCTTGCTGTCTAGAACCCAGTGTTCAGTCTACTTATCAGAAAATATTAAATCTTGTATTCTTTAAAAGGTAGAAGTAACATTCTAAAAATGAAAGCATACAACACATCAAGGAATTGATGTATTAACTGCAACTAAACTGAGAACTTAGTGCACATAATTTAGTAGCTGCTGAATTATTCTGGACCTATACTACTTTGTTTTAAACAGATCTCATACTTGCACCTCACTTTCGTTTACAAGGTTCTCCTTTGCCTGCAGACACCTATTTTCCCATCTTCCAAGCAAGCACTCATTCCATTACTTCTGCTTCAGATGACTCAAATTAAGAATTTAGTCCAGTTATTTGCATTAAACTGAGTCTTATGCAGCTGATTTTACACAATCTTTTTTCTTACTATGCTCTCTAAAATCAATAGTTATCAACTCCACCCAATTTTTACCCTGTAGTCCTCAATGACAAACAGGAATCTCATGTTGAAGCTTTCAAGCAGGCAGAAACTTCTGTTTTCAGTTTAGCAGCCTCTTCTCCCTTATACTTATAGAAGTAATTCATAGAATAATTTAGGGAGTGAGGACAGCGACATACTGAACATTTCCTAGAACACTTTTCTGTAACATTTCCCAAATCCTCAGTCTCTCTTCCTTCTGATAGCGAATTTCTATATACAAACAAAGGGGGAGCTGCAAGATGCTGTAAGGTACAGTAAGGTGTAGGGATGTTGGCTGCATTATTCAGCTACATGAAAGCATTGAGCCTTAATGAATGGCAAGTTTTTCTTCTTCCAAGGTAGGAAGAGAAAGCTGTCAACATTTTCGTATCGGCATCCATTTGTATCTTCTTCCTATGAAGAGCCATAGTTTGCTATGTGGCTGAAATATGCTAGAGTACAGTAAGACTTATCTGTTGTACTGCACGTAACGTAAAATCCACATGGTGACTTTCATCATATGAACTTCTTCTGATATAGAAACCACACAAGGCTACACTGAATCATACATTAGGCTGGACTATATTCTACCCCTCAAAATCTGAAGCCAAAATATATATATATATATATANAAAGCACAGAAGTTTCTTCTTAAAATAACCAAGTTGAATGGAATTTCTACATCTCCTCCAACACATAATTTCTACAAACTTTATTCCATCAATTTTGTCAGTTTTCCTGGAAGACATAAGATATTGATGGGAAGAAGAGTGGAGTTAAACAGCATACAGAGGCAGTCTCCTCTCCAGACCAGGTTCCTTTTTGACACAGACTTCAAACAGAGTTAAGTTATAATCCTTAAGAAAGTACTGGCTGGAAAGGATGTCTTGAGATAATCTACTTCAACCTTCCGTTGAAAAGTAGGGCCATACATTACAGACCTCTCATTCTGCTGCGAAGTGACAACTTCCGACCATGATGACAAAACACATTCTGACTTTCTAGAAAGGCAAAAGGCAAACCATGAGAGAGCCTGATCACAAATTAAGTAAGATACCATACCAATTATAAAGGCATGATGAGCAGACACTCACTGGCTATCCAAAAATGCTTCTTTCAGCAGAAGCTTATGGTACAAAGGCATGCAACCAGTGTCAGTTCAGGTAACTCAAGATCTCAGATCGCGTTAGATGTACAGGTGTGTAAGGACACATTGCCCATCCATCACAGGCTGTCTCTGAGAGGATAAGAAACAACTCTGGCAACTACATATAGCTCAGAAAGAGTTCCACTTCTTTCAGTTCAGAAAAAGCAAAACAACCAAACCACAATCCAGTAACGTGGAGTGCAGTAAGGAAGTAAGCAAAATGGGCATGTAAGCAAAAAGTATCAAAGCAGCCCAGTCACTGAAAACTAGCCAGTGCTGGCTCATGTGTTCAATGTTACACTGGGTTACTTCAGACAATACATAAACTGCTAGGGACAGATTTTTCCAAACTGCTGATAAAAAGAAAACTTGAGTACAAAAGTTTTTTAATTCAACTACTCTAAAAATCATTAGAACAGAAGCATTTCTTAAACATAAAAAATACTCTATATATTGAAAGAAGCATAGGTATTGCAGAAACTTTTCTCAAATACCACTAGGCCACAAACAGATTCAAGGCATGGACTCCACAAAAGGAGAACAAAACCAAACAAACAAAACAAGTTATCCCTGTCTCAACAACTGTACAATACAGTCAAAAGGTTATGGTAACTTTTGGGCTTTGCTGTATTAGGAAAGTCAGCTTTCCCTAACAGTCATTGGAACTTAGACCCTGCCTAGTCTTCTACCTGAGATAGTGGCAATGCAGTAGGCCACCTTCACAAAACCAGCAAAGCTTGCCCTGAACTTCAAAAGAAGGTAACCACCAGGGTAAGATTCTCTAAACTGTACCTAAGTGTACGTTTCTATAATGACCTATAGATAAGAACTGGAAAGATAAAGTCCCAGCATGAAAGAAGGAAAAAGAACTTAAAATATCTCGATCTATTATCTCATAATTTGGAACTAGGGATACTTATACTGCTAATTGGTGGTTAGAATATTCATTGCCTTAAACTGAAAATTTACAAGTTTCCACAAGAGATTAAGAACACAGAAAATACCTCTGAAAGATGTACAATATTGCTCACTAAAGGAATGTCCAGTTTGTTAGGACAGTGTGATCCAACAGATTATACATGCCATGAACCCAAGCCAACAAAGTGGCACAACTACCTGCGACTTCCATCTTTTGAAAGGACTGGATAGAAGCTATTCATGCAAAAGATACCACAAGCTTGAGAACACAGTCTGAGGAAGCCAGAGGTCAAGTATTGTTCAAGAAAAAAAAATCTGAATATATGCTACCACATGCTCTAGTGGGAACACATTCTGAACTGCAAAAGCTGAACGGCTTTCCCCACTTCAAGCAGGTCAGTTGAAGTCTGAGACTGCAGAGACCTTTTGCTAGGCCTCATACAAAAGGAAAACAGACCACCACATACCTGACAATGTCTTCAGTGACCTAAAATAAGCTTAAAACCTTGTTCTATGAAGATTCCTGAGACCTGGCACACATCATTGGTTTGGAAATCATAGAATTGCCTGGTTGGGAAAGATCTTAAGGTCACAGAGTATAACCTGTTAGACCATGTCGCTAAGCTCTCCATCCAAATGTCTTTTAAGTATCTCCAGGGATGGTGACTCCACCACTCCCCTGGGTAGCCTGTTCCAGTGCCCAGTAACCCTTTTGGTGAAGAAACTTTTCCTGATATCCAACCTATACCTCCCCCCTGATGCAACTTGAGGTAATTTCTTCTCATCCTACCTGGAAGATGAGGCTGGCCTACACCTTGCTATAACCTCCTTTACAGGAGAGAGAGGTGGTCTCCCTCCTTGGCCTCCTATTCCCCTACACACCACAGCCAAAACCTTAATAAAGCCACTCTGCGCTGTGGAAGTCAAGCTAAAATAGCAAACGCAGCATTACTCAAAAATATTGAGAGACACAGGTACTGCTTGCAGATGGATTTAACTTCAGTCAACAGTGCACTTCATTACTCAAGAACTTAAAACCAAGAGAAGGGGAGGGCCACAAATCAGCTAAAAAAAAAAAATTACAATAAGAAGTTACACCTGCAGAAGTTACAGTAAAATATTTCCGTTACTCTGACAGCCCAAAGTACTGAGCATATTATGTTCCATAAATGGCTGCACAGAATACAAAGGTGACCTCAAGTGTGTCAGGTCAGTATATCCAGTTTGTGATACATAGAAACCCATAGCTTTATTTCAGTACTGATGAAAGAATCACCATACCAGTGCACTGAGAAATTAAACCAGGATTAAATGTTAACTGGATTCTTGTGATCTCATTAAGGGGTCTAGCTAATGTTAAGACTATATATGCCTTTATCTTCTATATTCCTTTCACTCTGAAACACCAGATGCTGCAGTGTGAGGAGAAAAAGTAAGAGATTTGCACAGAACAAATGTAATGCTGTTTTGAGGGTATGCCTTTTCTGTTCTCTCACCTCACTGCTTTGTTTCTCTTATGCTCATCAAGGACAAATATTACAAATTTTATCACTCCTCTTTGGACAAAAGTACAAAAGCATCATTCAGATCCTAGATCCTCATCCAAAATAGGATAAGAAAAACAGAAAGCATTTCACATTATTCCCTTGCTTCTCTACAGTCTAGCATTCTGCATCTTTGAAAATTAAACTGTTGTCTACAGCAACTACACCTCTTGGTTTTAAAGAGCATCGGCAACAGTTTATTACAAAAACAGTCTCTTATGTACAACAGGTCACATTTTCATTCAAAAAAATGTGCTCCTGTAAAAAAAAATTTTAAATTCAAATTAAGTTGTTCCCCAAATAAGCCAAGTTTATTACCTTTCTGTGCCACACTTTATGGCAAGCCCAAATTACTTCAACGTAAGTTTTTCAACGGTGAACTACTGGACTTCATTAATGAAAGGAAACAAATGCTCTATGGCAGAATGCCAGGACTCAACCTTTAAGAGAAATTATTTTCATGTTCACAACACCTCTAGTTTCTAGGTCTTCAGTGCTCTATTTCGGCTTGCTTGGTTGGGTTTTTTTAACCACCTAAACATTGAATCACACCACAGAACTTAATCAATTCTGCAGCAGTTACATTTTTTTCTGCACATAAATATAAAAATTATCAACATCATAAGCACTCAAAGTTCTGGCAAGTCAGCTAATGACTGTTTAGCTTAAGAAGCCCAAAGGAAATACAGAGGAGTCTCAGTAATGTGAAAGATTTGTTTTGCCACATAGAGAACAGAGATGTGTAAACCATGAAACCTTAGCTGCAGAATATCGAAGCAGTCTTTATCTCTTTGTCAACAGGTATTCCTACATCTTAGCACAAGTATGGGAAAGAGAACAGAAAAGAAGAAGGTGTGTTTAGAGCTTATTCTTCTGTGCAGTTGTATCATAGCAAAATCCCTCTGCTAAATCAGATTTTATAGTCAGAGATTGACTTCACCTTTACAGAAACTTTGAAAGTACTGTCACTTACTGGCAAGCTGCTAGACAGAAAACTTTATGCTACAAGAGTCTCAGTATGCAATTTTGCTACCTGGTGCCAATACAAGCAAAGGAAATCAAATATTGTGTCCTTTATTTTCCGGTTCTCTAAAAACCCTTGTGTAATAAGTGTCATAATTCATTGTGCAGTAGCTCATGGTTTCACCAATATTAAAAAACAAAACCAAAAACCAACATGCTGCCCAGCAAGCCTGAGGTAGAACACTCTCTTCTGAAGATACGAGCAAATTTGAATGAGAAGGAGCTTTTTGCCTTTTGTGAGACAACACAAACAAAAGCACAGAATCCTTTATGAAGTACACTGGTCAGTAACACTGCCAGACAAGCTAGAAGGCAAATGGTCAAGTTCAGACCAAGTAAACAAATGTGACAAAGCTAGGACTGCGGGCATTTATTGCCAGTGAAGAATGAATTCATTTGAGCAATTAGTGCAAATTTCAATGAAGCAGCTTGATTTCAGCCTCCCTATTCTAACCCCATAGACCAGATGGCCCTTATTTACAGACTGTCATTCACTTGCACCTGCCATATACAGCCCTTCAGTAAAATCAAGCACAGTAAGACAAGACATGCTGATATGGTCTGTATCTATGCCCTACCTGCAGAGCCTGTTAGACAATACATGTCCTGAGCTGCAGTACAGCAGGGTTGTCTGAGCCCTGCCAAATTCATCACAAGCTTTTGCCACATTGTCTTAAGTTACAAAGACCTAGTGAGCACAGTGGCTAGAAAAACACAGCTTGGCCACCCAAAGCCTGAAGTAAAGTAACATGATCTCTGCAGTCTTCTGGACAACTAAAAGGAGAAAAGCAAACAAACAGGAAAAACCCTACCTTTAATTAGTCATTAGAATGAACAAATCCAGAAACTGGATCTTAACAGACTTCACTGCTGGAAGAAGGGACACAAAAACACAATTGACCTGTACATGCAAATTAGACAAGTGCCACAGCTAAACCCAAGATTACAAATCTAAGGGCATTACCTAGATCTACCTTGAAAACATAGTAATTACAGGAGAAGACTAGATCTTCTCTTATGAGGAGAGACTGAAGAAGCTGGATCTCTTTAGCTTGGAGGTGACTGAGGAGTGACCTCATTCATGTTTATAAAATATGTAATGAGTGAGTACCAATAGGATGGAGTCAGGTTCCACTTGGTTATGCCCAATGAGAGGACACGGGGCAACGGGTGGAAGCAGAGGCGTAGGAAGTCCCACGTAAACACACTGAAAAGTTTATTCGCTGTGAGGGTGACGAACACCGGAAAAGCCTACCCAGGGACTTACGGAGTCTGTGTTCCTGTGTGATCTGGTACAGGTGATCCTGCTCTGCAAGGAGGTTGGACTACGTCTTTTGAGGTACCTTCCAATCCCTAACATTCTGATTCTGTGATAATATTCAGCTTCATCTTGAAACTAATTTACATACAAAAATGCCAAAACTTTAGAACCCTGTTCCCTATTTCCAGCTTGTCTTCACAGATTTAAAAAAAAAAAAAAAAAAAAAAAAAAAAAAAAAAAAAAA
>VWZI01001964.1:231823-243935 GCA_013396835.1 Psilopogon haemacephalus
AAAAAAAAAAAAAAAAAAAAAAAAGAGTATTAAAGTACAATTAACATTTCTAAACGGCATAGTGCTTGAACCAGTGGCACCTCGGTATTACATATCACAGGTGCATCTTCTCAAAGAAAACCGATTTCCACATTCACACTGTAACTCGAAGTGATATACTTAAGAGCCAGCCCTAATACACATAATAAATTACTGACACAGGCACAGTTAAAGACCTCTACCTTGTATGAAGCCATGAATCAAACTACCTACCTAACATGTAGAGAGAAACACAAGCTAATCAAAAGAAGTAACACAAAGAAACGTCTGGCAAGCACTACAGATTAAGCTGTCTTTAAGCTGAGCAACTGAGGGAGGTGGGGTTGTTCAGTTTGCAAAGGGAAGGCTGAGGGGAGACCTCACTACTCTCAAGAACTACCTGAGGGGAGAATGGGGAGAAGAAGGGGCAGCCTCTTCTCCTTGATGACAAGTGACAGGACTAGAGAAAATGGCTACAAGCTGTGCCAGGGTAAGTTTAGGCTGGATATTAGGAAATATTTCCTCACTGAAAAGGTTATCAAACTGCCCACGGCAGTAGTGGAGTCACCATCCCTGGGGGTGTTCAGGCAGCATGTGGATCTGGCACTTATGGATACGGTTCAGTGCTGAACCCTTAGTGCTGGGCTGAGGGTTGGACTGGATGACCTTTGAGGTCTTTTCCAACCAGATATATTCTGTGCAATTCTGCATCTGTGTGAAATTACATCAGCTTCTCCTCCACTCTCCCACCACAAGTGCTACTTCAGTCTGTGCAAGTATAAATAACAAAGCAGCTTACATGATAGGCAGTCACAAATATATGTTTTTAAGTTATTATCACCTCAAAGCTAAGCAACCAACATTCCCAAACTCCAATGAAACAGATGCAACTTATCTCCTCAAAGCTAAGCAACCAACATTCCCAAACTCCAATGAAACAGATGCAACTTCAGTATGCTATTACCTGGAATAGTATTAAGAAGAAATTATCTTGAAATTGGATGCACCTTTATGTTAACTACATGTACACATTTAAATCATTACATTTTAATATACAAGCTGATCTTCTGCTTCTAGCTGCTACGGGTCTGGACTTGAACTAGCCACCTTTTACCTTGGTATTGTCCACAAAAGAGATCAAACCCTTCTGAAGTAGGCTGTAACAAGTAGGATAATATACATGGAGCAAAGATAAGGGCTTACAAGGTCCAACTCAGATGTGTCTCTCACTGTTGAGTATCAGAAGAGACAAAGCTGATACTCTGCAATCTCTAAGCAACATTCATGAATGGTCAATGGGCACTCAACTCTGGGTCTTGAACTCCTTGCCTCAGCTATTGAAAACTTAAGCATGGTGGGTTAACATCTTCAGAACACCTTCGCTTAAGGCAAATAAGCATAGAATTCCCTGTGGGAACAAGCTTTCAGTTTTATGATAATACTGCTGGAGACAGTGGTATAAACAGTGAATATTTAACACATGCTTTTGTGCTTTAATTTTTCTCCTCCAGTTAGCCTTTAGATAGCAACTAGATATTCTAAGATAAAATTCAGGTAGTTAACGTATTCCAAATTAATGTATACACAAACATAGTAAGGAAGAAGCATCCATTTGCTTTAAAAGAAATAAAACAAACTGCTGTTTATAAAAAGATCCCCTCAGTCTTGACAGTATTCCCAAGAATACTCCTTTTCTAATAAAAGATTTTAGACTGGTTCTTTCAAATACTTTTCAGAGAAAAGGCTATTTTCTTTCATTATGTTAGTTGTGCCATGAAACTGTATTTGTTTATTCTATGGTGTATGTAGATAGTCTTGGTGAGTACAAGTACTGTTTGATGAGGACTATTAAACTGCAGCTTTCCACTTCTCACAGTTTCAAAGCCACGTTAAAAAAAACACACTAGAGCATTAATATTTTTGTCTAAAGTAATTCCATCTTTTAGACATAGCTGGACCTAAAATATTCACAGCTGATGCGAACATGTCAAGTCCCAATGTTAAGAAAAAGATAAAAATAATTTCTGTAAGCTGTAGATGCTTAAATATTTCTAACACTTGAGGGCAGACAAAATCTTGAAGCCCTCATTCAGTAATGACAGGACATTAGTAGATTCCAGAAGTGAAAGATTTTTCTCACAGAACTCAGGACAGTTGGTACGATTTCCAGGCTTAGAGAAGAGGTAATTCATTAGTTCTGGATGTAACAGAACAGAAATATTTAAACAACCAACTCCTGTTCAGTAGCATCCAAACAGAATGTATCATCTTGTGAGTTTAGCAGAAAGTTTGAAATTGTGAAAAGACTGTTGTCCATAGGAGGAAACTGAGACAAGATAAAAGCCTTCTTATTGTTACAGCCTTGCTTACTTCAACAGAACTACTCAGGTGACAGTTCTCTAAAGCCAGAGCTGCTCCCCCAAAACTCCCATTTTACCCCAGAACTAATCAAAACTTTGAACGCTGATTTATTCTAATGAAACATCTGCAATGCTACAAAGTACAAGAATATCAAGCAGTGCAGACTACCCTATATCCAATACTAAACCCAAGAAGTTTCGCTGTAAGAATTGTTAGTTCTTAGAATTACTACTAACTACATGTTCCAGTTACTCAAAGTGATACTGAAAGGGAATGGAAGGAAGAGTGCAGTGTAGAAGAGGAACTAATTCTTATGTGTGTGTGTATATACACACACACCCTCCCCCCCATTACATAGTAACTGAAGTTCTGTTTTTAACAGAAAGTATTTATCTGAAATATTCTATGCCATCACAGTTGGTCTTAGTCAAGAGAGATGAATTCCAGTTGAAAGAAAATTGTTCTTATAGGAGATGACTAATAAAGACTCTATTATTTAGCCTGGCAACAAGAAGGTTATAAATGCTTTCTGTAAGTGCAAAGTGTAAAACACCACAATAAGAAAATTACTTAAAATGAGAGGATAGCATCAATACAGACAGCAGGCAAAACTGTTTTGAGAAACTCTCAGGCGGGAAACCAGATGATCCTAGATGTCTAAAAGCAACATACTGAAATAATCTCCGAGGAGGACTGAATAATTAAACCAACAAATACAAAAATAAACCAAATATATGCACATAGGTGTATTTCAGATGGCTGCAAGGTAGAGATTTAAGTGATATACTAGAAGTATTAGCAGATTATGCTTCTAACACTATGAGATCTCTTACTAAGCTTACTCCTGAACAGTAGTAGTTCACTGTCCTTACAAACTACTGACAAATACATTCTGTTGTCCTACAAGGCCAAGAAAGAGAGAAATAAGATGCTTATGCTGCTCAAGGCTGACTGAGACACTCAAATACAACAAGTACTTTCAAAGCTCAGTTCCTAGAACAGACTAGTACACCCACTTTGATCTTTCTGCTAAGGGAGTAACTGGAACACCAGTCTTGTTACCTTAACACCCAGTATTTTTCAGAAGGTAAAAAGTCTAAGACACTTCAAAGCAGCAAACCTATATTACCTAAAGTTCTTGAAGCTTCCTATCCCATGGTACCTACCACTGAAACTCTTATGACCAAAAAACAAAGTCTTGTTCCCATACCTTCTGCTGGGAAGAAGACAAAGTGGAAGACATATCTCCAAAAAGCAACTTCCTGCAATACGTAGTGAGTTCTAGGATTTAAAAATACAAGGAAAACCTCAAACCATACACTACATTTTGATAGGGCTATTCTATGCAGACAGAAGTTGTTTATCCAGCTGTGTCTACTGCTGTGTCACTCTGTGCCCATATGTTCGTGTTTGATATCTCACAAATGGGGCGGGGAGGAGGAGGGGAATGGTATCTGGCAGAATTAATACATTCAGAAAAAAAAAAAAAAATCAAACCAGCTACTGAATTTTTTTTTTTAAGATAGACATGTAGAACTAACACAGATAGGAAAGTTCTATTTTGTAACCAAGTTATTAACAGCAATCAAGACAACAGACAGCTCAAAAAGGATTACAGAACAGAGGAAGCCAGAACGCTCATCTAACACTGCTCTTATATCAAAATGACCTGTTATCTACTTTATATTTGCCAGCTTACTGAGCTGACTTTGAAACTAGCCTATCATTACTTACTTGAAGGAACACAATACTGAAAAACCTAAAAATCTGTAAAGGAAGAAAACATTCCAGTTTAAGCGGACCAGCATTTAGACAAAAACACATTAAGCAATATTGCAACGTACAATGTACCTATTTGCCTTAATTCTGATTAAGTTTTTAATGCTCCAGCACCACTAAAGATTGAAATTAATTGCATTAATAGCAAAAATGAGATCTAATAGGGTTTCCAGCAATTTCAGGTGGCCTTGAGACTGCAAAAACAAAACAGGTGCTACAGACAAGCAATGCCAGTTTACAACAGTGAGACCATTAAGAAAATGGTTGAGGGAGCTCACAAAGTGTTTCTGGTGACACTACAGGGTTTGCCAGCAGGAAGCACAGTTAGAATTTAAGTATAAGACACCCATCTGATAGAAACTCATATGAAATCTTGAACAAAACGCATCAGGTGTTTTGGAAAATAGATGATAAAAGTACATTACCCTTATCCATTGACTTCAGTTACCTAATAGGACTCTACTTTATTTAGAAATACAAATGCAGTTTTAACAGCTTTTGACTAAGTTTGTGACAGTAAAAAAAGCCCTATGCATCCACAGAACGTAAAGAGAACCAGGAAATGCATTCATAGCACTGTATTTCAAGAGTCACAGATTAAGATTATTTTGTTGTTAAACTTCAAATATATAGTTCCGAGGTTCTAGCTTGAGTTTATAGGCATAGGCAAGTAAGCCAGAATCTTCAGTGCCCATTCTGCTGCAACTCCACTTTGGTTTCTGCAGTATATCAAGAATCCCACAGCTAATTAGAGAGAGAAAAAAAAAAAAAACAGAAAACAACCGAAACAGCAACCAAACAAAACCCCCACACCTCATCCTCATGCCCAGGCCCATAGCGCTCAAGTATTTAAATACTAATGGAAGGCATTTAAGCAGCACCATTCCATTCCACAAAAGTTTTTCTTTCCTCTCCAGTCAACCTGAAGAGCACTCAGATTCCACTCCCTCCCTAAAGTACTCATATTTGCAGGCTGAAGCCCTCAACGGCATTTCTCTTAAAACTGCTTCTTCTAACTCTAGCTACAAAATGCTGATAGAAGTTTTAAGCCTGAGTCCTGCTGTCAAGAGTCTAGTATAAAACATAGCTACATTAAACTGCAATTCTACAAACACTTGATGTAAATGAGAAATAGGAAGTATGCAGAACTGTATGAAAAGTCATCCTACAAGAAATCTGAAGAAAGCGTATTTGCCATCTTATTTCAGGAATTTTTTGTTTTCCCCACAGAAAGAGTGGTCAGGCATTGGAATGGTCTGCCCAGGGTGATGGCTGAGTCACCAACTCCGGATGTGTTTAAAAGTTGTTTTAATGTGGCGCTTAGGGATATGGTTTAGGGTGAACCTTGAAGAGCAGGGATAATAGTTGGACTCTGATCCTGAGAGTCTTTTCCAACCAGAACGTTTCTGCAATTCTGTGATTATTTTTAGCGAAGAAATACATTTGTTATCCTGTCAATCTTTTTGTACTCAGTAAAGGAATGAAAGTAACTCCTTTAATCCATAATTTTACAGTACAAGGCAGGTTTTCAATTCTATTACCTGTGTTTTAACGGTATAAGGTGCTCTGCCAAATAAATCAGGCAGACTACTACCATAGTAAGGTATGGCAGCATGGGCATGAAAACACATTGTGAATCAGAGTGTACATCTTTAAAGCACAACTTGGAATCCTGGGTTAAAGTCTGCTAAAGTTATGCAGCTTCCACCACTTTCTTTAAACCAGATTCAGTTGACAGTGTTTTCTCCAGAAAACTTTTAATTAATTTCAAATCAAGTTGCATTTTAATGCACACCAATTGTATTCCTGCCCCTTCCACTACTTTAATATATTAATTTTGATTACTAGCATTATGTAAAGGTCTGAAGGCAAACTACTTGGCTATCCAGCTTCTTCTCAAGTGCCACCCAATCTGTCTCTGTGACCCTCTTCAAGTTAGTGATTTCCCACCATCCTCTCACTCCTTCACGGTGGATGGGTTCATCAAGTTATTACATCTGAAACAACTTCAAAGGTCAAAACAAGCAAAGTTTTAAAGAGAAACAACAGCTCCCAGTCAGTAACTTAATCATAATGGAGTATAACCTCAAAAAAAAGAGCAAGAGCAGACTCACTCTAAGAAATGTAGGGTTCCACATTTCTATTGAGCATACAGCCTCTTTAAATTCAAAGCCATATCTCAACTGTGATCAGAAGGCTCAGTTACATTGCACACACCTTCCAGGAAGGGACACTTTGTATACGGAATCAGCTAATTACGTAAGGCATTTGACAGTAAAAGGCAAAGAACATTGTTAACATGGATAAGATGCCATCTTCTATCCCTGATCTTAAACATATCTTACATATTTCTTGTTCAAAACTAGGCATCTACCACAAATTCATATTACACAAATCCATGATGTAAAAATAGCTTCTTGCTAACTCCAGAAGCTGAAGTAAGCATCTAATCATTACATCAACATCACAGAATATTCAATGCAAATTCCTTGATTGGTGGAAGGTGTGAGGCTGTAAATTTGTGTATGTTTTCCCTTTTCTTTCAGATGAGGAGGGAAATGTGCGTGTTAATGTTGAAGTCCACCATCATTAGCATTATTTACACATTGTTCATGTATTTCCTCTTTTGGTGCCTCAACTCCTTTATATTGCTCCTAGAACAACCCACATTTTCATCTTTGAAAATACAAGTGTATTTCTGATTTCCACATTTGTTTACTGGTACTTCAACTTCTCAATCTTTGCAGTCTTGGACTAAGAGAGGAGGTACAGGACAAGCTCCAAGCACATACAATCCTACAATATAGGGATCATTTCTCCCATATGGAGTGGCTAAGATAAATCACAACCAGATCACAGCAAGGCAATTAATACTGAAGCTAGACAGAAAGATGAGGGAGAATAAAACAGCACATACACTATCTACAAGCAAAAATACCCTAAGATAGGACATAGTTATGTTGGAGTACAAGAATCCACCAGGTAACTTACAAAGGTTTGTCCCAGGCCTATTTTTCCTATTGGTTTTACCTTTAGGAACTAACCCTAAAAATAAAGTCAGAAATCTTCATTAAAATTACTGCTTTGCATTAATAAAACCTGGTATTAACTATATTTTAAAAACAAGAATAGTCAGCTACAAACACAAAGAAGATGCACGCTGCTCATATTGAATCTGAAGTGTGTCTCACAACTAGAGAGTCTTCTGAAAGTTTTAACACCTTCGTCCCCACGTAACAATGTGCACATCATAAAACAAAGAACATTTCCACCTTTACTAAACTCTGTCAAGTAGTTGCTTTTCTTTACACTAAGTATACTTATTCGGATGGTATGCAATTAAAAACTTATTCTGAAAGCAGAATAAGCGTGAAATGGACCTTGCCTTTCACATCTTAAAAAAGCCTCATTGTTTCACCAGCATCACTGACCTCAGCTTCCATTTTGAAACACCAAATTGCTCCCTACAACTAAAGGTTAATATTTTGAGAGATGACTCAGACCCTTTCATATTTTAAGGAGGTCAAATCTTTTCAGTTCAACACATAAGTTATTGTGGACACCATCACAGAGCAAAACACCACATTCAGAAAACACAGAAGCTGCCATTTCCCCATTACTCCATGGGACAGCGTTGTACTGCTACAACGTGTAAAATCCTTCCAGTTTCCTCTCTACACACACTCCCCTAGGTTTGCTGGAATTTTTTCCTTATCTCTTGAAAAGATATAGCTATTTAATCAGTAGTTATTAATGAGAAACTCTTTAAGAGCAGATAAAGGTGAGTGATGAGAAGGGTCAAATGACCTCCAGAGGTCCTTTCCAAACTGGCTTACCCTACGAATCATGACAAGAGATGCTTTTCTGGAACAACTGAGGACAACCACAGCTTGAACAGCACAACTGGTACTTGTCTTATGTCTTTCGTACGCAAATTCAGTATTAGATCATTGTGATTAACCGATACACACCCAACTTTTTTTTCCTATATATAAGTCTTGACTTCAAAAACCATTGCTCTTATACATAGCAGTGTTCTGCCATATTTGTATTGAGTATGTTCACGAGTCAAGTAAGACTGGCAACAGGCAGTACACTGCAAGACAAGCCTTATTATAGGCAGTGAGAGTAAACATATTGGTTGTGTGCTCAAACCCTGGCTGTGAGACAATTTAAAGTGAATATGACTGCATATTTACAGTTAGATTCTACCAACTTACAAAGGAAAATGATCAAACATGAGAACAACTGCTCCTCAAAACTAAACATCAGTGGCATCTGAAAGCACATAGCAGGAAAACTAGCTGACTTAGCACTGTCTTTCACACTGACTTGGTATCATTTTTTTTTTAAACAGAGGATTGCTAAACTCATTTTGAAGTTAGTCATTTCGTTCAAAAAGACATCCTGAAACAAAAAGTTACATACCTTCATTTTGTCATGCTTGATCACCACAGAAGTGTGAAAAGTTTTGCTCCTTGGGAACATTATGTCACGCAAATTGAGAAAAAAAAAAATAAAGGCAAAAAAACTGAGTTCATGTGGCTTAGGTTTTCAGTTACTAACCTCATGTCCCAAACTTAAACTTAGCAATGAAACTATTCAACAAGAAGTTAGCTCATGTTATGGCACAAAACTGCTGAGACAATATATAGATTAAAATATTAAGAGCAAATCCAAATCGTTACTTCTTCAGAAAAATAAACCCACTGACCCAAAGGTAATCTGCCAAAGAATTCAGATGTACTACTGCCTTCCGAGTCAGTACTGAACAGGGCAGTGACAGCATGATGAAATGTTTCCACCATTAAGAATATCACAGAGTACACAAAGTGCTTTACTAATTAGTCTTACTAATTTGACAGGTGATGAACAGGACACAGATCATCCAACAGGCCAATGCGAGATCTCAGAAACATCCCAGGTTAAGTTTTTGACAATGTACACCATGTCGTGCAACTTAAAGAGATTTGATTATACTTCATCACAATAATTTAGTCTCCATGTGATAGAAGACAGACCTGTGATCAGATGTGCTGCATGTGTTAATTCAAAAATATAATACGGCCTATAAATACAAGACTGACACACAGTTCTGAGATCCACTTACACTGTAAATTAAGTGCAAGCACAAGTTAGTCAAAGAATAACTTCCTTGTTAATTCAGATTCATTGCTTAGAAACAAAAGAAATTTAGTCAGGTTATCTATCTGGACTGTCTCAAAGTAAATAACTGTACTTATCAGCGACGTAGGGACCTACACAGAAGTTTTTCATGTCTTCATTCATGACTTCAAGTCAACTAACTGATAAACTGTTGCAGAAGGAATACAGTGTCTTTGTGGTCTATAGGTTTGGGCCTCAAACTCAGGAATTATTTTACAAGAACAACTTTTCATTACATTTTTCTTCCTACAATATTCACATTTGGAGTTTGAAGGCAGTCAAAATGCGATATAAAAAAGGAAAATTAAAAACATACAACAAGTATTAACAACTTGTGCTTGATTTCTGATTGACAGTTCCGATTATTCGTTTACTGAGAAGATACAGGTTGTTTCCCTAATGGTCACCTTGGCCTGAAGAACTTTTGCAAGACATCAAAAGACTCCATTTTCATAAGCCTCTTACTCAACAGGTTGGCACTCCTGATGAAGCAGATACTCTATATTAGTAAGGAGTAAGATCACACTGTGGATGACCTGCAATTTTTCTACTAACATATAATATCTGTTTAGGCTCCTATCTATGGAAGCATCTGGAGACAGAAGAACATTTAGACTAAGTTGTCAGTTTAAGCTTACTACTCCATTTTTTTCCAGACAGACTCCAGGACTAGGGAGAGAAAGGAAATATCAACTACCTATATTTCTAACACAACAACAGGATACACACAGGAAAAAAAAATCATTGTAAAATTAAAGCACATAGAACAGTTATTTACAATCACCTACACTTTACAAATATTGGAACTATTACAAGTTTTAAAAGCCAGCTTCTGAAAACTTACGCATTATTTACAGTATTTACACACCATAGCACTGCTTTCAAACCTCTCAGCTCAAAGATAACATTGTGAAAGTATTAGTTGTAGAAATTGAAGTGATAATTTATTTTTACAAATTTCATTCCTATGTTTATTAAATAGGCTGCCAAACAGTAAAGAGATATGCAATTATTATTCAAGCACTGCTTTCATTTTACTAAGCGTATTTTTTTATATTTTAGAAGTTTTAGCATAAGGAAAAACTTCAAAATCTTACCTACTTGAGCAGACATCAAGTACCAAAAACTACCCCTGTAAAATGAGAAGTCTAGTCTTGGGAGGTGGAGAAAACGAGAAAACTGGAGAGAAGAGAATATGCCAGACATAAAATCACCCCAATACATCCAGTGATAGCTTTCCTATGGAAGGGTCTGTAAAATTAATTTAAATTTAAGTCATTAGAATTCCTCTTCTTTCTCATTATGAAGGATGTACTTCATAATTGCCAGGTGGTAACTACTCAACTATTTCCCATAACCTTTAAAGCACCAGGAAACCAAATATTCATAATACATACACCGTGGAAGCTATCGTTCTGTGAGTAAGTTTTGTTATCATGTTAGAACCTCTAGATCAATACTATTTCTGCTGAACAAAGCAGAAAGAAAAAAAAAAAAAAAAAAAAAATCAGTAGTCTTTTTTTGGGGAAAAAAAATTTAAATATTTTTTGATTGCTACACATAATAAAACCACCCTCGAAACAAACTGCACGCACGCTAAAAATGTCCCCAAGTTGCATGCCAGACTTAAACAATAAATTTAGGCCAGTACCAAGCACTCATTTCTTCCCTGTGCATAAATGCGACACAATCAGGCCTCACATGCAGGCCTCTCTCTCCAATACAGGCAGGACCTTTGTTCCATACGTCGATGTTTTTCCCTTAAAGCCCTTGACATAACTTTCCATTCTTTCCCCTATTATTTTCCGGTTCACAGTCTAGACTTTCAGACTCCCGTTCTGTGAAAAACCCTGGCTGCCGAGAAAGCCAGTCCACTAGGAAGGGGGGGAAGGGGGAACAATAAAAAAGTTGAACAGCAGGAAGATGGGCCTGTAGGTCTGGCGAAAGCCCCGGTATCACTTGGCTTCCAAGCCCAAGACAACCAGAGCAGGACCTGGAAGGCGACAGGCGTCAGCACTACCAACACCTCCAAACTTCTCCCACTCCCCAGCCCACCCCAGCCCGCCAGGGAAGGGGAAGGAGGAAGAGCCAGGCAGGAAAGGCAGAACCCAGCGTTTGATCAGCCTCCAGGAACGACGCATTATGCAAGCAAACGCGAGGACCAACTTGCTTCTCGACTGAAAGCGACAAAAACACCAGCTCTGAAATATTAACTGCAAAAATAACCCCTCTTTTGGGTAGCCGGCACTGCAACTCCGACCCTACAGGCGCCTCCATTCTCTTCCCACCTTCTTCCTCCCCCATCTAAAGCTTGTGAAATATGGACGTCGGCCGATTATTTAGCATTTCTATCGAGCCTGGCACGGGGGAAGGAAAGAGTTGCTATTTTTTCCTTTAAGATATTCGATAGCTCCTTCAGAAAAGAGAAGGCGAAAAAAAAAAAAGGGAGAAAAAGAGAGGGGCGGCAACTATTAGGGAAAAGGGGGACAACGGAGTGGGGGAGGGAGAAGACGGGGAAGGGCATACAAATCGGTACGGACGGCAGTGTCAACACTGACACTGCCTTTTTGTATCAGCAGCTACACAGGGCCCAGAGATGGGAGGCCGCGTTGCCCTCACGCATAGGGCAGCCCGGGCGAGGCAAGACGACAAGCAGCAGCCCTGCCTGGTGCCAGAAGAGGAAATACTCTTAGAGCGGAGTCCAGTGACTGCCTAGCCATTTTGTCAGCTCCGTTTCCACCCTTCCCTTCTCAACGAGGGCCCATTACACACCTCTGGGCCCCCCCCC
>VWZI01001964.1:250009-280841 GCA_013396835.1 Psilopogon haemacephalus
CAGCTCTTCTGTGGGGACAGGCTGAGAGATTGGGGGTTTTTCAGCCTAGAGAATAGAAGGCTTCAAGAAGACCTTACAGTAACCTTCCAGTATCTGAAGGGGACCTACAGGAGGGCTGGGGAGGGACTATTGACAAGGTCTTGTAGTGACAGGATGAGGGGTAATGGATATAAACTGGCAGAAGGGAGATTGAAATGGGATGTTAGGAGGAAGTTCTTCACAGTGAGGGTGGTGAGACACTGGAATGGGTTGCCCAGGGAGGTTGTGGCTGCTCCCTCCCTGGAGGTGTTCAAGGCCAGGCTGGATGTGGCCTTGAGTGACCTGTTCTTGTGGGAGGTGTTCCTGCCTATGGCAGGGGGTTGTAACTAGATGATCTTTGAGGTCTCTTTCAACCTAAACCATTCTATGATTCTATGATTCTGCAGTCTGTACTGGTAGTGAGGATTTTTCTGTCCCAGGTGCAGAACCCTACACTTGCTCTTGTTGAACCTCATGAGGTTCAGCTGGGCTTACCTATCCATCTTGTCTAGGTCCCTATGGATGACATCCTGTCCCTCTGGCATATCAACAAAGAGGCTGTGATGATAACTTGTGTTGCAGGAAGAAACAGCTTCCATCCCTGATAAAAATTCAGTTTCAACTACATTTCATAATTAGAACTATTGATCAAGACTTTATAAACAAAGATATTGACTACTCAGTGGTGAGCATGCGCTTCCATTGAGAATTAGGAAGGGAAATTTGCCAACTAGTTTTTGCATAAGGTACTTCAAAGAGAAAGTGTAAGAAGCGGAGAGATATAACTTCTTGTAAATAATTCTTCTAAGAGTAGACTGTAAGAGGTGCAGGGACATAACTGTATTTATGAAATACAGGTCAACCAGTTGGATTATGTAGAATGAGAGACCTTCTGAACAACCAGTGAAAATAATCTTTATCAAGTAGCCATTTTAAGGTTGCAACCATAACTGTACAAATGCAGGCAAGCTATCCCACCTATTTCCTCTTTGTGGGCATCTGCCTATTCCACTACAGAGATGTGAGACTGACATGACCTTGGGTCATCAAGTCTAGTCCCTGCTCTGTCATCCAGCCACGTAATAGAGTTTCATAGCACAAATGGGACTTGATATCTTTCACTAGAACAAATTGCCCAAAGAGGCTGTGGAATCGCCTTTTATAGAGACTTTCGAGATGCATCTGGATGTAGTTTCATTTGTGACTTGCCCTAGATGATCCTGCTTTGGCAGAGGGGTTGGACTCCGTGATCTCCAGAGGTCCCTTCCAACCCTTACGTTTCTATGATTCTATGCAACATAGTGAGACGTGTTTCAACTTGTTACTTTTCCTGGTTTCGACCAGGATACGGTTAATATTTTAGCTCCAGCAGCTGGGAGGGGACAGAGCCGAGATAGCCAGCTGAACCAGCCAGTGGGACATTTCATGCTTGCCACACAAGGGGAGGGCTGGCTAGGGCAGGGGCGGGTGTTTTGAGCAGGCAGCAGAGAAGGAGCCGGGTAGGATCGGGCAGAAGGGAGTCCGGCCAACACAGTGCTGTGTTTTCGGGATTTCGCTTTGTTGTACTGTTTCTCTAACGTTATTCCAAATTCATTTTTTTCCCCTCTCTGTATGTACCGTACTATTCAACTCTTCTTGTCCCACCTCCAAATTGATATTTGATGTGCCATTTGGCAACGTTTAGCACAAATAATAGACATTAGGTATTTGTACGAAGCAGTAAATCGTGGCTTCCAGTATTACACATAGTAGATGGATACGTATCTTTCAAAATAAATTTTTTTATATTTCGTAACAGATGATAAATACAGATTTTGAGAAGTGCAAGAGAGAAATCGAGATGGTAGGTTAGTGTAGAAAAGTAATCAATACTAGCATATCTGTCACCATTTAATGATTGCTGTGTTAATTTTGTCATGTTAGTAAAATGCTGAACTACTTACCCATAAAAAAGACAGGCATCTCACATATACAAAACTAATGTCTGATCTGCTCATACAGCAGTCAGGGATAACTGAATTTTATCAAATATGTAGCTGCAGAATTGTATGCTTGGTGAGAGATCAGCAACTAGATTCTCTGATATCTGCATAAGCAATTAATGTAAGCAACTAGGCAAACCGTGCTGATGACTGTTCTTATACTTTACCCATCTTTGTTCCTGTTTAGTGTTTACTTGTACATCTTCAGTTGGTTTCTGGTTAAATCAATATATTCTGAGCATAGACACTTAGATCTACCATATTTTCTGAAAACACTCTAAGTAATTATTTTTTTCATTTACAAAATAAAGTTGTTTTCTGGCTTTTTTAGTTGTAATAAAAAATTCTGAACCTACAGCACTTAAAAAAATACTTCAACAAAAATTAGTTTTTCAATAAACAACCTGATTTCATATAAACTCTAATTAAAAAGCAACAGAAAAATCCACACGAGCAAAAAAACCTGCACACACATTTAAAAAAAGGCACAAAAAACCCACTTTGCATTTTCAATAAAATTTCAGTTGTAGGATACTTTAATAAGTGACTGAATACTGATGTGAGCTGATTATTTTTCAATTGTGACTACCTTCAGGCACTATTGAAATCCACAACGATAGTTCCTACATTTTGAAAAATGGTGCTATGACATTAACTAAATGCCTTTGTATCTTGGCCTTGTTTTTAAGTCTTAATGATGGCTCTTGATATATGTAACCAATTTGATTGACAAAAGATGTCATTTGAAGTGCTTAAGACAGATGGATTGGGGGGGGGGGGAAATTAACAGATGTTATGGCAGTAATTAAGCTGAAATTAATTTCGTGTTATACAAAAAAAAAATTGTAAGATAATCTGGTTTTAAGTAAAGATCTGTGGGAGGTAAACCTTTTTCAAAATCATACTATTTTATTTGCATTTGAAACCTGACAGATCTTAAGATTACAATATCAGATCTTGCCAAGCTGGACCAGTTCTCTTCCTTGAGTTTTCAAATGGAGAATTTGAGTTCTTAACAAACAAGGAAGTGCAT
The DNA here is from genome assembly GCA_013396835.1 of Psilopogon haemacephalus. Lineage (NCBI taxonomy): Eukaryota > Metazoa > Chordata > Aves > Piciformes > Megalaimidae > Psilopogon > Psilopogon haemacephalus. The sequence goes on from VWZI01001964.1 coordinate 253,043, forward strand.
AAATTTCTCTAAAGGGAGCTTAAAAAAATATAGTTTTGTCATGATCTGTTTATATTATTCATTTATATGGAGGACTTTAATTGCATAAGACTAAAAAATTTCTATTGTTGTTGTCTTAAAGTACAACTGTTCCAAGAATAGTTTGATAACTTCAGAGAAGGAAGCCATTTTATTCCAGTTCAGAAAATGCTCCGTTATGCCAAAAAAATTGCATTTCCAAAATAATTGAACACTTGATAATGGATCACACAGTATTAAGCAATTATTACTAAGATAATGTTTGTTGAGCGTAAAGTACATAGGGAATTCTGCTTTGCTTTTTCTCAGTCTTTCTACCTGTTTCCTACAGCACTTTTTTCCCCCCTTTACACAGCCTGCAAGAATCACTAGTATATCCCATTAAACATAATTAATTTTTGCAAGATTTGTGTGTAGCCATCTTTATCTAATTTACATGTGAGAATGATTGCCACTTTATTTTGTGTAGAGAAAGTGAAGTGATTATTAGAAAAAAAATTGTTGTGTACCTGCAAAGATCATTATATGAATATTTGGTAATATTTTTTCAATATCTCTATAGCTATTGATTTCTTTAACTGTTTCACAACATGCTGTGAGTGAAATACATACAGGTGCATGTTAGTTGCTATATTGTATGTAGTCACTGTGAGAATATTTATTTAAACAAAGGATATCTTTTCATTGCAAAGAATCTAACTGGTTTTGGAGGACAGCCTTCAGTTCCACAAGATCTGCATTCTTGCTTTTAAGTTAATCACAATATGCCATTAGTAGTCTTACATGAATCAGTTGCCTCTGTGTGTTACCATTTTTTTTTTTTCAATCTGCAGAAAAGTAATAGCATATGGGATAAAACAGGCTGAGAGAAAGGATTTAGTAAAGATGCTCACTAACTGAGAATGTGGATGTTTTTTTCCAGTAAAAAACACAACGGCCTCTTCACTGCACAGGAGAATGAGAGCTTGAACTGTAGTGACAAATGCAAGGCCAAAGAGAAAGATTTAGGCCATTCACCTGGGACAGAAGACAATATTTGAATCTAGGTCTCCTAAGTCTCAGTAAGCACAATTTTCTAGATTCTGGAGTCACCTTCCTCCTCCAATGAATGTTTAACTATATAAAGTTTAACATTTTAAGAGAAAAATAGGGAAATGTAATCTACAAATAACCTGTAAGATGAGAAACTGTATTGTAAGTTGCTAGTTTAAGCAAACCAGAAAACCAGATCTGGAGAAGTTTGCAATCCTAAAAATGTACACCTGCGTAGGAAAGATGTGCCTTTATCAGAGGGCTTCATAAGTCAGTAGACTTAATGTCCAGAGGTCCCTCCCAAACCCTACCATTCTGTTATTCTATACATATAACAACATAAAATCCTCGCTTTTCTCAGCGAAATGGAAGGAAATAAAACATTTAATATTAGTAAGTTTACAAGAATGGTTTTTTTTAACTTTGTCTACAACAGCACCTGAATCCTGCTTTTGGCTTGCAGTGTGATGTTTGCTAACAACTTGTGTGAAGGAAGAGGTATGATTATGCCTTTCCTCTCCTGTAGATCTAGCTGGGAGAGCAGCAAACCAAAAGTCAGTATTAAAAGCTAAGACAATGTTAAAGCACAAATGTAATGTTTTAAGAGAATATTATTGGAAATATTATTGATATCCAGGGTCACTTGCACCCTTTTATTTTATAGCTATATGATTTACTACTCATATTCAACTTTTGTCTCCATTGTACACTTCCTTCTTTGCCTGACTCTGAAAACATGAGTTGAATATGTACTTCTGAAGAGCATCTTCCAGAGTTTTCAGACCGTGTAAGTGCTGAGCTTTGAATAAAATTGTTATAACAACAGTTGAACTTCTAGCCGTGTCACTTTTGTATGCTTATGCACATTTAACCGCATACTTAATACCTGGTGAACTGTGTTTCTGCACCTAAATGAAAACCAAAACCAGAATATTTATCATTTGCAAGTTGAGAGGTGCTTACACATGTTTTACTTCCTAAGAACAATTTGCACACAGGAGTTGGGAACATTTTCTTTGTATGTTAAAACATTTCACACTTGTCTAGGTGCATTATGGGATGTTTATTGTCCTTTGAAGCATGTTCTAGGTGATGTAACCATGGTCTGATCTCTTACAATAACTTTGTTTTGGGAATGTACTAATATTTACACAACTAGAGTCCAGAGTATTAGCAGGGTATTTATGTCATGGTACTTCATATTAGTTTCTTCCTCCTTTCTTTCTCCTTTTTACTTTTCTTAATTTTTTTTGCCTTTTATTCTTTTTCTCTTTTTTCTTTTCCTTTTCTCCTTTTTCTTTATTTCTCCCATTATTGTAGATAATTTTTCAGATGATGTAAAAATCACAAGAATGAATTTCATGAATCAAGACCTGGAGAAATTAAAGAATCTCAGGAGGATTTTTTGGATGATCCATCACTTCATCATAAGATGACAATAATTATTATAAATGTGCCATGGTATGTAACTGAATTAATCTAGCAATGTTGGTCTGTAATAAATTTCATGAAAAATGTGATTGCTTTGGCTAATAAGCTAATTTTATTAATTTATTAATATTAATTAATGTATGTATAATGGAAAACAAAAAATACATGAGAGTATATGTAAATCACCATCAAGGCAGTGACAACTACCCTCTGGTTGGAACCATCCAGTCAATTCCATATCCACTGAACAGTCGACCCATCAAATCTGTATCTCTCTAGCATGGGGAGATGAATGTTGTGGGTCGCAGTGTCAGAGGCCTTGCAGAAATCCAAATAGATGACATCCATTGCCCTTCTCTTCTCCACTGATGTAGTCATGCAGTCACCTGCTTCATCATCCAGTATCACACAGATGCTTGCTACAAACATTATCATCGCCATTCCTAGTAAGGAAAGATTGGAATCATTCTTCCATATCAGCCTGTGTTAGATTAGCCAGACACTTTTTAGCGGACTGTGTAGATCATTTTTGTACTCACATAAGGAATTACCAACTATATAGTACTAGGATGCTTGGAAAGGAAAAAAGCAAATAAGAACCATCAGCAAACTATTTCCTCTTGCAGTAGGATATACCAGCAGACAAGAAAGCTTGCACAGATTTGGGCCATTTACCCAAAAATGCAAAGGAATACAAGTTAATGGCTTCCTTCAACATAATTAATGTAGGAATATTTGGAAGAAAAAATGAGGAAAAAAGTGATATCTTAATGGCAAAATCTTTGGAATCGTCTTTCAAATATGTTGGCATAAGCTTGAGGGTTTTTAACTAACCTCACAAAATGTTTTAGAAGAAAAAGTGTTACATCGAAGCCAGATGAACTTACTGACTATAGTCAGTATAGGTTTAACTTCCATGATTCTGTTTCTGTCTCCTTTTATTACTTAACAGACTTTGGTTGGTTAAAACAGCCACAATAATTGATCCAAAAAGTAGTAATAGAGTCATAAAAACACAGAATTGCTTTGGTTGGAAAAGACCTCTAAGATCATAGAGTCCAACTGTCAACCTAAGACCACTCTGGCCATTTAACCATGTCCTGAAGTGCTGTGTCCATGATTTATTAAACACCTCCAGGGATGATGTCTGCACCACCTTCCTGGGCAACCTATTCCAAATTCTGATCTGTAATTCTGTATTTTAGCTGTAATTCTTGAAAAGTAATTCTGCTTTAATTTTAATTTTTTTGCCTTTCTATCCCTGAATGGAAAAAGAAAAGAAAAAGAAAAGAAAAGAAAAGAAAAGGAAAGAAAAGAAAAGAAAAGAAAAGAAAAGAAAAGAAAAGAAAAAAATAAAAGAAAAGAAAAGAGAAAAGGAAAAGAAAAGAAAAGAAAAGAAAAGAAAAGAAAAGAAAAGAAAAGAAAAGAAAAGAAAAGAAAAGAAAAGAAAAGAAAAGAAAAGAAAAGAAAAGAAAAGAAAAGAAAAGAAAAGAAGGCCTCTGCAAATCCAGGTGACACCATTCATGTTAGCAAATTATGACTCACACAACTGGAGTGCTGTAATCGATGGCTGCAGGCTCTTCAGGAGAGATAGGCGAGGGAGAAGGGGTGGAGGAATGGCCCTGTATATCAGGGAGGCACTGAACATCATGGAAGCAGAGATTAAGGATGATCAGGTGGAGTCCCTGTGGGTGAGAATTAGGAGGAAGGCCAAGAAGGCAGACATCCTGGTTGGAGTCTTAGAGACCACCCAGGCAGAAAGAAGAGATTGATTTATTATTCTTTAAGCAGCTGGAGACTGCCTCAAGATCACTTGTCCTCGTTCTTATGGGTAACTTCAACTTGCCAGACATCTGCTGGGAATTTAACACAGCAGAGCGGAAGCAGTCTAGAAAGTTCCTAGAGTGTACAGAGGATAGCTTCTTAACCCAACTGTTACATGAGCCTACCAGCCCTGCTTGACCTGCTGTTCACAAATAGAGAAGGGCTGGTGGGAGATGTGGTGGTCAGAGGCTGCCTGGGGTCCAGTGACCATGAAATAATAACAGTTTTCAATAGATGGTGAAACCAGGAGGGGCATCAACAAAACCTCCACACTGGACTGTGGAAGGGCAGACTTTGGCTTATTTAAGGAACTAACTCAGAAAGTTCCTTGGGAAACAGCACTTAAAAACAAAGGGGTCCAGGAAGGCTGCACCTACTTCAAGAAAGAACTCTTGAAGGCACAGGAATGGGATGTGTCTGCCAATGTGCCAGAAGGTGAGCCTATGGGGGAGACAACCGGACTGGATGAGCAAGGAGCTTATAAAGGAATTAGGGAGAAAAAAAGGGCATACCACCTTTGGAAAAAAGGGGAAGTATCACAGGAAGAGTTTAAGGATGTTGTTAGGTCTTGTAGGAAAAAAATTAGAGAGGCAAAACCCCACTTAGACTTTAGACTGGCCACTGCCATAAAGGGGAACAAAAAATGTTTCTATAAATATATTCATGGCAAAAGAAGGGGCAAGGACAACCTCCACTCTTTATTGGATGCAGAAGGGAATGCAGTAACAAAAGATGGGGAAATGGCAGAGGTATTCAACACCTTTTTTGCCTCGATCTTCAATAGTGGGACAGGTTGTCCTCAGGACAACTGGCCTCCTGAACAGGCAGATGGAGCCAGGGACCAGTATAGTCCCCCTGTAGTCCAAGAGGGATCAGTAAGGGACCTGCTGAGCCACTTGGATCCCCACAAGTCCATGGGACCAGATTGGATCCATCCTAGGGTGCTGAGGGAGCTGGCAGATGAGTTGTCCAAGCTGCTGTCTATCATCTGTCAACAGCCCTGGCTCTCTGGAGAGGTCTCTGAAGACTGGAAGCTGGCCAAGGTGGTGCCCATCCACAAGAAGGGCCAGAAGGAGGAACTGGGAAATTACAGACCTGTCAGCCTGACCTCAGTGCCAGGCAAGGTTATGGAACAGGTCAGCTTGAGTGCAATCACACAGCACATACAGGAGGGCCAAGGGATCAGGCCCAGCCAGCATGGGTTTAGGAAGGGCAGGTCCTGCCTGACCAACCTGATTGCCTTTTATGATCAGGTTACCTGCCTGGTGAATGCAGGGAAGGTTGTGGATGTAGTCTACCTGGATTTCAGCCAAGCTTTTGACACCATCTGCCACAACAAGCTCCTGGCAAAGCTGGCAGCTCGTGGCTTGGACAAATTCACTCTGAAATGGGTCAAGAACTGGCTGGAGGGCCAGGCCCAGAGAGTGATGGTAAATGGTGCCACATCCAGTTGGTGGCCAGTCACTAGTGGTGTGCCCCAGGGATCAGTGCTGGGCCCAATCCTGTTCAATATTTTTATTGATGACCTGGACAAGGGGATTGAGTCCATCATCAGTAAGTTTGCAGATGACACCAAGTTAGGAGCAGGTGTGGATCTGTTGGAGGGTAGGAGGGCCCTGCAGAAGGACCTTGACAGGCTGCATGGGTGGGCAGAGGCCAATGGGATGCGATTTAACAAGGCTAAGTGCAGGGTTCTACACTTTGGCTACAAAAACCCCAAGCAATGCTACAGGCTGGGGACAGAGTGGCTGGAGAGCAGCCAGGAAGAGAGAGACCTGGGGGTGCTGGTAGATACTAGGTTGAACGTGAGCCAGCAGTGTGCCCAGGTGGCCAGGAGAGCTAATGGCATCCTGGCCTGTATCAGGCATAGTGTGGCCAGCAGGACAAGGGGAAGTTATCCTTCCTCTGTACTTGGCACTGGTCAGGCCACACCTTGAGTACTGTGTCCAGTTTTGGGCCCCCCAGTTCAAGAGAGATGTTGAGGTACTGGAACGTGTCCAGAGAAGGATAACAAAGCTGGTGGGGGCCTGGAGCACAGCCCTGTGAGGAGAGGCTGTGGAAGCTGGGGTTGTTTAGCCTGGAGAGGAGAAAGCTCAGGGGATACCTGACTGCTCTCCACAACTACCTGAAGGGAGGTTGTAGCCAGGTGGGAGTTGGTCTCTTTTCCTAGGCAACCAGCAACAGAACAAGGGGACACAGTCTCAAGGTGTGCCAGGGGAGGTATAGGCTGGATATTAGGAGGAAGTTCTTCACAGAGAGTGGTTTACCATTAGAATGGGCTGCCCAGGGTGGTGGTGGAGTTGCCATCCCTGGAGGTGTTCAAGAAAAGATTGGATGGATCACTTAGTGCCATTGGATAGGGCTGGGTGATAGGTTGGACTGGATGATCTTGGAGGTCTCTTCCAACCTTTTCTATTCTATTCTAAATCCCCAGAAACAACATGCAGGTCCAAAGTTACCACTGATGATTCATTGAAAGTGTTGCAAGTTGAATTCAGGATCCTGATTTAGAATGAACTAGTATTTTTATTAAAGCCATTTTCTAAAATAGATAAATGGCACGAAAAGAGAGTGTCATTTTCCAAAGGCCAAGTTCCAGGTTGGATACCAAAGCAGAAATAATCAACTATGAATTCAGGATTGGGAATAGCTCACTAGGTAGCCAATATATATATAATAATTTGTCGTTGTGCTGGATTGCAAAGGAAACTCGTCCAAAAATGTCACTGCCTTCAATTTCATTGTAATGCTTTAACTCTACTTACATAAGATAAGCACAACTACAGGGATTCTTCATCACAGAATACTTTGGGTTGGAAGTGACCCTGAAAGGTTATCTTGTCCAACCCCCCTGCTGTCAGTCTCCAACTAGATCAAGTTGGTCAGGGCCACATCAGTTCTGACCTTGAATGTCTGCAGGGACAGGGCCTCAGCCACATCTCTGGGCAATCTGTTCCAGTATTTTACCACTCTCATTGTAAAGAACTTCGTCCTTATGTCCAACCTAAATCTACCCTGCTCCAGTTTCAAACCCTGGCTCCTCATCCTATCACTACAAGCCTTTCTAAACAATCCTTCCTCAGCCTTCCTATGGGTCCTCTAAGGATACTGAAATACAGTTTCCCCTAAGCCTTCTCTTCTCCAGGCTGAACAGCCCCAGTTCTTTTCAGCCTGCCTTGACAGGAGAGATACTCCAGCCCTCTGATCCTCTTTGTGGCCCTGATGTCAGAGATGCCATTATTTTCCCCAAAGCATAAAAATTGAAGCACTTTTCCCAGTTGTTTTACTAACCCTGCTCTTGAGTAAATAGCACATTCTTTACCTAAATAAATATCTGTCTATGTGGAAAAGTAGACCAACTGGATCTGGACAAGTTTCAGTTCAGTATTGCTACTGTTCCAGTGTTCCTCAGCTGAGACAAGAGGTTGCTGTGTGCTACATAATGTACAGTTTTACTGGGCCACCTTCCTGGATGTCACTAGCAACTCTTAAGACTAGTAATTTGTAGTATTTTAGCTAATGCTCAATATATGATATTATATGTTATTTTCTCTAGAAAACATTTAAAAATTGAGCAGACTTTTCTAATTGACTTATTTTTTAGGATGTATCTGAATAATGTAGGATTGTTGGGAAGAAATTTCAGACTTCTACAAATCTCTTGTCTCTTAGTGTTGAGTCATTGGGGTTTTTTATTGCAATTCAGATTGCTGTAGTGTTTGGTGCCAAAGTTCTGGAACATGTACATAGTCTCTGCCAAGGTAACTATGACTTCCTGAAACAGCTTCCTGTCCCATTGCTCCTGTACATAATTTCCTTCTGGAGCTTGATGATATTGTTGGGCTTTGTCAAGTTTTATGCAGATTAGAAATGTAAAAAAAAAAATATATATATACATGATTTTAAAAATTATTAGTTTTGTGGTGCAGCAAATATTTGATTTTCACTCATCTCCTGTTTAATGTTATCATCAATCTGTCTGCTTTGCTTAAAGTTTGCAACAATAAATTAATCACCTTAATCCAAACAACTGAATAGGTTCAGTAAAAACTAGGTCTTAGAAAGCCTGCTAGAGAGGCTGTGCACGTCCTGCAAGCTTTTGTTGCATATAATAAACACAGTGATCCAGATAATTCCATTGCAACCATGGTTGGTTGTTACTACTTCTAGGATTAAGTGTTTGAAATCTAAACCCTCTGCTTTGCATTACGGTTTGCACTGTTGGAATGGGCCAGGATACCCTTATGCTACACTCATTTACAAACTGAAAAATCATTGCCACCATAAGGCTTTGGCAAGAGATAAAAGCACAAGGGAAGAGATTTTTTTCAAGACTTTTGTAGACCTCACAGCAAGGAACTATAAGAAACACAGGAAAAAGATACACTATGTTTGCTTGCTAGGAAGCTCTTTCCATCTATCAGAAGAGTATGGGGGAATAGCATCAACATGCTGAATTGAAACTTTGAAGAGTGAGTAACAGAAGTTGCCGTTATTGGCCAACAGGAGCTAAGGGTAGCCACTCAGTGCTGAATGAGGGGGTAATAGGTAGAGAGAGCCTGAAAGTCTCAGAAGAATGAGGGCAAATCTGTTGGTGCAAAAAGAGAAAAGTCATAGAATAATTTAGACCATGTTGGGAAGAGTTTTGAGAGGAAGCTTATTTTTGTGGGTCTGAATACCTTAAAAGTACATTTTCTGTTCTGGTCAGAGCCTGAGAAAAGCCTACTGCAGCAACTCAGAATGAGAAAAGGGTTTGNTTTCCAGGAGTGCCATAGGAGCCTAGAATGAAACCTGTGAAGTTATGTATTATATGGTTTCTGAAAACAGAATAAATAGTGAGACCTTAGGAAGAAGATGAAAACAGGTGTGATTGAAGTCTGGTATAATAGCTAGATACTCTCTGAAAAAACTCAAGGAGATGTAGTAACCTTGTAGTTGGGAGAATAGGACATGTCTCTGGTACAGAGTAAATCTCCTAATTGTACCTGGATAAGACTACTCATAAGATCTGTATTATGTGGAAGCTACGTGGCCCAAGATTGCAAGAAAAGTTCTGTAGAAAATTGCTGACAATTCAAGAGGCTCTGGCTGTGCTGCTGTTCCTATTGTATGGGTACAAAGGCCTTACTGAGAGTGAATATAGCAAGCACAAGAAATTGGAGGTAGAGTTGTTGCCCAGCTTACCATGGGGCAGGATTGCAAGTTAATTCAGTGTGCTTCAGGAGCAAGGTCGAGGTGCTGACAAACCAGAGATGTTTGTATTACTTCTGGGAATGAAGCTGAAAGAAGGAGTCTTGTGAAGATAAGATAGTTGTGTTTTGGCTAAATTTAATGAAGCAAGGCTAAAACAGCAAAACACGTGGCTTCAAAACAGATTTTGAAGGCCATAGTGCCCTAGCAACGACCTATGCCTAATTAACTACAGTTTTAGTATTAAAGTTGGCACTGCTTAGTGTGAGGAGCCAAACGCAGTGCATGCTGAGCAGATATCACTATGTTAGTCAACTCTCCACCCGAATCATGCTATATGTCACCTACAAGGCAGGGACAGCCGGGGTTAGGGTAGGAAAAAAACTCAAGAGGAACATCTCTCTCTCAGAGGGGAAAGACTACCAGAACCCCCACTTACACAACCATTGAATGAAACCAAAGTTGCAAATATGGGGGATGGTAGCACTTATGTTACAGTGCACTCCCTTCCGTGATCACCAGCTGAGTAAGCATAGTTACAGGCATAGCATTCCAGGTGCCTGCAGGAATCAGAGGTGGAATATGTGTGTCAAATTTCCCTTGATGTGGAGTGAATCCTATTAAGTGAGAAGGAAACAGGAGGCTGTTGGGGTCTTGGAGTACTTCAGTGACCTAGGCTGTCATAGCTGCTCATTAACTTTGTGGGGTGTCCACTGGGCCAGCAGCACAGACCCACATAAAAGGGAGATCCTTGTGTTAGTAAAGCTGCCAGTTTCTCAGATTTTGCAGTGTTTGTGCAGAAAGCAGCCTGCACCAAGTGAGATATGAGAGGGATGAATTAAGGAAGTCTCCCATGTTAACTCCTGTTGACCCTGCAAGGCTAACTCCCCTTATCCATGACCTCCTGGAAGAAACTAGAGCTCTAAATATATTAGAGCTGTCTACACTCTTGGCCCAGCCCAGAATTATGAATGTGCCTGCAGCCATGCACTTGGGCAGTGATGGGTCTGTAACAGACTTGTTATAAAGAGATGTTCTCATTCACACACATTCCCCCTGTGATTCTTCAGTCTGGCTGGTGAAAAAGCCAGATGAACAGTGGTGGCCTACAACTGCTTGTAGGTGATTGAATTGCAGCACTGCACCTTTAACCTCCATTGTGGCAAACATTGCAGAACAGATATGAAAAGGACAATGTGTGATCGTTCAGGAGCCTTTCCATCTCACAGTGGTACAGCATCACCAGACAGCATTGCCCTGACACCTGCACTGTGCTGTACTGTGATGTCTCTCACCACAAGCTCAGAATAAGACTAATTTTGTACAAGTTCTTTAGATAGTCAAAACAGGCAAAACTAAACTGCAAAAATAGATGATCTCTTTCATTAAGCTCAAAGAAGCTGTTCCCACCAGAGGGAGCCAAGTTCCCAGCACAAGACGGGAGGAATACTATGCTGGCCACCGTGCAGTTGTTTATTCTCATTTACAAAAGGGAAGATCTAATTGTTACCATAAATTTCAGTAGCCGTTAGAAGAAAACCCCAATAATGACAGTGGTTATCGTATTTCTTTCTTTATTTTCCTAAATACATGACATTAAAAACCAGGCTCTGCTATTTTTAACTTAGTGGTGCCCTTTTTTCATCAGATCAGCAGAATGATGAGAGACAGAAAGCAAGCAGAAAATTAAAGAAAAACTTTCAAGATGTGTATGCTTTCACTTTAGGAGTATTACAGGCATTTTTCCCAATAACTCCTGCTTTTTCCTTTGCTAAAATATGCCCTCATGTTTTGTATGCCTACAGTATGATTGTTCTCACAACTCAAGACCACCACAGTCAAAACCAAGTATACTCTGGTACAGCTTTGCTGTGCTCAGTAATTGCATCATGGGATGTATCCAGCTACACCAGCAATGTGGAACTGAAGTTATTCTAGGACTTGTGCTTTTTCTATTTCTGTTACTACTTGTGACAGACATACCACCTATTTACCTTAGAGAAATCTAGTACAACTCCTCTTGGGTCCCTGCAGTTACATATTAAGAAAGGTGCAACATTTTGGGGAAGATACAGTGTGACTCTGCTCTGGTATAATTTAAAAGGGGTAGGTAATATACGCAGACTACTTACCAAATTTTGGAAAATAAATATTGTATTATAAACTCAATGTAGTTTAATGATGTGGTTTTGTGCCCTCAACATAAGAAGGGCATCAGACTCTCGGAGGGGTCCAGAGGAGGGCCACAAAGATGATCAGAGAGCTGGAGCACCTTATCTGTGGGAACAGACTGACAGAGATAGGGGATGTTCAGCCTGGAGAATAAAAAGACCTTAGAGCAGCCTTCCGCTACTTGAAGGGGGCCTACAGAAAGGCTAGGGAAGGACTTGCGTGTGTGCAAGGCCTTGTAGTGACAGGGTGAGAGGAAATGGCTTTAAGCTGGAAGATGGCAGATTTAGACTGGAGATTAGGAAGAAATTCCTTACAGTGAAGATAGTGAGGCTCTGGAACAGATTGCCCCTTTCTTGGAGGTATTCAAAGCCAGGCTGGATAGGACTTTGAGGAACCTGGTCTAGTGGAAGACATCCCTGCCCATGGCAGATGGTTTGGAACTAGACGATCTTTTAGGGTTCTTTCCAAAACAAATTATTCTACAACTTTATATATATATGCTCCATCCATATCAGATGCTATGGCATTGACACTGTTCTTTATAGAAAACCATCGCTTCTTACTACAAAACTTGCTGATGAATGATGAAGCTTTACCACCATAGTAAAGTTGCAGTATTTTTAGGCAAATAACATGCAGCTGGTTTGATGTGTGTTTAAATGTTTCTAAATTCATTATCTAAACTTCAAACAAACAATTATTTTGTCACCAGGAAGAAACTTCCTTGGTGACTAAATGGGTGGATCAAGTGACCAACTTTGCCTGCGATACTCTATCAAAGTCGTATTTGAAGCATACTGCCAGAATGGCATATGGGCAAAATAATATCAATTATTTTTAAGGAATTCCAACAGCATGTGTCAGTATTAAACTAAGAACTTGATTTGCCACAGATTCATAAAGCTAGCAGGGAAAAAAAACCCACAGTGACTTTTATTTGATAGGAAACCAACAGGCTTATCTCTCAAAGCTGGAAAAAATTGTGTCCTGTCCCACTATACAAAATGTTCTGCATCAATGACCAGGCATTTAATGTTGTTTAAGAAAATATACTTGAATATTCTGAATTATTTATAGCTCTTTCATGCTCCACATCATCTGATTTTCTGGTGAAAACAAATATCTTTAACAGTTCATGGTGTACATTATGAGCAGCAACACAACTGCTCATAATGCAGTAGTTTAACAGGTTTTGTTATTCAATTTAGTGAGCCATTCTTTCTAAAAGTATGTTTGGCAAGTTCTGCCCAACTTTGTTTCTTTAGTACTATGCACTAGACAAGTGCATGAGTGCACTACATGAGTGAAGGAGTCAATGACAATATTATGAAGTTCTGCAATGCCTCTAATTAGGTAAAGTAACAATAATCTTCAGACTGTTTCTGGAAACATTTTCCCAGTTTGTGAAAAACAGTAATATTGTCCATACATTGCCTAGTTTTGCTTTTCTGTTTATTTCAGGTGCATTAAGTGTCACAGCATTTTATAATGCCACCTGCATGTTGAGAATGGCTTATGTAGCTGATACTCTAAAAAGAATTTTTAAAATAAATCATTTAAGTACAGAGTCATTTCAGAAAAAAAAAAAAAAGAAAGATAACTTTTCTTCAGTTCCACATCAAAGAAATAGTAGTTTTAACTGCAATACAAGGAATTAATTAAAATAATAATAATTGATAACTAAATAGCATTTCAAAAGTAATTGACTGGCCAGGTAAGAAATAGCACAATTTCCTTATAGTCAGTAACTAATCTTTTATTAGACAGAATACACAGTAGGAAACATTTATATAAATTATTCATATCCAGACCAAATTCTCTTGTAGGACTAGTGTAAATCAGGAGCAACTGTATGGCTGTCAAAGGAGTTTCACTAATGGGTAGTGCTGAAAAGAGAAGGGTAAAGGCTCTTGGTGTCATTCCATTTTAAAAAGACTAGCAGGGTGCTTTTAATCACCGTATTTGCTGGCTCTAAAGTAAAAGATCTTACGTCAATTTAAAACCATATTTCTAATAATTTATTGGCATTTTGGAGCACATTTGCTTTTCACTTAAGTACAGCTCAATGTGGTTGGTTCCATAAGAAAAAACAGCTTAATACTGTCATACAACAGAAACATGAAACAAAAAACTCTGCAAAAATACTTCTGAAATTTGTTCTATTCTTCTGCTCCTTCTGCAGGTTTTTCTCTTGTTTGTTTCTTTTGAATACAAGGTTGTATAAGTAAAAATATTATTCCCACCATGTATAGCAAGCCAGATATGTAAAAAGAAAAATCGTATTTATGTGTGATGTCATAGATCCAACCTGAAAAACAAAGACAAGACATGTTGGTAACAAAGCTTGGCAACATGAAAAATACTGCATGTTTCTCTCATGATGTTTCAGTCAAGCCCATAAAGGTATTGTGGGGAGAAAAGGGTGGTGAATGTCTCCTCTTCTAGATGCTACAATGGAAACGTATTTACAAAATCTCTTGTTCACTCACCAAAATCCCTTATTTAAATATCACAGAGGTCTTAAAATAGAACTCCAGCTATGTGTCATCCAAACAAGACAAGCAATCTTCACTCTAAACCGACATTTTTGAAACAAAGTATCACAGGTCTGCCTTTAAAAGAGATATTTTGTAATTCAAAACCAATTAATTCTTTCATCCTGCTACTAACTTTGTAAAATGCCTGATACTCCAGGCTAGCTCGAATGCTGTGCCTTCTGCAAGCAAACTCATTCCCAATAGCTTTCTCAAAGACATAACAATAAAAGACTTTCCAAATCAGCACTCAGTATTGCAATGACTCTCATTCCAATCTTAATTCCTTTGCAAAAATACATTAAAGTTGCTTCAGAAAGGTTTGAGAACCCAGAATAGCAAAATTCCCTTATGTCATGCTGGTTGCATTGCAATGTAACCTGAAAATCAGAACCTTTTCTTATATCACATAATTGCATCCTATTTGCTTTGATACTGATGACCAAATGCAAACACACATTCAGCACAGGCTGACAAGTGCTGAAAGAATTAAAATACTGCTGCACTGAATGAGCTGCCTTCTACATTATGTTGGCTCACTCAGTGAAGGGAAGAGAAGGTGAGAGGGTTCTCCCTTTTCTGGGCTGCTTGTGCTGCTAGCAGCTTCAAGCTCATGCCATCTGTGGCTGACGATGGCGATTACTCACAAGGTTTCTTGCTGCTTCCTTCTGATACGCATCTCTGTAGATGATGGCTGTACTCTGGCTATAGTACTAACAATCAGCACCTATATCTTCTCTACTCCCCCTCCTCTTTCTCTGAGAAAATTTATAATGAAAGTTTGTTTAAACCTAAGTAACTGTAAGGGTAGCATACATACACTTCTACTTTCTGCTGTAGATGGCAGTAAAGAGATTATGAACAGTGCAGTCCCCAGAGTCGGCATTTCTGGCTGAAGAAAGGCAAAACTAGGTTAGTTAAATCAACACATCTACGGGTAGATGAGAGTGGTGACATCCAAACACACTGTAGAGTTCTTGAAGGCTATACTCTAGTAATAAGCCTGCCTACCCTGAAAAATATTATTTTTTTTTCATCTAGAGGCATGAGTATATATATTTAATACACTACACAAAATACATTAAAAATAAGTTAAACCTTTCTAATTTTTAAAAAGTGTATGATAATATTTTAAGGAAACATACCACTGAAAGGATATATTGTGATAGATTTGGGGTTATTTGCAAGGACTGTAATTTGTAATGTGTGAATAGTGGGCTAGTACCCAGTGGAAGTGATGGGTGAATCTGTACAATATAAATCTGGATGTCCATTCTGGAGCAGCTGTGGTTTTGTTAATTACACATGCTGATAACACATAAGAAAGCTTAATAATATAACAAGTCACATGGTTAATATACAAACATCTGTTGGTTAGTGATTTGAGCTTTTTACCTGCAAAGGGTGGTCCAAACAAGGCAGATACTCCATTGGCACAAATGATGATGCCATAGGCATTTGCAAGGTGTTTAGTTCCAACTAAATCTTCAGTCACAACAGGCATTAGTGAAAAATAGCCACTAGAAAATCCGATCAGAGCACAAACCACAGCCAAGCTAACATATGTTTGCATTAGTGGCAAAGTAAGAATGCAAGTGACCAGAGTAAAATTAGCCATAAGGAAGACATTCCATGTACTGATGCACGGGAGATCAGAGATTATTCCAAGGATCACTTTACCAAAAATATGAACAATGGCTATGATGGATGTCAAAGGAAATATATTATTCTGACTGGGTAGGTTGTACTGCTTGACTATTTCTGGAAGATGAATAAAGGGGATGACAAAGCTGCTATAGGCAAACAAAGCCCAAATTATAAAGGCCACAAATACTCTATTAGTAAACAGTGATGCAGCTCCAAAGTAGCTAGAGTACCATATGGCAAAGCCCTTCCTGACTGTAACCATCATTTGGCTCACTGTCTTAAGAATGCGCAGACCATACAGACTCCTTTCACTTTGAGATTTACTTCCCATCTCTATGGGTTTAACACTGTCAAGCACTTCTTCATTCACTGTTCCTTTTTTTTCCAGTTCTTCACTAAGGACTCCTCTAGATTTTATAGTCTCTGCAGAATGTGACAGAACTTTTGCATGGTTATCTTCAGTATTACTTCTCAGAACGTATTTTTCACTAACAGCGTCTTTGGGAGAGAGTGGTCTCATAAGTGCCCCACACACACAAAGATTCAAAGAGATGGCACCCTGGATGAACATGGTGTTTCTCCACCCAAATTCAACACAGAGGTACTTCATTAAGGCAGTCATTAAGAAAGCGCCAAACCCAGTTCCTGTGGTACTGAGTCCTTGTGCAAGTGCTCTTCTCTTCTGAAAATATTGCCCCACCATGACCACTGCAGGCAGATAAACCATGCCACTTCCAATGCCTATGAAAATAAAAGCCAAAATCAATCTGATCTTTTTGCCAACAAGATAAAAAGTGCTTGTGCAAGCAGGGCAGTTAAACCAAGAATATTCAATTCTCATTTTAGATTTCATTTCTGTCCTGTAGTATTTTCCAAAATATGCATTGTTCATTCCAGTGAGAATACAATACTACTACTGAACTGCTGGAAAAACTGGAACACATGGAAAATAAACCCTTTACCTCAGCTGAGCATGACACTGCTGCAAACTCCCAAACATCCCACAATAGAACAGTGCCACTTTAAATGTGGGGACAACAAACCCTGTTCTGAAATATCTTAATTTGTTATACTTGCATCTGATTGCATCAGCACATTTTGTTGCTCTTGCCTAAGTTCACCAGCAATGATGACCCAGACTGAGATTTTGTCCTTGCCTTATGACTGTGGAGACACAACGACCATGAGATATGTTTCAAGAGTGAGCATGGGGTGTAATCCTGGTGGGACCTTGGGTGGCTTCCAGGTTTCAATTTGGGAAGTCCAAGGAGGGCCATAGAGGGGAGGGCCAAGGAGGGCTGCAAAGGCATATTCTTAAAAGGTAGATCTGCAATTTTTTTACAAATGCCTCACTTGTAATTTTAAGCCAGGGTATTAATGGTACCTTTTTCAATTAGGAACTGTTGAGGGTTGTGCAAATATAACACTGAAGTTAACAGTGGCCCAGTTTTTCTCACAGCAAATTCCTGACAATGAGGACTTGGACAGGTAAAGGTATGTGCAGAATAAGCTTCCAGATTCACTGTGGTCATAATTTAGAAGAATGTTTTGGGCTTAAGAGTTTTGCTAAAACACAGTTACAGTGTGATCCAGCTATAGCTGAACTGGGGAAAAGAGAAGTTATTCCAGCAAAGCCTTATCAATCATGGCAGTGTTCCACAGTCAGGGCTGACCTGTTTTGCCTGTTATAAGTATCTATTTATTTGCTATTCAAATTTATGATTAGGTTTTCATATTGCAAAAGGTCTCCCTTCCTACACCCAGACAGAAACTCTAAGGAAATGCCTCTGCCTGCCTGCTTGGCCCAGCCTATCCTGTGCTGCTGTGAGAAAACAGCCTGGCCTCAGCTACTGCACTTCTTTCTGCATCCTCAGAAAGGACTTTTTTTTTGTTTTCCTTTCATTGCTTTATCTTTTGATTCTGTGAGCTGCACATCAGAACATAGTCTAATTCCATGGAAAGGCATGCTACCTTCTCAGGTCAGCCCTGGGCCACAGGCCACTCCACACCTTCCCTCAGCTTGTTCATCTTACACTCGCCCCAGTGGCAGGGCCAGCTCTGCTTGCCCCAGGCACAGCCTCAAGGGCCATTTCTGCCTACAGCTCACAGGGACTCTGCGGCCAGCAGTTCCAGGCACACACCCTGGGGTTCCTAAGGATGAGTGAGGGGGGTACAAGGTTCCTCTATCCCTACATGGAGCAGAACTCACAGAGCTGGGATGACACTGTCAACTAGAAGGTCAGGGGACAAGGCTGTGAGGAGCTGAGAGAACCGCGTTGAAGGGAGAGGCACTTTGGGACTGGGAGCTGAGGCAGCAGGATCATAGGGATGAACCACGTGAGAACACCTGGCACATCAGGTCACCAACGTGGAGAACAAGAGCCACCCAGAAATGATCAAAGAGGGAAGCAGCAATGACAAGTGAACAGCACTCTTCATCTAGTGGTGATGAGAGCAAGGGGATGCGAATGAGTGAAGAGGGACCGAGGTGATGGGTGAGATACTGAGTGCAGGACCTGCAAGTGGGGAGATAGAGAAGGGACCATGAATGAGGAGAGAGCAAGTTGGTGGTGAGTGAAGGGATGGCAAGTGAAGTGAAAAGGGGGATCTCATGAAACTGGATGAAACATCTCAGGCATATCTACACTATTTTTCCAGAATCACTCCTGCAACAGCATCTCACTTCACCTTGTGTAAAAATGTGTCTCATATTTTGTCTGAAAAATCTTTTTCACCCTTCTTTAAATTATCTGTACAGTCTCTGCTTTTTTATCTGATAGCTTGTGTATGCTCCTTCTGAAAAGCAACAAGGGTTGAGAAAAACTGTGAATTACTGTCTGCTTGATTATATTCAATACAAATGGAAACAGACATTCCAAAAAGGGAACAATCTTGCCTGTAATTACTGTTCTTTGTACAGGAATGTCTGACATGGCAGAAATACATGGTATGGTGGTATAGCAGATCAACACAGCAATCCTTACTAGTTTCCATTTTTTTCCATCCATAGAGCTAGAATAAAAACTTACATCTAGAAATTCTGCTGAGTTCTGACATTCTGTGAAAAGGCAGTTTAAGGAAAAGGAGGTTCAAAGCCCCCTGTATTGTTCTGTGTTACTCAATAATTAAAGGCCAAATTTTTAAATTCTTACTTGGATCACTTTAACATTTTTGTCTCATATTTATTAGTAGTATCTCTTTCCATACATGAACAGTGAATAAAATGGAGCAGTGATTTAAATAGATTACACTGGATTCACAGAACCACAGAACCCCATGATAGGGATTGGAAAGGGCCTCTAGAAACCATCTAGTCCAACTGCCCTGCTAGAACATGATCACCTAGGTCAGGTTGCACAAGAATGTGTCCAGATGGGTTTTTAAAGTTTCCAGAGAAGGTGACTCCACAACCTCTCTGGGCAGCCTGCTCCAGTACTCTGGCACCCTCAAAGTAAAGCTTATCCTTATGTTTCTGTGGAATCTCCTGTGCTCTAGTTTGTACCCATTGCCCCTTTTTACTTCACTGGACAGCACTGCAAAAGAGCCCAGCTCCATCCTCATGACCTCTCACCTTGAGATATTTACATGGATTGAGAAGATCTCCCCTCAGGCTTTTCTTTTCCAGGCTAAAGAGCCCCAGACCTCTCAGTCTCTCCTCATTATAGATCTGCTCCAATCATCTAACCATCTGCATGGCTCTCTGATGGACTTTCTCCAGTTGTTCCCTGTCTTCTACCTAAATTTCTTAAAGTAACTAAATTCTTTTCACATTTTGCTAAAAACTGAGCATTTAAGCATTAACCATCTGTTGATTTGAAGAAAGATGCCTAAACACACATGCTTTTAATGTTTTGATTGGGCTCTTACACATGTCAAAAGGCATTCTGGAGACCTAATTCCAATAAAAATGATAATATATTACTTCTTTTACTGATTTTGATTGAAAAGAGGTAGCAAACTTGGTTGCTACTAATTAGTGGTTGTTGAAGCAATGAGAATGTCTTTTATAAGAAACTTTGTATGAAATACGGCCACATGCATTGTCCTAACTGAAGCTGGGACAGTTAATTTTATTCATAGTACTTCATGTGGTGCTCTTTAGATTTGTGGCCCAAGCACTGTTGGTAACACAAGCATGTTTTAGCATCAAGCCTTTTTCTGTTTCTTATGCAACCCTGCCAGTAAACTTACTGAGGGAGCACAAGAAGCTGGGAGGGAGCACAGTGGACCAGGCGACCCCAACTGAACAAATATGATGTCATGCTCATCAATAGAACTGGGAGGTAAAGACAGAGGAAGGGAGGACATTGAGAGTTGTGGTATTTGCCTTCATGTGTTTGCTTACACATGATGAAGCCCTTCTTCACCGGAAATGTCTGAACATCTGCCTGTCCATGAGAAGTAGTAAAAAAATTCCTTATTTTGCTTTCCTTCTGTATGCAGCTTTTGTTTTACCTATTAAACTGGCTTTTATCTCACTTCTACCTTTCTGATTTGTTCCCCATCCCTCTCCAAAAGAGCAAGCAAACACTGTGTGAGGCTTAGCTGCCTACCAGCGGTAACCCACCACACCCTTTAAAATGGATATTGAAGCATTGCATATTTATCATATTAAGGTATTTTATTAACGTGGACTCCTGTAGAAAACAGTGGCTGTTTTCTTCCTGTGACAAAGAGAGGAGTTAGTTAGATATATAATTCAACAGTGGCTTAACATCTTTATATTCCACTTGTTAGAGTTTGGGTTACATAATTATTCTGATTAAATATGTCCTCTCTAATAAATTCAGTTGAGAGAAACTGATTAAAAATACCATCTTCACAAGGCAGATTTAACTGTCAACAGAAGCCATTGGGCCAAATCCACTGAGTAAATAATTAAGTGTTCCGAAAACATAAAAGGTTGTAAAGCGACAAAGATAAAGTGGAATAACTTCACAGTCTAACTCTTTACTCATCCAGATAACCTTCAAAGGAATAAAAAGTAATAATACGAATTTCCAAGTGTCAGTAGAGGTCTTACCAGCTGTTACTCCAAATGTAAGGAAGAGGTAGTGCACATCTGAGGCATAGGAACTCAGTATCCACCCTAGGGAATTCAACATCCCTCCCATTATCGCTGTCCTGCGGCACCCACACATGCCAATGAATAAACCAATGAAAGGACCTGTTCAAAAAAATGAAAGAAAAAAGTGATAACTTATTTATTTATTTCTCTGCACTTTTTAGCAATTTTTCACATGAAGATTCTTAATGTCTTAAAGAAATTTCTAAACATCAGACTAGTCATGTAGTTAGAAAGAAAAATTAAACCAAGTGACCAAATACTCACAGGACTTAAAGATGCCCCATGAAGAAAGGACAGTTCAAACTGAGAAACAATCATACAATTGTAGAACGGCATAGGGATGCTAGAGACCATCTACTCCAGTCTCCCTGCCACGGGCAGTGATGCTTCTCAACTAGATTTGGTTGCTCAAGGCCTCATCCAGCCTGGCCTTGAACACCTCCATGGAGGGGCCCATCCACAATCCCTCTGGGCAACCTATTCTAGAGTTTCACCACTCTCATCCTGAAGAACTTCTTCCTAAGATCCAGTCTAAACCTACCCCACCTCAGCTTAAAATCTTTCCCCCTAGACATGTCGCTAGAAAAAGTCCTTCTCCAGCCTTCCTGCAGGTACCCTCCAGGTATTGGAAAGCAGCTATAAGGTCTAACCCTGGAGTGTTCTCATCTCCAGGCTGAATGACCTCAGTTCCTTCAGCTTGTTCACACAGGAGGGGTGCTTCAGCCCTTGGATCATGTTTGTGGCCCTCTGGATTCTCTCCAGCAGTTTTAGGTCCTTTTTATGATGGAGACGCCAGAAACGGTATCTTTGTCACAAGCAACTAGAACACAAAAGATTTTATTTAATTTCCAGTGGAATATTTTAGGCAGACTTAAACACAAGTTTTTTAATCTTCATTTAGGGATACAGAAGTGTCTGCATACACATAAACACAAATGTATCCCTCCAGGTATTTTTTTTTGGGTTGAGCCAACCACAACTTAAAAAGTAAATTTTAGTTCAGTTGCCAAACTTAAATATAAACTGTTGAAATTCAACATTTTCTCCTCCCAGATAGAATACAGGGAGGACCACAAACTTCATATATCATATGTTTTCTTAATAGTATTGAGATCTTGAAGCCACAAGCATCCTTTCCCGCTGATGCTCTCTCCTGGAGTTGCTGTTTGTCATCTTTGTTGTGGTTCCCTTTCTCCCTCTAACTTGTGAAATTTTTCCTGGTGACTTTAAGCTCAGGAGAACTTCGGCAGTTCTGTTAAGAAAATGGGAAACTAAGAAAATACTTGAGGGATGAGTAGCAAACATACTCTGAAAATCTACATAGTTTTCAAATAAATTATGCAGGAACATACCTACAATTAGTGTAATGCCCATGCTGAGGGAGCTAACCCATGCTGTTAAGCCACGACTTTGATTAAACTCTTCAAGCCATTCTATGTTGAGTATTCCAAGGGCCATTTGGGACCCCATGATAAGTATGTGCACAAGGAAAGATGAAAATACAATCATCCAAGCCCATCCTCTGTCGATGTTTGGATTTGGCTTAACTGGTTTAGTTCCAATTTTTGAGTCATCTCCAAAATCATATCCAATATCCTCGTGACTAGCATACATCTTCTCCACAGTATTCTGAAACAAAGTAAATGATCAGGTTGTGCAGCCTGGTTACAGTAAGGAGCATACATCACTACCGTATCTCACTGCTGTGCTTTAGTGCCACTGTAAAGTGAACGCTGGGTTTTCATAGCTCAGCTGTAAAATGCTTAGAAAACTCTCTAATGAATGTTTTTGTGTAGCTTATTTTCATGATTTGCTACGCAGAAGAATTTACAAGTTAACAGTAGGCCACATTATTTCCACTTATTATATACTTCACTTACTTGTAGGTGGCTTCAAGCACTCGCTCTTCATGGGTTGACTGGTCACAAAAACAGACTTGATCTCTCTCAATGTATTCTTTCTCTGTATCACCTTCTAGTGTCCCAGTAAGATTATGTGCCTTTGTGTTGAAGCTGGTAAAGCTTGGAATAAAAAAAAGGGGGGAAAAATGAAACCTGTAAGAGGCAGGTAGATTACGTTACTATATCTTTTCAGAAGAAACCACTTTTGAGATGTGGACAGTAAGCTATCCATGGGACAGCAATGTGCCCTTGTGCCAAGAGGGCCAATGGTATCTTGGGGTGCATGCACTGTGTCCAGCATGTCTAGAAAGATTTTCCTATTGCTCCATTCTGCCCTGGTAAGACCACACCTGGAATACTGCGTGCAGTTTTGGGCTCCCCAGTTCAAGACAGAAAGGGATCTACTGGAGAGGGTACAAAGAATGATTGTGGAGCTTGAACAGCTCTCCTATGAGGGAAGACTGAGGGAACTGGAGCTGTTTAGTCTTGAAAAGGCCAAGAAAGGATCTTATCAACGTCCATAAATATCTGAGGGGTGGGTGTCAAGATGAAGGTGATGATCTCTTTTTGGTTGTATTCAGTAACAAGACAAAGAACAATGAATACAAGCTAGAAGATAGGAAGTTCCACCTCAACATGAGGAGAAACTTCTTTATGGTGAGGGCAACAAACCCTGGAACAGGCTGTGCAGGTAGGTTGTGGAATTTCCTTCTCTGGAGACTTTCTGGACGTGTTCCTGTGTGACCTGCCCTAGGTGATCCTGTACTGGCAGGTGAGTTGGGCTCAATGATCTCTAGAGGTCACTTCCAACCTCTAACATTCTATGATTCTATGATTCTGTGACTCCTTCTTGGTAGCAGAATTACAAGAGCAAATACAGAGAAAGATAAAGATTTAAGGTTCTTACTTTGCTTACGTAAATTACAACAAGGAGATTGTTACTATGTCTCTGGCAAGCTTTTTATTAGTCAAATTGACAGTTTGCTATTATGCTTTTGGTTTCCATAGTATTAATCCATATAATCCTACTAAAACCTAAGATTCTTCCTAATTAATATCAATGCCTATAAGAACCAAACTGAGAGACAGCTATGTGTATATAAGATCAGGCCATAATAGCTTAACTTTACTAGTTTGATTTCTTCCATTGTTACTCTAAGTGAATGCAAAAATAATTTTAAAATAATTTTGAACTGATTAACAGGCAAGGTGCAGAATCTCCCTCTGATTTTTGCTGCCGCATATTGAAATGTTATCCAACTGTGAAGCACCACCTAGGTTTCCATGGAGACTAGAAATGTACTGATACAAATTCCCAGAGTAATTTTTTCCCTTTTTTTGATTCTTTTGAGAAACAGAGCCATCAGTTACACAACAGTCAAAAAAGAGAAGAAAGTTATCTACAATTGTTTTAAAAACCTCCCTATGTGTTCCATGTGCTCTCAGAAGATGTGCCTCACAGGTAGCACCTCATTACTCAAAACTGCCACTGAGTAACTCAGATTCTGCACTAACTGCATATTTCAGCTGCTGTCTTTAAACTCGTCTTTACGCATGAGTATCCTTTGTTTCTCAAATTACTACCTTTCCAAACAATTTTGCTTTTTTTCTTATTGCTAGATAAACATACAGAGAAGGCCTTGAGATATTTCACACTAATATGTAGTCAGAGCTGACCAGTCAAAGTTACTTACTGCTCCTTGCACAGACATCACTGAAAACCTGCTGGCACACATATCCTTTCTCAACTGCCTGCTTACTCATTTACCTTGGTAGTTCAGTGCCATGTATCCCTTACTTGCAGTGCTGGGAATTATGTGTAACTAAGAGCTGCTTTGACAGCAAGAGCACACTGATCTATGTCACACAGTCAATTGGAGATAAAATACATGGCATTCCTGGTATCAAACTTTTAATAGATGGATACTTTTTATGGACTAAGTCATCATTACCCCTAACTTGGCCACGGAAGGTATTTGCAATGCAGTGAAGAACAACAAGAATTGGGCACAGTTAATACTTGCCAGAGGAGCAGAGAAGCAGGGACCAACTGACAAGTCCACAACTCGGTGCCAGTAGAAAATTTTACTGAAATGACTTTTTGGATTATTCTTTCTAGATCAAGAGACAGACAGAAGGAGGAGGTCTTTCTAGAGGTCCTGCAGAGTGTTTGATGCAGGAAGGGCAGCAGAGCAGAAAATCAGAGCCATGCAGCGTGGGGTTTTTGTTGGGTTTTTTTTTTTTGTTGTTTTAACATAAGAGGACAGTCTGGAATAGTCTTAGTTAAAATTACACTTCATTCTGTCTCTATGGAGGGTAGGTCTTAAAGATGGCATCTCAGATTTTTCCTATTAATATACTTGGAGCTAGGTCCCCCACCAATGTAGTTGATGTGACTACTTGTGGAGGATTTGACCCACATAAAAGAGAAATACTAATTGCATAAAGGTAATAAAGATTGTGAATAATCATGCTAATAGGAAATAACAAGTAGCAGCAGAATGAGGAAGTAGCAGAAAAAGCAGAATTGCAAACCGTTAAACATTCCCTGTTTAAAATTAATGAAAACATGCTGAATATTACAGTGTATCTTAGATAATGAAATATAAAATTATGTAACTGAAGATTCAGAGTTAGGATTAAATTCGGATCCTTACCGTTCATGATTTTGTTTGGTTTTGTATGCACCTGAATACAGATATTAGATACAAAAATGTTCTTCTTTGGAAAAGGACTGCATCTATCTTTTATTCTGCCATTTAAAACAAAAATTGAGATGCAGATATGACACTGATTTTTGCAGTCTTACTGATGGAATGAGCTTAGATTGAGTAGATGCAAATTAACATCATGCATGCATTAACCTCCACAAACCTTAAGAAGATGTCTGTATTTTTTTTTCTTTGGACTAGATTCTTGTTTATTGTAACTTTTAGGCTATTAAATTGCGACTAAGGTCACAAGTTCAGAGTGAATACAGTTTAAAAAAAGAGCAGGTTCACTACAATAGTTGCACAAATTATCAGATAAATCAATCACTGGATGTCAGGACCCTCTCTCCACTACTGTTTCATTACCTGATAGCCTATCACACCAGAAGAAATGTACTTACCTGCTCTCAGGTTTCTTCCCTCACCAAATGGAATTGCCAAGAACACAGTATTGCAGAAGGCAGAGAAGCCCGAGGGGCTCTTTGCAATTGTGCAATCCTTGCAGAGGAGCTGCAAGGAAAGGAACAGCAGCTGATTAGTGAAGCCAGCAATACCCTCCCAATGAATAAAGTAGCAAAGGCCTACTTACAGCACCAGTGTTTGAATACAGCCACTTACAAGGAACTGCATTTAATAAAGGCAGAGAACCTTGATTCTTGTTTGGTCAGCTGGGGAAGACCTAGATTTTTTTTTTTAATTAAAAAAAAGAGAGCTTTTTTAATTGTATGCATACACAGTATGCAGAGCTTTTAGAAAAATTGGTCCAAATATTAGCGCCCACAAAAATGCTGAGCTTTTTTGAAAATCTGACTCATGAGCTATTTTAGGGACAAATGCAGGTGCTGTAGTAAGACCAGAGTTAGCAGCAAAACTCACTGTACCATCAGTGGAGCTATGGCTTTCTAGCTTGTCATTCAACTGGATCATAAAAAAAAAAAATCTTATCTTGCTATAAAAAGTCTATATGATTAATAATTTATGAATACTTGAGTAACCTTGTCTGCTATCTAATTTGCCTCAGGGTTAAAAAGTACAGAACAAAACCATAAAGGCACTTACAACAGAAAACTCATAAACAATGATTTCTGCTTCACAGTATTCACAGTAGGCATGCTACATGTGCAATTATATGTCTTTTGAGGACGCCCAGAAAGAATACTGTTAAAAAAAATTATTTTGGGTAACCAGAAGTTTTGTCAGTCTAACCTCAGCTTGCACATCTAGCACTGGAGATGTGGATACCAGCCACTTCTGCAGACCAGTGCCAGGGTGCCAAAGTGTACACCCAGGAAGGAAAACCAAAATAGGGCAATTACATGCTCAAAGCCCTGTGCATATTGATGGAGTCATTAGTTTGCGTGAAGTCAGAAGCAGTTCAATTTCTAGGCCTGTGTTGCTGCTTTTTGCCTCTGAGGGTTGTTTCCCAAATTTTGCTTAGAAAACCTTTCCAGGAGACCCCTCAGTGTGACCCACGAGTGGTTCCATGACCCCAGGGACAGTAGAAAAACGCTCAGATAGCAAACGTTCTTCTCGCCTTGGTGCCAAGCATGGCTTGTAAGTAGTTACAGCTACAGAACCACCTGAAGGCACAAGGACGGTGCCCGCTCAAGATAATAACTTCTGGAACTTGGAATGTCACGCCTTCCCCAGCATCCAAGCTATTCTCATCTGTGTAAAGCACTGCTCAGATGATAACCTGGGATGCATTAAGAGTGTGGCCAGCAGATTGAGAGAGGTAATCCTCCCATTCCACTCTGCACTGGTGAGGCTGCACCTGGAGTATTGTGTCCAGTTCTGGGCTCCCCAGTTCAAGAGAAGCAGGCAGCTACTGGAGAGAGTCCAACAGAGGGCCAAGCAAATGTTTAGGGGACTCGAGCACCTCTCTTGACAATGACAGGCTGAGAGACCTGGGGCTCTTCAGTCCGAAAAAGAGCGGACTGAGAGAGGATATTCACAATACTGATCAGTTTCTAAAGGGTGGGGGTCAAGAGGATGGAGCTGGGCTCTTTTCAGTAGTGCCCAGTGACAGAAAAGGGGCAGTGGGTACAAACTAAAGCACAGAAGGTTCCACATAAATATAAGCAGAAGCTTCTTTACTGTGAGAGTGCTGGAGCCCTTGGACCAAGCTGCTCAGTGAGGCTGCAGAGTCTCCACTGGAGACTTTCAAAACCCACATGGACAGCGTGGTACTGGGCAACCTGCCCTAGAAGAACATGCTTTAGCAGGATGGTTGGACTAGATGACCTCTGGAAGCTCCCTCCAACCCCCACC
>VWZI01001964.1:287901-302548 GCA_013396835.1 Psilopogon haemacephalus
CTCCCTTCACATCTTTTCCCCAGGAAGAGCAGCATCCCTCCTTCCCTCATGGTTTGTGTGTGGGAGATGGCTCTCAGCTGGCAGGGAATTATGAGCTCTGTCATGCGGCCTGCTGAGGCCTTGTAGGCCTAAGCTATGGAGGGCAGTTCTGGCCTACTGTCAGGCCCGCTGAGGGTGGAGGGGGTGGAGCATTCTAGAAGGTTTTAGCCTGACAGACTTGGCCTAGCTTGTGGATGAATCCATTCTACCTGATTGCCTTTTGCATATATGCACCTGTAAATAGAATCTCCCTTCAAACTTCCAATCATTGTGCAGTATCTTCATTGTGGCTCTTCAAAAGGAGTAAGTGGCATTTCTGTCCTCCAGTCCCAGACAGCTTGTGGCCCTAAACCGGAACAGTGTAATATCATGGTCTGGATCATGAGGGGGTTTAAGTGAAAAGGAAACATCACAAATTCCACACATGTACTGTCAAAATGTCTTCGGAGGGGTAAGACTTCTCTGAGCTTCCGAGATAGAGGGTGACCTGTTTGGTGCAAGAAGTCAAGCTCTGATCTCGAAGCAAGCAGTGAAAACCTGAGAGAATGTTTCCCACTCAATACAGAATGGAAAGTACAGTGTTCGTCATTTCGTCTACTGTCAAGTTAGTAAATGTTTTTGTTAAATTACCACTTCTGTTTACATTTTCTTATAAATGTGCTAACATCCATGTCTAAAGACGGTGTAGTAAATTGAAGTAAAAAAATGAATTAGTTGAGCCATGGTTGACTGTTCATACTAAATTAAATTATCTGCGTTCATCTTGCATTCCTGTTGATCACAGGAAGTAAACTTGCAGTAATGAAATTTTACATTTCAGGGCTTTACTATTTTAGAAATGACTTCATTTTTTGGTAATATAATGGACTGAATTGATCCCATTCTTTTGTTTTCTTCCCCTGCCCCTCTCCCCCTCACTTTGGTGTTGCTGCTTTAAATGGTGTGGAATTAAACTGTTTCAAAATCTGCCTAGCAACCAAAGAGGCTCTCTCTCCCTCTGGTG
Source organism: Psilopogon haemacephalus (assembly GCA_013396835.1). Classification (NCBI taxonomy): domain Eukaryota; kingdom Metazoa; phylum Chordata; class Aves; order Piciformes; family Megalaimidae; genus Psilopogon; species Psilopogon haemacephalus. The sequence goes on from VWZI01001964.1 coordinate 288,944, forward strand.
GAGAATTAAAAAAAATTTAAAATAAAAAAAGGGGGGGGTAGGGGGTGAGTGTGTTCTGTTTCTGCATGTGTAAACCCTCAAATACTATCAGAGGTTGAAAGCTCTTTTGAACAAAAATCTATTACCATTTGTGCATAATATGTAACATAAATATGAGTAGAAGTTTAACAAGATATGTTTTCATATTAATATTTTTTCTGCAAGTGCACCGCTCTTAAAGTGATCCTTAATTATATGAATTGTAAAATATTTACCTGTAAATATTTATATACGTCTAGACAAATGTTAAAATAACACTAAAGGTGCATCAGCTAAGATTAAAACCAAGTCCTAATCTCCAAAGTAAAATACATAATACAGCATGCTTAATGCTGAACACAGGAGCAGCTTGCATGTCATTATTTAGCCAGATTTAACCTCAGTTTGAAAAGCATGTGCTTCAATTAAAACTTTTTTATTTCTATCCAAACTGACCGTTCACAAGGGCTTGTAGTGACAGGACAAGGAAAATGTCTTTGAGGTGGAAGAGAGTAGGTTTAGATTGTATATTAGAAAGAAATTCTTTACAGTGAGGGTGGTGTGACACTTGAATAGGTTGCTCAGTGAAGTTGTGGATGCCCCTCCTTGGAGGTGTTCAATGTCAGGTTGGACAAGGCCTTCATCAGCCTGACCTAGTGGGAGGTATTCCTGCCCATGATGTGGGGGGTTGGATCTACATGATCTTTAAGGTCCTTTCCAATCCAAACCATTCTACAGTTCCATAATCCTATGGTACGTTTTCAGCATTTTTAGTGCTCACACTAAGAGGAGAAGGAGATTGCCACAGTGCCTGAATGAAAAAATCTACAAGATGATATAATCTATTGTTTCAGTCCCCTCATTTTGGAAGAGCAGCATAAACACCTTCCACACACTTACTTCTCATTAGAAGTGCAAACTGCTTATATCAGAGTTAAGTTCACAATTAGGGGAGTAAAAAATACTTCTTGTGTAATTATTCAACTTCTAATTTCTAAACTCTAACAAGGCCATTATTTCTTGGATAGATTCCTGTTCTGTTTTCAGTGGAAAGTTTTTCTTATTCTGCTGTTAAGCTCATTTTTACCATATTTTTCTATTTGGCATTTTTATTATCACACTTCTTTGATATTTTTTGTTTCCTTCCTTGTTGCCATACAAAATTTTTGCATAGGTAAGTGGAGAAGCCATTGGCCAAAGGGAATTTTGAAGATGCTTGCACATGCAGTTACTTTCACAGTATTCATCTTGTAGGGAGAGAGGCTTTCTCCACCTGCCTTGCACTGAGTGTGTCACTGTGAGTGTTTTGGTTCAAATTAATTTGAGTTCATATATTTGTTGTTCTTACCCTTCACTAAACACGCATGAAGTGTTGGGTGATAGTTCTGGATTGCCACTGTCTCACTCAAATACTGGCAGAAAGTGGATCTCTTAACAAGGAGGAAAAGCTTTGCTTTTCTTGTACAGGGAGCGACTCCAAAGACTGTGGTGCAGTGAGTCATAGAATCAGTCAGAGTTGGCAGGGACCACAAGGATCATCTAGTTCCAACCCCCCTGCCATGCCCAGGGACACCCTACCCTAGATCAGGCTGCCCACAGCCTCATCCAGACTGGCCTTAAACACCTCCAGGGATGTGGCCCCAACCACCCCCCTGGGCAACCCATTCCAGAGTCTCACCACTCTCATGGTGAAGAAATTCCTCCTCATATCCAATCTGAATCTCCCCACCTCCAGCTTTGCTCCATTTCCCCTAGTCCTGTCGCTACCTGATAGCCTAAAAAGTCCCTCCTCAGCTTTTTTTTGGGCCCCCTTCAGATACTGGAAGGTCACAATAAGGTCACCTTGGAGCCTCTTCTTCTCCAAACTGAATAGCCCCAGCATGTCCACATCCCTCTTCTAATAGCGTCTCCAGAACTGGACACAGTACTCCAGGTGGAGTCTCACCAGGGCAGAGGGGGAGAATCACCTCCGTCGACCTGCTGGCCACACTTCTCCTGATACAGCCCAGGCTCTGGTTAGCTTTCCGGGCTGCAAGTGCACACTGCTGGCTCATGTTGAGCTTCTCATCCACCAGCACCCCCAAGTCCCTCTCCTTAGGGCTGCTCTCCAGCCAGTCACTGCCCAACCTGTATTTGTGCTTGGGATTGCCTTGACCCAGATGTAGGACCTTGCACTTGGCCTTGTTGAACCTCATGAGGTTGGCTTGTGCCCACCTCTGCAGCCTGTCCAGGTCCCTCTGGATGGCATCCCTGACCTCCAATGTGTCTGCTGCACCACACAGCTTGGTGTCATCAGCAAACTTGCTGAGGGTGCACTCAATGCCTTTGTCCATGTCACCCACAAAGATGTTGAACAAGACTGGTCCCAGGACTGATCCCTGAGGGACTCTGCTTGTCACTGGTCTCCACTTGGACATGGACCCACTAACAGCCACTCTTTGGGTGCATCCATCAGGCCAGGTCTTTATCCATCTGGAGACCAGGATGTGGTGAGGGACAGTGTCAAAGGCTTTGCTCAGGTCCAGGTAAATTACACCAGTTGCTCGCCCCTCATCTATTAATGTTGTGACCTGTTCTAGAAGGCCACCAGGTTTATCAGGCAGGATCTGCCCTTGGTGAAGCCATGCTGATTGGACCCAATCACCTCTTCACTATTCTCCTGTCTCAGTAGTGCCTCCAAGAGGATCTGTTCCATGACCTTACCGGGCACAGAGATGAGACTGACTGGCCTGCAGTTCCCTGGCTCCTCCTTCTTACCCTTTTTGAAAATGGGACTTATGTTTCCCCTTTTCCAGCCAGTGGGGACTTCACCAGACTGCCAGGACTTTTGGAATATAATAGAGAGGGGTTTAGCAACCTCATCTGCCAGTTCTCTCAGTACCTGTGGGTTTATCCCATCGGGTCCTACGGACTTGAACACTTCCAGGTTCTTCAGGTGATCACAAATCTGATCTTCACTTATGATGGGCAGCTCTTCCTTCCAGTCCCTGCCATTATCTTCCATGGCTCCAGGAGCGTGGCTGGAGGCCTTTGCAGTGAAGACCAAGGTAAAGAAGTCATTGAGAACCTCAGCCTTTTCTATGTCACTTGTGACCAGTTTGCCTGTTTCCTTTCTGAGGGGGCCCACACCTTCCCTTGTCTTGTTTTTACCATTAATATACCTATAAAAATTCTTGGTGTCTCCTTTGACCTCCCTGCCTGGATTCAATTCAAACTGTGCCTTGGCTTTCCTGATCAGATCTCTGGCTGCTCAGGCATCTTCCTTATATACCCCCCGATTCTAGCTGTCCTTTCTTCCACTCCTTGTACAGTCTTTTTTTGTGTGAACATGTGTCCAGGAGCATCTTGCTCAGCCAGGCAGGCCTCCTGGCATTCTTCCCTGCTTTCCTCTTTGTTAGTATACATTGCTCCTGGACACAGAGCAGATGATCCTTGAATACTGACCAGCTGTCCTGGGCTCCTCTTCCCTCTAGGGCTTCGTCCCATGACACTTTGGCCAGCAGATCCCTGAAGTGATCAAATTCTGCACACCTAAAGTCTAGGGTCATAAGCTTAGAAAATGTCATCCTGGTTGCCCTGAGGATCTTAAATTCAACTGTTTCATGGTCACTCAAGTTGTAATTGCTATGAGTAAAACAGAAATGTAAAGAATGAGTAGAAACAGTGCACTAATAGGTGATACAGAAGAGGTGGTGGAAGGCTCTTCAGAAATGGCAGTATGGCCTCTGCACTATCTGTACTTGATCTGTATCTCCTCCAACATGAAGAGATGTAACGGCACATAGGATATGGAACAGTGCTGCTATCGCTGCCGCAGCAGCTCTGTGCTTCTCTTCCAACAGAGGCTGGCATAAATGCATCCCAGGTTCAGAACTTGACAGACTATTGATGACTCAGTTTGTGGAGTGTTCTAGACTGGCTAGAACAAAAAGCAGAGAAGCAAAGCATGAAAGAGACATCTGTTCACTCACTGTTGGTTTTATCAAATGGAAAGGAACAAGGTGAATGGTCTGGAGAATAACTCCTGTTAGGAGTGTCTGAGTGAACTGGATTATTTCGTCTGGAGAAGAGGAGGCTGAGGGGAGACCTCAATGCTCTCTACAGCTCCCTGAAATGAGGCTGGAGTGAGGTGGGCTGGTCTCTTCTCCCTAGTATCAGGTGACAGAATAAGAGACAATAGTCTGAAATGGTGTCAGGGAAGGTTTAGGTTGAATATTAGGTAAAATATATTTCCTGAAAGAACAGTCAGGCATTGGAACAGGCTGCCCAGGGAGCTGGTGGATTCACTGTCCCTGGAGGTGTTCAAGAAATGTGTGGACATGGCACTTTGGGACATTGTTTAATGGCCATGATGGTGCTAGGTTGATGGCTGGTTGCTTCTCTGAGAGGTCTTTTCCAACCAAAACAATTCTGTGGTTCTATCATTGCTGGCCAGAATAAGGCAGTAATGCCTGAATTTGTTGGTGATGTTTTCCCAAATACCGTGCTACTTTCCCTTCAGTGTAATACGAATGTAATAAAGATTATTATTTGAAAGACAGTATTGGGTCCCCAGGCATTTGGAGTTAGTTGTTATCTTCCCCATGGTTTCAAAATGGAGTCTCAAGCTCTCATGGTCAGTAGTTGCAAAGGACCTCAGAGATGATTTGAGATGCCCATTCCACTGCTGTGACAGCTACAGCTGAAGTGGCACCAAACATAAGTAATAAGAAAAAAAATTAGAAAAATACTAAATTATTGCATGTTTTCTAATTTAAATCAGTTGACCTTCTGTGAAGTTGCTTTAATAGGGAATGCAAATATTATTTTAATACCTTTGTGTATGCTTCTTAAGCATTTTTTGTTCATGTTCTAAATTGATTTTCAACCAATTAGTGTGTTCCTAACATTGAGATGATGATTATTTCAGCCTAGTCTTTTCAGGAGCACTGGCTTTGTGAGATTAAGGAGTGCAGACTGATTTCTCAATATTTCCTTTAAAATGGCATGTTTTATTCACGTCATTACTGAGCTGACAGTTCCCTGAGTTGGTAGTTTTAAATTTATTTTTTAATAGAAATATAATGAGGCTGTAATGAGAAACTACAATTACTATTAATGAGGCTTCCTGGAATGAACAGTTACCACAACATTTTACCATTCCTAAAAATAATGTTTCTGTGCCTCTTGTCGCTCCTTTTCTCCCAGTACCCATATGGAGCTCCCTGAAGTGCTGGAGGCAACAGCTTCCTCTCACTGTTGCTTCACTGAGAGAGGTTCTCTGCTGCTTCCAGCCATTGTGGAGCACTCCAAATCCAGTATCTCATGGAGGAGAATATGTCCATAGCTAGTCCGGCCTCATAAGCCTTTGTGGCAGACTCAAAAGACCCTGCTGCACCAAGCAGACACCAACCCAGAACAATGAGGAGACATAAGCAAAGCTAAACTTGAAGCTTACGGATATGAGTAATTCCATTTCTGGTACAAGGAGGTGCAAATCGTATTTCCTGAGTTTGCAGGACACCCAGCATACACCAGTTACAGCACACCCACCCACGCCCCAAAATGCACTGTGCTATGTGAAGGCCTGCTCACTCTCAGCACATCCCTATCTAACTTGCATGGTGTTGCTTCTCATGGCTAAGACAATCTTACTAGCTGCTTCTTATAGGATGTTAGCTGAAAGGCGGCTTTGTGTTGTTTCTATTCTCCTTAATGGCTTTGCAGTCTTTGCTCACTGTCACCCAGACAGGACAGCTTATATTAACACTATTCTGATAATCTTCATCTGGACAATAACTTGAGGCACACAGGGCTCCCATCCTCTCTGCCCTGATTTTGTGACATTGACAGGTGCAATACTCGTAATTGCAGTACCACTCGTGGTAATAAGCAGCATATTGTCTAGTGGTTTGGGTTTGGGGTTTTTTTTCCTCAGAAATAGCGATAACCTGCTTCCCAGATGTGTTTCAACCAGAACAATTTTATGACCCCAATTTCATATAATTATATTAAAAAAAAAAAAAAAAAAAGCCCAAAGCTGTTAAGTGTGCTGACATCTTGATGAAAGCATGTAGCTTTCCCTTTCAGATCACAAGCCTTGCCTGAGAAATGCCAACAAAATGTAGTGCATTATGGCAATATAAGTCAGATGCAATATATACTGTGCATGAAAGACAGCCATAAGGCATGCTCAGCATCAGTAACGCACAAAAGGAAATTATCTGCAAAGCTGTGGTGGCTAGAGCAAAGGAGGGGCTTTTGGGGGTGAGTGAGAGGAGATGACAGACATGTTTTACCCAGTGCTCTCGTCACTACACAAAAATATTCTGGTGCAGATATCCCTGCTCGTCACTGTTTTCTACAGGAAACCAGCTTGCAGCTAGTAGTTAACATGATCAAAGCAAGGCATGCTCCAGCTAACTTTTTAGGACTTTCATGGATCTTGGGGGAAAAACTGTTGTCTTTCTAGGGGCTGGATTTGAAAAGACCTAAAAGATCATCCAGTTCCAACCCCATTGCCATGGGCAGGGACGTCTTCCACTAGACTAGATTGCTCAAAGAAGGCTCTACCATCCCAGGCTATGCATCTAATCTCACATTTTTTAAATAAAATTTTCACTTTTGCAAAGAGCAACATATATATGATAGATGAAAATATTCTATGAATTTCTATGCAGACAGACAGTATGATATGTAATTTGTCCACGTTTTGTTGCGGTATGGTAGCACTGAGCCTCTGTGTTGTACAAGCTTGTACTGTTCACAGAAGATTCAGTGTGGTAAGACACATTGATATTGATCACCCCCTGTAAAGATCCTTCTGATTTTGCAGACTACCTCCTAACAACCATGTTACAACTAAGCAGATTCCTGTTTAATGCCAACAAAGAACATTGCAGAGAGCATGAAGCTGCTGCCCAGAGAGGATGCAAAGCCATGCCTGATTGTGTTGTGGATGAAGGCTCGCATGAGCAGGCCTCATGACTCTGTTATATTAGCTGTGAAATTTTTAAATTGAAATTTTACAATATGCCTACATCCTGATCTAAATACATACACAGACCAAAATTGCAGTTAAAAGCCTTAAGCTACTGTTTCCTTTAGCCCATACATAAGAAATTACCATCTAAGTAAAGCATTATTTATGCACATATAGTCAACTTTCTAGGGCCCCTACCAACCAAGAAGACAGTGGTCTGTATATTTTAGCAGGTTGCTGCTTATTTAGTTCATAACTTTGATTAATTCATTCTTCTACACAACAAATGGAAGACAGAACATCAACTATATATACATATATTTACTTATTATTGAAGTAGCTAAATGCTTCCCATGCTAGATCACAAGGCTGATTTGTTACAATGCAGTGCATTTTAAAAATATCTCCAGATGCCAGTATTGGCATTGTGGAACTGAAGCTGTATGACTGCAGAGAACCAAATTAAATCCACTAGCTGGCCTGTGTGGAGCAGTTTGGAGCTTTGAAACCTTAGCTCTGAAGTTATGTGTTAGTGTTAACAGGTTGGCAGGAACAGGTGAAGCTGCGTTAGGGTATAAGAAAACGTCATCTATATCATGAGTATTCTCTCTGTGTCTTCAAATGGAATGGTGATAGTTTTTTGGTGATGCATCTTGCTTTCTGTATTTGCAAGCATGGTGAGAAGTGTTGTCTCTGGCAGTGAAGCAGTTTGCTTCTCAGTGCATTGCTCATTGATGACAGAGATCCTTGAAATCAAGTTATACCCTTACTGGTATATGTCCAGACTGGCTTCCTATGCCTGGAGTTTTACTAGCACTTATAGCAGGATCATACTGACTTCACAGAATTTGCAGTGATGTAACAAATCAAATTTAGCTTGAGAAAGGAGCTGAGTAAAGAGAAATTTAATTTACACGATCACTTTCCAAAACACATTCACTCATAAAGTTGTTTCCAACTGGTTAGCACATTGCTGGCAAAAGATTTTGTGAGCATGTTTTGCTTGGATTGTTCTGCTTTGTCAGTGTGGTTTGGAACACAAATGCTATTGTTTAAAAAAATATGAATGTTAATTTGCATTCCATTGCTGGGTTTTTACAAGGGTGTGGAAAGAAAAAGCAAGCTTTGATTTAAAAAACAAACCCCAACATTGTTTCCTTTTCCCTTTCTTCTTCCTTGTGCCTGGTTCTCGTTCATTTCAGTGTTTCTTCTCCAGACTACGTTCTTTGAGAGAGTGAGTGTCCTCTAGAAATTTTAGGCAAATATAAGTACATCCACAGCTGGGTAGAATACAATAGGATAGAACAGAATAGAAACAGAATAGAACAGAACTGTTTCCATTGGAAGAGATATATAACCGTCATTTAGTCCATCTGCCTGTAGATCATATAGCAGAGCTATATAAATGTTAAGATTAACTTAACTTACAGAATCAATTATATAATGATGTCTATATGATAAAAAGAGACTAGACTGCAAGGTGAAAATTTATTCAAGGCTTGCTTACAGGTTTAACTGCAAGGCTCAAGCAAACAACTAAGCTGAGCTTCACTTCTGGGTTTATCAGCAACTGCCCCATTTGGTCTATGGCTTATGGAGAACTTGGGACTGAGCTATTTACACAAGTCCCCATGGGTCATCTCTGCATAAACAGGGCCTCAAGATAATCCACAGCCAATTTTACAACCCTTTAATGAATCACTTGCATGTTCTAGACAACCAAAACTTGTTCAGAACTAGGACAGACAGTGCATACAGTCTGTGAATGGTGACACCTGCTCTGAAATTAGGAGGTAATTGCAGTATGAAAATCCATATGTATCCTATGCCAGAAACTCTGGTGTAGTTTCAGAAGTGGCTTAAATGCTCCACAGACCACACTGCAACCACCCACTGATTCTCAATCCTGAGCCAGGTGCTCCAGCTCTCTCCATAGCTCTGGCTCTAATGTTCATGCAACAGTGTGGTGAGTTCACTAAAACAATCAAAAATAACCCTACCAAAAGAGGCTTAATTTCCAGTTGAACTGGTGAGATGGTCTGACTCAATAGGCAGCCTCACAAGTACTAAGGCTAATGTAAGAAGCATAGAAGGAACAGGACAATGGAAAGAGGAAAGAGTCGAGTTGTCACGGCCCTGAAGTCACTAATAAGCCTTTACTAACCCCACCCAGGGCTTCCCTCCACACCTGTTCAGGTGTATTAATAGCTATGGCAGTTATGTCTGTTGATCTGCATCACTGTGGACTGTCCTGGCCCAGACTTGTGCACTGACTTTGCAGCCATTAGTATTGAGGAATCTATTACAGACTTAATTGAAATTACTCATTTTGGAACTAACAAGAAGACCGAGGTATTCTACAAACTTAAGAAGTTTAAGAATTTGTCAGATATTATGGATGTATTAGGAATAATTCAAAAGGCACTTGAAAGGGTAGTAAAGCCAAGCAGGTGTGTGAAACAAACTGCCAGTGTAAGTAAAGCACAAGTGATTAATAGTATCAAAGGTAGAAGGAAAAGGAAAGATTATTTTTGTCTGGAATAGAGTCCCTGATGCTTGGTAAAGATGAAACTGTTGTACATCTTGTTGTGAGCTACATTAAATCAGTTAAATTAAAAATAAAGCATTTTCTAGGATACTCAATAAGAAAACAGCTGATAAAGGTTTGTTTTGTTTTTTTGCCACAAGAGCTGAAAGTGTTGAAGGAGACTGGAATGGTAGTTGGAAAGAAATGTTATTACTTTTATTGTTTTGCTCTTCTTTCTGTATCTATCTTGATGCTTTAAAGAAAAAAAAAAATAGTCATCCTCTTCTTTGAAGTGATAAATTGTGTGAATAAAGCAGCTGATTGATTCAGGCCTGATAGCTGTTACTTAAAACATCCTCCACTTTTAAATTTGCACCTGAGTAAACCAACATAAGCAGTAAGAAATTCTTGGTGCTTATGAATAACCCTGCAACGGTCCAGTTTCTAGTTACAAAATTAAAGACTAAATGAAAGAAACTTACCTGCTGCTAGTCCACAGCAATGCTATTTCCTTGTATGATAAGCACTTCCTCAGAGTAATTATATAATGATTTTGGAAGCCTTTTGTAATGTTTGTATCTAACATTCCACTTCCATTTGTCTCACTACCGTTCTTGGTAGGGATAAGCCATATGTGCACGTGGTTCTGGGTGTTGTTCCTGGGTGAATCACTTAGCCCTTCTGTGTTTTTTAAATTTCCATCCGTAAAATTAGCATAATAATGCTAATTTATCACAGGCTATAGTTAGACTCAATGTTTGTGATGATCTCTGAGACTGTGGTACAAAACATGCTGTAAAAGTGTATTATTATTGTTAATTAAGTCTTTTGTACAAATGCACTCTAACAAAGCACTACCAGTGCTCACTAGCTTTAATATGAAAATTTCACTGAAATTCTTAAGGACTTCATAGAATAACAGAATGGTAGGGGTTGGAAGAGCTTCGAGTCCAAACCCCCCACCCAAGCAGAATCGCCTAGAGCAGACGGGATACAACTTTCTGTAAGTGTGCCCATTTCTCTTCTTGACTCACTCATACCATCAGAAGAATAACTTCAGTTCTGAAACACAGAAGAGATGAAGTTTGCATGAAGAGAAATTATGTAATTTCATAATTGACCTAGGACTGAAAGCTTTTTAAAGAGGGCCTCATTTACACTAACCTTAGTTCTAGCTCAACTAGTTCAGACTTTAGAGAGCTGTGATTTATAGAATAGCCCTCTTAAAATGAGGTACCTACCTGTCTGGTTTGGAACATAAAGAGTCTTTAAACCATGGAAATTACAACAGTCTAAAAGAGTGCTGGTAAACAAATTTCAGTCTACAACAGTGAAGGAAAAGGTCTGGGATTCAAAGTTTATTCTGGAAAACAGAAGGCTGTGGGGAGACCTTATTGCTCTCTACAACTACCTAGAAGGAGGTTGTAGTGAAATGGGGGTTTATCTCCTCTCCCTAGTAACAAGCAATGGGATGAGATAAAATGGCCTGAAGTTGTGCCAGGGCAGATTTAGGTTGAAGGTTAGGAATTTTTTTTTTTTCCCAAAAGAGTGGTCAGGCATTGGAACAGACTATCCAGGGAGATGGCAAAGTTACTGTCTCTGAAGGTGTTCAGAGAAGGTGTAGATAAGGTATTTTGGGACATGGTTCATGGGCAGGGTGGTGTTGGGTTGATGGTTGGACTCGATATTAGAGGTCTTTTTCAACCTTAATGATTCCGTGTAATTCTGTGATACATTCGTTAGACCGTTAGGAGTTACAAGACAGTCACTTACACACATGAATTTTAGGGAGCAAGATTTCTCTGTCCTGTTATGTAACATTTGGTTTTACCTAAACTGTTTTCTTGGAACTTCAAAAACATTTTCTCTTCTGGCACACTACAGCTTCCTACCCTTGCTTGTTCTGGCATTCGTATTATTAAAAATTGATTTCTTGCTATTTTTAGTAATGAAAAATGTGTTATCCTCATCCTGTCTGTTCTCCAAAATAGTCCTTACTCTATAGAAAAAAAAAAAAAAAACAAAAAAAAACCCAAAAAAACAACACCACAAAACAAAACAAACCACAAAAAACCCCCCCCAAAAAAACCTGATGATAAATAAATCTGATCCTGTTTAGAGTTGTGTGTATATATATATATATATCAGAAGCAACTTTAATCAGGAGTTTATAGAACAAAAAATTTTGCTCATGTGAACATGTAAAAATGCTGAACTTTCATTTGCAAAGGATAGATTTTATGCTCACTGCTCTGAGAAAATGTCTTTTTTTCAACCTAATTCATATTGCCATTCTTGTCTCTACTGTCTGGTAGAATGTTTTGGCTAAAATATCTGTATCTCTCTCCAGGATTTTATGTGACTAAGAGCAGCCTCTTTCCAAATCTTTGAGTCTTTTGCTCTCTAATTGCAAAGTCTGACCTTTAAAAGTGGAAGAGAAGAAATATTTTACATGAACATGGAAATGCTGATCAACCTGAGGGAAGCAAAGAATGCAGGTGTGAGTGTCAAGCAGTCTCTCCCATTTAGTACAGAGTAAAATAAAATTGGTAAGAGCAGAGTAAAAATATAGTACTCAAATTCACTAATCCAGTAAATTAGTTGGGACTGATAGGACACAGAAGCTTGAACCCTTTAGTATAGTGTATAGCAGCAATTCAGAAAGCAAACAGGGCCTTAGGAGGTAAAATTAGAGGGAGAGACCATGCTTATCAGTAATTAAAGCACTATTTAGAGAAAATAATTCAGAGAAAAAAAAAAAAGCAATCTAGCAGAGCCATCCTAATGACCATGTTTAGGTTCAAGAAGGAATTTTCTTAACTTTTCTCACCCAACTAGCAGCAATTGTGGGTATCACAACTTGTCCAAAACAGGTGGTGTTTCCCGGCTTGGGAACATCATCTGGGCTTCTCTGGCCTAGTTGTGTCCTTGACATGGCGTAGGTACAAGAACAGGTGGAGTGTTGGCTCCTCAGTCCCTGCCTGTGGCCTACAGCAGGTTAATCTGCCAAAGACTGATGCTGTGTTTTGGGAATGCAGCCTTTAGTTATCCACATGGCATGAGGGTTAGTGCTATTTAGCATGGTTGGGCTGTCTTCCATGATAAATCTCTGGTGGTATGAAACTCTTTTCATTGGTGGCCAGAAATAGGACAAAGGGAATGTGTACAAAATAGAACACAGGAAGTTTCACTTTTAAATTAAGGAGAAATTTATGTTGAGGGTGATGGAGCACTGGAACAGGCTGCCCAGAGAGGTTGTGAAGTTTCCATCGCTGGAGTGATTCAAAACCTGTCTGGACATGATCCTGTGCAACTTGCTCTAGACGTAGTTCCATCATCAGGGAGGTTGGACTAGATGATCTCCAGATGTCTCTTCCAACCTCTGCCATTCTATGATACCATGATGCTGGAAGGCTGCTATAAGGTCTACCTGGAGCCTTCTCTTCTCCAGGCCACAACCTCATGATTGGGTAACCCCAATTCTCATGATCAAGGGCATGTTTTATCTTTTCTAATATAACTCTAATTTTGAGTATTCATCATCAACTTTTATTTTTTACATTGTCACTAGTGGAAGGAAGGGACAAGTATAATCAATACAGCTACATACAGAAGCTGAAAGAGTCATTCTAAGAGCAGTTTTGTTGAAAGACTGTAGCCAGTTCTTGTTTACACTTTTGGAAACACCCATCACGGTTCCTCAGCTGTGCTTCATGTTGTCTTGCCATTGCTTTGCAGGGATGGTATCAGAGAACAGCTGAATACAGTTTCTTGAGGGCGGGGATTGATTCCGTTGTTTTCTGCATGTTGCTCATTTACTTGACAGTTAAAAAATCCAAACAACCTAAGTGCTGAGGTGGGAATCAATGCTAGCATATATATGTTTGTTCATTCATATATATATTATTAAGCAAACGTGGTGGGTTAGGAACTTCCCCCCCCACTCCCCCTCCATCTCCATTTAAATTTACCAGACAAGCTCAGATGGCTTGGAAGCAAGCTACTGCTATATTTACAGCAAAGCAAAATTTACAAGCATATATATATATATAACGTTTACAAGAATTTACAATTGTATACAAATTAGAAATAATACAGA
>VWZI01001964.1:302619-316660 GCA_013396835.1 Psilopogon haemacephalus
TATATATATATACACATATACACTAATATATTTACAAGTATATACAAATTAGAAATGACACAAAAGTCCAAACTCTCTGCAGGACAAAGAAATTGCCCAGAAAAGGCTCAAAGCCTCTCTCTCTCCACTCTTTCACAGACAAACAATCAATCAGCAAAGCTTACTTGTTATCTGTTAGTGGAAGATAGTAAAATGGAGTGAAGTAGAAGTGAAAGGAGTAAAGGTTCTGAGGCAGAAGCAACACAGTTATTAACATTTTGGCTTTTTATCCCTTTCAGCAAACCAATGAATGATACAGACTTTATCATTATTTTCTTTTAAAAAACAATTATCTGATTTATCTCATTAAAGTATTCTAATTAGGCTCAAACCAGCATAGCATAACTCCCACATCCAGGGCACCTACTATAGCTAGAGAGACAAGCTATGTTCTCGATCCAGCTTGGGCCCATGCTGAATAAAGTCAGAAGCGACCTGATCCATATAAAGCTGAAAGTGTTTGTAATTTTTTTTCTCAAAGTCTGCTGGTCTTCTTCCATCTATTTACTGCTAGAAGTCAGTAAATTCTTCAGAACTCGGCAGAGTTCTCAGTTTACCAGACTGCCCTCATGTATTTTCTTAGGATAACAAGGTGTGGCAGTATTTTCTGACAAAAATCAGTTCAGTTTTAGGGACTCTATTCTTTCCCCATTCTATCTCCTTTTGCTTCTGCTCTCCTAAGGATGAACCTGGGAGACTAGGAACTTTCCACCTAAGAAACCATATACCGTAATGTGGCCACTGCAATACAAAGTGACGTTGGACCCCTCTTCATTCCTCACCAATTTTGATAAACTACAGTATGTGAAGAGAGATTAGATGTTGTTGCCCTCAAGTGGTGACAAAGAGAGGAAGAAGCATGTTTACAACTACAAGGCCTCAAAGTAGGAGAGAACAAATGGCCTGGGAGATACACAGAGGATACTTGAAATAGCCTCACTTTAAGTTGATGGAGTAACTGACACAAGCTCACAACAAGGGCTCAGAAAGTCCTGACCAGCAAAGGCAGGAAATTTTTAAGTCAAGAACAAAAAAGTCAATGCTTTGGGACTACATCATTTACAATCAAGATTTTTCTGACTGAGAAATAACATACAATACAAATGTATCTCTGCCTTGAAAACTTGGGCCTACATTGTGCAACCTAAAAGTTCAATTTTAAAAATTTATTTTGCTATGCCATACATCTTGCAGCTGTAGAAGGGCGTAGAATCTGATTTCTGAACTGAAATGAGGAGGACAAAACTGCACCTAGTCCCCAGGTTGTGGCCTCACCAGTGCTGAGTACAGGGCATGATATCTTCCCTTTCCTGATGGCCACATTATTGCTGATCCAGCCTAGGATGCCGTTGGCCATCTTGGCACCTGAGTACACTTCTACCAGCACTCCCAGAGCCCTCTCTGTCAATCGACTTTCCAGCCACTATACTAAGCCTGTAGCATTACATGGGGCTTTGTGACCCAAACAGAGGACCCAGCACTTGGCCTTGTTGAATCTCATATGGTTGGCCTCAGCCCATTGATCCAGCCTGGCCAGGTCCCTCTGCAGCTTAGGTTTACGTTCTTTTAAAACTAGCAGCCTGCTACATAAGGCCCAAATCTTCTGTCCTTCAAATCTATCACATTTACCATCATTTTAAACAGGGAATGATTAGTTTGATAGTCTGTATTTGGCAGGAACATTAAAAAAGAAAATCAAAACCAAACCCACTATATTTCTCATTCTTAATTTAAAGTTAATATATGGTGGCACATATATAATCACACAAGTCTTAGTTTTAAAATCTCGAAACAAAAAATCCAAATAAAGGGTTCCTAAAATCCTAACTTATTTTGTAATCAGGTACTGCAATAGCTGATGGTTTTGCTGCCCTGGTCTGCCTTTCTGCTGGCTGGGTTCCCTTTCTGTGTGACAGATGTGCTATTTATAGAAAGGGATTCTGAATATTTTAAAGCACTGGCTGTTAGGATCATCTCATTCCCAGCTTTTAAAATGAAAGAGAACAAAGTGCCAAAGAACTTCCCAAAGAAAAAACCTCCTAATTAAATTGACACCTATTTAATGACTAAAAAAAAGAAAGAAGATGGGGAAAAAAAGCAAAAGCAAATTGTCTGGATTTTACAGGAAGCGAGTATGTAGATAGAGCAGTCTAGCTGTCGCTGTGCAACATTTTCTGATTTAGCACAATACTTGGTATTACTTTTTAATTTCAAAACCAAGTTCTCCTTTAGAAAAAAGAAATTACATTGTTCATGAGTTCCTAGAGCAAGAATATGTTGCTGAAAATTTGCTTTCTTTCTCAGCTTTACTGGCAAGTTGTATAAAAGACAGCACCTCACAAATACCACCTCACAAGCACCTATAAATAGGTGGCAGTTGGCCAGAAACCATTTACTTGCATATATACGGTAAACAATACCTAAAGAAATCTTTCAGTGAAGCATTTTCAGCGCTACAACATTAATTTTCACTATGGTGTTTGTGTGCTCACTATTAGCTGGTGGTGTTTGCAGGTAGACAGAGAGGAAACTGGGCAAAATCACTAAAATAGAGTGGAGGGGAATCTGCTCTCTAAATAGGTAGATTTTATGTTTTGTTTTGCCTCACATAGTTTAGTCTTAGTTATGCTTATTAGACAATACAAAAACAAATTCAGAGTGGAAGATTTTAATGCTTATATTCTACATTTTAGTCTTAGTTATGCTTATTAGACAATACAAAAACAAATTCAGAGTGGAAGATTTTAATGCTTATATTCTACATATTTCACATTGCATATGCAAAAATGTTTCACTGTATTTTGAAGTTTTACAGAAGATAACCCTTTTAAAACATTCATAAAAATCTTATTCCCACAATTACTCTTGCAGTCACTGCAGAGGCTGGTACCAGTTTAACGTATGCAGCTAAACAATGTGTGTGCCATTAATCTCAGAAGGTAACAGAAGGATGTTAAGTAGATGAAGCAAAATTTGTTTGTTTTTTTTAACAGCTGTGGTTTAATTTTTTTTTTTTCTTAAAGATGACAGTACTTTAATATCTGCATTGACCTCATGATGTCAGAATGTTATCGTGCAAACGTAGCTAAGAAAAGCCTCTGAGGAAAAAAACCCAAACAAACAACAAAGGAGCTTTGCATCTTCCAATAACATGAGATGTGAACACACAGTACGTAGCGTTTTGGATTTCATACTGTGGAAGTGAGTTGTTGCTTTCAGTTTGATTAGATGATCATTGTTTCATTTTCTTTGCTGTGACAGCGAGTCTGCTTGTACGCTGCTTAAGTCTTCTTAGTGCTATCTAGGTCAGTATACTTAGGATAGCTTTTCCGATCTGTAGGTCTGACAGATACCGTGACTGACAGATCGGTACCAAATTTTCTTTTATTTTTTGTATCTGAGGAGAGAAAAAACAATTTATAATTAGTCAGAATGGTATACCACACAGCACCTACAGTTTCTGCATTGCAGATATATTTAGCTCTAACACTGCTTATGGTTAACAGGGTGTAGCATAGACACAGACAGCTGATCATGCAGTCAAACCCTCTGCTCGTGCGGTTTGTCAATACTGCTCAGCATTTTGATGGACTGTAAAAGAGAGGAAACGGAAAGAAAAAGAAACATTTTCTTTATACGAGCATTACAACTTTAGTTGTGCTATTTTTGCTACAATCTTCTTTTTTTTTAATTCAGAGACTTAACAATTAGAAAAGCAGAGCAAATGCATCCAGGATTTAATGCGTGCGACATGAAATCTTTCTGCTTGAAGAGGATGTTGCTGTAGTCAGTCCAGCGTTTCTCCAGTAAGCAAGAAGACTGGTTTCTTATCCTCTGCAGGCGGACGCAGCCATTGCACAGGCAGATTTTGATAAGAGTTTGAAATGCCTGCTACTGTACCACTGTATAATTTGGAGTTTGCTAATACTGTTAGTGACTGAAGCTCATCTTGCATCACCAATTGATGACAATTTTCTTTGTTCCCTCCCACCCAGTTGAACCAAGACTCTGTAGCTGATACGCAATGTCACTTACAACATTAATCAGATACTGCATTTAAGGTGAGCTGTCCCTTGCCTCCTCCCTTACCAGCGCTGTGCTGCAGTATGTATCTTACTCCTGCGAGCCTAAAATGGCAGGCAGGATTAACGTTGCTTGTGCTGTGTGCATGCTGTGTATTGAATTCATTATACTGTGCCTAGTATCTCAAATGTGAGTATGTAAATGGTCTGTATGCCATGTCATGCGGTAGGGAAGATTGGTTTATACTTTTTTACAGGCTTAGATATTTGAGCATCACCTTCAGAATTCTTTTTGGATTTGTAGTGTGGTAAGCTGTTAGCTTGTCATCACATTCAAACTACATTATTAGCCCTTGGAAAGGGGAAGGAAAAAAAAAAAAAAAAAGGCAAACTGTGCTTCCAGATGGTGTCACCCTTTTTCTTCTTGTGTTTACTGCAGTTTAAATAATGTATATTGTATTGTTAATTAATGTGAATATCAAATTAAAGCACTTGAAACTTAGGTATTTATTATGCAGGTAGGAGGCATGTCAAATCTATTTTTAACTCTTATGCAGTCCACGTTGTGCAATCGGCTTTGGTTGTTGAGTTTTTATTTTCAGCTGTGATATCAATAGGCTGATTTTCAGTAAATGTGACAAGTGGCCTTTGCAGTGGTCAGCTCCAAGCTTTTTGAACCCTCTGAGAAAAAAAAAAAACAACCGATCTTTTGTTGCAGTTTCGGAAAACCTTGGATGAGGACACTTTTTTTTTCCTCACTCCTGCCTTCCCTATTCATAAACTCGGTTCTCCTGATCACAGTCTGTTCAAGCTGCTTCCCATCTAATTTTTGACTGCTTCTAAAAAAAATATCAAGAAAACCAAGAACAGAACTTACCTCCATCGCTTCATATAAAATGGCTGGGTGCATTACCACGCTAACACTGCACTAAGTGGCACAAGCAGGTAGGTTGAGATTTGCATGTTTTACTGATTTCTTGGTCAATACTGCAAGAACATGAAATGGGCTTTGGAATGAAGCTTTCAATTAAAAATTGTATTAAACTGTTAATGAAAACCAGCTAATATTAAACTGTTGGCTTTAGTAATTGGCATGACAATTGTTCTAACCTGCTTTTAAAAAACCTACTGTGAAAGTAGAGCAATCATGTCTGTTAAAATAATCATATGTACCAAGGGCGTGGCAACGCTTATGCAACAAAAGAATTTTTGAAAACCCTATTGATTCAATTACATTTTAAGGGTGACTATGGACATTACTAAGCTTCCCATTAAAATGCAAAAATAAAAACTAAAGTAGATAAGAAAAATGAAAAATATTTAAATTTTGCTATAAGCGGTTTTGTGCGAAATGTTAAATAATGAGTATACTTGAATGCTTGTATTTTCAGTATGAGCTACAAAAATAAATCTGCAGTATTCCTTTTTATTTTAAGGCAGAAGGACTTTAAAGAGAGAGATTGATATAGATGGTCCTGTCAGCTTAAACTGAGTATTGGTTTGCTGAAGTGTGTTTTACTTTACACAAAACCAGGTTATGAAATAAAACCAGCACTCTGTACAAAACCCCGAATTTGAGCATTAGGAATAAAAATAACTGGGTGTATGGTATGACTTGCACCAACTATTGTAATGTATTTGTTTCAGATTAATACTGGGCCAGAACCAGTTTCCTTGGCAACCAAATCCATTTAAAAGGTGCAATAGTATAGATATAGAAAGATGTTTTTCTCTTTAATTGCAGTATCATAATGCAAATTGACATTTTGCAGTTATTTCCCTTCAGTTCTAATTAAGAATCCGATCTCACATTATGTTTCCATGTGGCTATCATTTCTTAAATGATGCCATTATGCACAACATAGAACTGGTTTATTCATGTTTTTAACTGGTTCTTCCCAGCAATGTAGGCAGATTTCTTTTTTAAATTTAGCCTAGTCTTGCACGTAGGTCAAGGTTTGTACTGTGGGTATGTAAAATGATAGTTCCATAATGACAAGTATAGAAGTATCATTTAAATATTTAGCAGCTGAGAAATGTAGAGTATCAGTAGTATGTTTAAACCTTTGCTGAATTCAGCCCCTGTAATGCTAATAAACCTTTATTTAAATAGTGAACCCATTCTGAAGTTCAGGTAAAGAACTGCACTTAAGCATAGTGGAAAATAACTTCTGTCATATTTTAAACAAGCCTTTAAAGAATAAACTCACTTGTAGTTTGCGGTAATTTCCAGATCTTATAGATTTGGCAAAATTTGAGTATTCTAATTTGTTGTTTTCATTCTAGCTAACATACTTAAGAGTATCAGTAAAGTTATATCTTACCTGTACCACAGGTAACTGTTTATACAGAATCAAATGTTATTAAGTTTCTCCATTGAGCTTATAACATAGTGTATCTCCTTGTGAATCTCCTTTATACGTGACTCAAGAAATTCTCTCTACTGCAATGAACATTTTGCAGTAGGGTAGCCATTTTCCTTTAATGTTCTTGACTTTAAAATGACTAAGTGTATTTTGTGCTGATGAGGAACCAGCACTGAAAATTAATGCAGAAAAAGTGTTCAGAAGCAGAGCCAATTATCAGTAATAGCCTTCACAGCCTCCGTAATATCAAACTAATTCTCATTTATTTCTAAATATGTCAGTTCTGTGCATGCCAAATAAGCAGAGTGTAACTGCTCAGGAATATGACTGGTGACCTGCCTTCATAGGCCAATGCTTAATAATGATAATAAAAACATTTGAGTCATAATTACAGGACTAGTTTGAGGCAGTGCAATATTCCCATTCCACATGAAGAAGCAGAACTGAAAACGTAATAAACAGCATCTCTTGAGTGGCAGAAAAAAGTCTGCAGGCTTTTGGTAATTTGGTTTATCTCCAGTAGCTTGCTTCTGATGAATCTTTTCCTGGTTGAAATGTCAATATGGAGTATGCCATTACATATAGCTATCAGAATTGCATTTCATTGTTTATTTCTTAGGGAGTTATTTTTACAGGAAGTTGCTGAGCAATGGCTTTGTAGAAGCAATCTATTTATTGCTGCTGATATATATCTTTAGAAAAGATGGGGCACTTAGGAATAAGCTGGTTTTATTATATCTTTGTGTTCAAATGTACCTACTCAAGGCATTTTTAAAAGTGTGTTGCTCAATTACATGAACATGCTTCGATAGGGTTATTTTAAATCCATTTGCAAATTTGCTCTTTTGTTAAAGAGATGCAAGTCCTCTTGTAACTAATATGACTAAACTTAAGGGCAGAAATGAGTCTGCAAAAACTCATTAGCAGCCTGGAAACTCTTAATATTTTCTAGCTAAAGAAACTCATTTACTGAGAAGGAGTCTAGCAATTAGCACGTTGTTTCCAGTTTGATCATCTTATGTGAGTTGCTGTATATACTTTAATGGTAGTTACATATAGCTCATGCAGAGGCTTAGTATGGTATAGCAAGAGGTGTTGTGAGAAATCTTGTGTCAGCTTAACCATTTTATTCTCTCTGGCTGAGGGGGCTAACCAAGGCATGCAGGAGCAGGTGCAAGTTTTCACACCTCCAGCAGTGCCTGCACTTGTTATTATTAGGGACGCTTGAGGTTTGGTTTTTTCGTTTTTTTTTTCTTTCATCATAGAAGTTTAATTGTTGATACCGAGTCCTGTTTTATAATTGAAATACGTTCTTTTATCTATGTGAATTCCATCTCTGCCCAATAGAAAATTCACGCAAAGCATGAGGAAAAATGAAATCAAACTGAAAATCATTCCCTCAGACACTATCCTACATGCTTTTCAATGACCTTTCCAATTAACGTTAATTCTGATGTGAAATTGCAAATCTCTCAGTCTGAAATTGTCTTTGTTCATGTATTTGTTAGACTAATACACAGACTTAGGCAGAAATTAACAGGTACTAGTTAACCCTTTTGGGGCATCCAGTGCCTGAGGTACTTTATCATGTGAGTTGCTGTTATATTCTAAAAGGACTTTATTATGTATAATTAGTAGATTTGAATTCTAGTATTATCAAATTCGGGAATTCTTTAGCTTTGTAAGATCTTTTAGTGCTGGATTGCTCCAAATGTGATGCTTAGGTTACCCATTCACCGTAACATTCCCGTTCACACTTTCTGTGAATATAACTTTCTTGCTATTTGGAGTAATAATAAGAGTTTAATGTAATTTTCTTTCATTCTACTCATTGTTATGGGCAGATGTGAGCTACAGAATACTTTCTGAAATCAAGATATACAAAAATGTACTCAGCTAAAGCAATGAAAAAATATAAGCTCAACTTATGAGCTTTTAAAGACAAAAAGCTGATCCTGTATCAGTTGTATAATGTTATTTATAAAAAATATGTGGTATATTTGCTAATGGAAGATGCCTATCTGCTCTAAGATTTTGAAGGTGACCAATGGAACAATTTAATTTTGTTTTGTGTCTCTGAAACAAAATCCTGCTCTGAATAATTTTTACACTATTCCATAATAGGCTTATTAGGATGTTTAATACATAATAACATAAAATCAGCATGTTTGACAACGATGAATAATCAATTAAGCAGAGAGATACAGGAATTGTATTCCAGAGAACAAGAGCTGCCTAGAAATGTCAGTATCACAGATACTGTGATATCTGTGACAAAAAAGACCAAAAGAAAAGCAGCAGAATGGAAAGGGGAGAAAGAAAAGGCCTTTTGAAATACTAGGGGAAAACAAAACAAAACAAAACAAAAAAAACAGGGAGACTTTTAAGATAAAGGGTGACTTGTAATTAGTTTCAGCAGTTTATATGGAGTCAAAGTTGTTGAATAATAATGATGATTGCTTCTCCCTGTACCATGACTTGTTTTCTAACTGGCAAACTGTGAAGCTAATCTTAAAATAAACTTGTTTTCTGATGATTTACCTTCTGAAACTTGGGACCGGATGTAACTGAGGAAGCTGTGAAGCTTGTTATTTGATGTCTTATTAGATAAATGTGTGAAGAATAATTTGAATTATATAATATACATACAGTGTATTCTGTATTACATTATATAATGTATAATACATAATATGAATAAAAAATATTATAATGGGGAAAGGTAAGTAGAGCCCAGGATTGGATTTAGCCTAATTTTTCCAGTGACCCCAATGAAACATAAAACTTGAAAACCTCTTCATATTTCTGTCTAGAACACATTATGAAACACTGTCCAGTTTGCACTGTGCAGGTTAAACCATAAAAAAACCCAATGCAAGCAGAAGCAGTATTCATACTGGAAATTATTATTTGTCTAATAATTTAGTAATTACATTTGGATTTTTCTCCTTTGCAGGCTGATACACAGTAGCCACAGAGTTCACAAAATCACTGAGATGGTTTTGCTGAAAATACTTGTGAATGCTACTTTTAAAAGACTCTAACAGAAGAACAACCTGATTTTAGGTAAGTTTGTGGAGTGATTATAGAAAGCTGAGATCTCTTTAAAATTCACATATAAGTAGTGATATAAATATTTAACTTTTATAAACCACTGCATTAAACGTTTGGGGGTTTTCTGTTACTTGAGTTCTACTTGTCTTATAATCTTTGTTGTTCTTGCTATACCACCACATTGCTCTAGTCTCTTATCAATACTGTTCGATTTTTCCATCTCCCACTGGATTTTTACGGCTACAGAGGCTGGACAAATAAAATCAGGCAAAAGAGATCTTTGAAACAGGTTGTTACAGCCTCCAGCGATCTGTATAAACCAAACCAACTGACAGGCAAGGAAACCTCCTGAGCTTGCCATAATGTTAACCCTGCATTCCAGTCACTATGTTTATTACGAATCAGTGCCATACAATAAAGGCTGAGGAACTCTAATATTATTGTTTTGGTTAAGCTTTAAGTAGTTCAGCTAATCTCTGCCTCTACACAACTGTACTATGTCAGTCGTGAGCTGCAAAGAACAATTTCTAAATTCACGTATAGTATTGGGATAAATAATCAAGATATTTCAAAATAAGCATGGCTTTTTCAAATATCAACAGTTTCCTTTCTTATCACTATGCATGCACAATAATCATGATTAAAATATGTATGTCTGATATCGGTGCTTTGGATTTGAGATACATACATGCTGAATGAAGGAATCAGTGAAATCCTGGTTAATTCATTAATTTTGACCATGGTTCCTTGTATTACAGCACATGATCTGTGTTATACAAAGGGAGCAGTTTAATTGATTTCAATGGCATCATTTGCACAAATTTCTGTAGAAATGGTTTGTTGCACCATCATAATTAATGTCATGATATCTCTAATTAGAAAGAAGTAATTAAGGCTACCAGGCAGAATGTAAGATAAGGGATCATATTTAAAACAAAGCAAAACAAAACCCCAAAACCAACCATAAAACAAAAAAAAAATCTCTTGAATCCCTAGAATCTCTCAAAACATTTACGATACTTAAGTTTACTTCTAATACACAGCATTGTATGATGTATAAAATGGCAATGGATTTTCAGAGACAATGAAATGGCACTGGAGGTTTAACAGTGAAACATTAAAATTAGATAAATTCAGGTGACCTGGACATGTAGCAACAAAATCTAAGTTGTACTTATTTTAAGTAAATCATAGAACATTTGCTCAGTATGTTTTAGAATACTGGGCCATAACCTGTTTCCTTGGCAACCACATATGAATAAATGGTACATTAGCAAAACTGCAGATGTGTGTCAGTGAATGCTTATTAAGCAACCCAATGCATTAACATACCATGTGCTTGCAATAATGCATGCATCTTGAAAATCACCATATAAAAAGATTTCTGGGCACAGCCCAGCATGGATTCTTAATATGCAAAGGTTTTAACTTAAAAATCTCATGTTTGCAATGGACATATCTTGTGGTTTGTTGTTTTTTGTGTGTTTTTTGGTTTTTGTTTTTTTTTTTTTTTTTCATTTTCATTGTGCTTTAAATTGAACTTAGAGCAACTCGGCAAATTTGTCATGGCAGGCTTGGTCTAAAAATTGAAACATTTCTCCAAGATTCTCAGTACTTACTGCACTGCTTTAAGGCAACAAAATATGGATGCAAAGGGAAGTTTAGAATAGCATTCTAAATTTGAGTTTTGTACCATCACACAGAAGTATAATTATACTATTTTACACAACGACAAACTAAAGCCACTCCATGCTGATATTGCTCATTGTACTCTCATTCTATCCAACATATTCAGACAGAGATATGATGAAACACTGTCCTCTAACAGTCAACAACACATTAAGACAGGGGGTGAAGGTGTAGGAAAAAAATGTAGAAGTCATCAAAATGTCATTTCATGGACTTTCAGAATAACATTTGGATGTAGTATTTAGGTGGTACTCTTACTCTCTGTGCTTGTATAGTACTAGTTTGGTTTATAGCCATGGACTAAAAGAAGCTTGAATTTTTCAAAAATGATCTTACATAATTTGTTTGCTGAGTTCAGCAGGTATAACTACAGGTTATTTATGGCCTTTATTCTTAGTATCTATTTATATACAAAACAAAAAATGGGGGCAACCCTCTGGATTAACTATGTTATCCCAAGATGATAGATCCTTAAGAAATATGTCTAAAATGCTAATCCTGTCTTTTTAGACAGAAAAAATGGGAAATCTGCAATTCTTGAGTTTAAATTCAGTTAGCAGTGTAATCTGAGTTGTTGTGTATGTGACCAATAACCTAATTAAACCCCATTTCTTGGAGTGTACAAGAAGAGAGAAGGCTTCATACATAACATTATTTAGCAAATAAAGATTATCTTGACAATCACAGAATCACTGAATGGCTTGTGGTCTGTTTAGAATTAAAGGAACTCATATCAGTCCACCCCTAAATTGCAAGGAGGCAATATACCTTGGAGAAAGACTTTTCTCTGCTGCACATGCACAGTTTACACAGCTTGAGAGCCAAATGTGTTCTCCCAGATTCCACTCTCATCCAGATTTGGAGAAGCAGACAGCTGCTTATTCTCCCTTTCTCTCCCTTCACTTGATGGTTGAGAAGAGTAGTTACACAAAGGAACTCCTTCCCTTGCTCAGAAACAGAAAGGGAGTAAAGCCACTTTGAGCTGCTGGGTCCTTCTTGAACCCCCCCTTCCTAGTGAAGTGTTGAGCCTGCGTGAGGGGTGAAGAGCAGCTGTGTTTTCCTGCTCAGCCACTTTGACCTCCACAGTAACAGCAATAAAGAAGACACTCCATCCAAGTCTTTTTCTCATGCATAGGCTGACCTACTCTAGCCACTAAGAAGGAAACAGGTCAAGTCCTGGTCAAAATCCTGTCATTCATGAGGAACATCACCACTTTAGTAACCTTCAAACTGTTTTATACGTTTCAAAGAAGTCAACATTTGTGGACAATTTCTTCTATACTTTGCAATTTTACCACATAATAAATAATTCAGTGCAAAACTACTTAGACTTATATTTAAAAATAACATTTGTGTGATGTTACATGCTACTGTTTATGTGTCTGAAGGGAATTGGTACACGTATATTAGCAATATTGCTATTTTTACAGTATACTATTTGTATTGTGGTTTACACTCTGAAATCAGGACTGCAGATGCAGATGAATCCTGTCTGACTTCTCACAGACGTCAGTATTGTCCACTGACATAGGTATGACTGCAGCACCAGTTCCTCCACTTTGTTTGCAAGCAGTTGGTTTTACATGAAACGTTACAATGAGAACACAAATTCTCGGGTGCAGCCAAGACAGCTCTACAATTAATTTCTTACTGGGAAGACTATTTTTTAAAATACAAGGAGCTGATGGGACTGTGAATTCCAAATAGGTCAAATTACGTATTATACAGAAAATGAAACCTTTACATCAGTAACAAAAAAGCTGATTTTTTTTTTTTTAGTGAATGAGTTTAAGTTGCTTTAACAAAACACCCTAACAATTAAAAAAAAAAAAAAAAGGAAAAAAACCAAACAAANAAAACCCAACGAAACAAAAACACAACAAAAAAAAATAGAAAGAGGGGAAGAAAGAAAAAGTGGATCAGTTTTCTCCAAATCTGTTGTCTGTAAATATTAAGACTGCAAGAGTATCAAATGGTCTCTAAGTTGGGAGTACCCGCTACAGTTATGCATCTTATTTTAAGAACAATTAAAAATAATATATTTTAATTAAGATCTAGAAAGAACTGATAACCTAATATTCCTTAACTATATCTCATGTAGCCTAAAAATACACTTGTGATTATTGTTGTTCAGTAATGCATTTCTTTATTTTAAAGGATTACAACGGATTTAACTGTAACCTGTGTTACTGTATTGTTACTGGCAATGCNATATATATACACACACACATATATATACACCTGAATCATAAAGAAACAATAGTAAATAAGTAATAGCAAAATCCCAAGATTAAAAGTAATCCACATTAAGTATGAGACTTTGATTCTCAGGTAGATTGGAATAAACAAGAATGTTGTGAATATTTAGGGGCACACTTCACTTTTGCCACCAATACTGTTGTGTGCTTCAATTATTTTTTCTACCTCCCACAGCTGTTGGTAAACAGCTTAGTTTGCCATGAGGTGAAAGAAACCACATTTTGATATCAGAGGGTCAAAAACCTAAAAAATATAGTAATTTCCGGTGACCCAGAAGCAGTAATTAAGCTCTCCACAGAGATGTTCAGTATTTCTAACATTATCTTTTAAGAGGGATATATATATCAATCACTGAAATTATAATTATTTCCTGAAAATAATTTCTTCTTTTAAACAGCCAGGAAAGCATATGCACTCCAGGACAGAATGCTGCAGAACAGACCTCCCTTCCATATAACAGATTTTATATCTTAGGTTGATATTTAATAGTTTCCTCGGATAATAAGCAGCATTTATAGTGATGGACCTCTAGAAAAATTCTAGCTTCCAGGCCTCTCAAGGGTGATAATGATGAAATATGCTTTTGCTTTTTTGTGGAGTTTTGGGGGGGGGGGG
>VWZI01001964.1:316692-427293 GCA_013396835.1 Psilopogon haemacephalus
GGGGGGGGGTTATGTTCTGTTTGTTGGTTTTTTTTCCCTAAAGTGAATCAGTTCCTACTATTCAGTGCTTCTAATGCAGAGGTTTGAAAGATTTGAAAATTGAGTAACTGTGCAGACAAACCGCATATACAAAAGTTAGTAAAAATAAACACAGGTTAGCCTTGGTCAAAATCAGTATTTTCAAGCAAACTGTCCATTTTTCTAAGTGTTTTCCACCTATCTCAAAACTCATTTTTCCTTTTTCCCTTAAGCTTCATGGTTTCAATGACTGGGAAAGCAGGTTTTGCTTTTTAAAGTGAGAGGCAGAAAAAGAAAATACATAGGAAGGCTGTACCAAATATTTTTGAGCATCTGGCTACATCAGATCAAGCTAATTCTTCTCTAGGTAAGCATTTGTTAGGTGCTTATGACACACCAACAGCTTGGTTGCGCTTGGTTCCTGAGACAGTAAGCTGAAAAAAAACCCCAAAATTAACAGTAAGATTACTGCTTAAAATAAACCTCACAATGTGAGCTGCTATGCATGATGAAAGCATGTAATAATCACATAAGGAAACTAAATGCGACTGCAGTTCACATCTGTAATAAATTTGGTTGCTGCTTTTTTTCAAGATACTATTATTTAATCTCTGATTTTCTGTGAGAAACTGCCTAAATTATGCACAGAACTACCTATCTCCAGAAATGCTTTCTCTTTTTTCCTGAGACAAAGGTTTTGAAAGAGAGCAGGGCACTTAAAATCCTTTGTTAGGTTTTACGAGGAATTCTAATTACGTGGACAAAACTGCACTGACGTCCTGGAGCAAAGGGCTCAACATAGGGAACACGGC
Source organism: Psilopogon haemacephalus (assembly GCA_013396835.1). Taxonomy (NCBI): domain Eukaryota; kingdom Metazoa; phylum Chordata; class Aves; order Piciformes; family Megalaimidae; genus Psilopogon; species Psilopogon haemacephalus. Next base: position 317,523 of record VWZI01001964.1, read on the forward strand.
ATTTCCTCTCGTCTGAATTTTGCAGTCCCTGCATATAAACAACTTGTCCGATACGCTCAATAGCCCACCTAAGCGTGTTTATTAAGCACAAAGCATTTGCTGTGAAACAAACACATGAAAAATACGGTAGCAGTTAGCAGAGGCAGAAGGGAAGCCCAGGCACTGGAGCCCGCCTGCACTCCACAAACCACAGCCTAATCCGCTCACCAGGGATTAGAAACGCAAAATGGCGACGGCGTCTTCCTGCCCGCCGGCCCAGGCCCCGCGCCGCCCGGAAGACAGCACCTGTCACGTCACCCCGCGCCCCAGCGCCCCGCGCACCGTAATGCTTCGCCGCGGCTCTCGCCTCCCGCCCTGCCAGAGACAGCCCCAAAGCCATGGGTCTAAGCGCCAGGTAGCTCAAAAACAGTGAGTTATTCGACATTCGAGCATAAAATTGCATAAGCGTTTCTTTTGCTGCTAGGAAAAATCATGCTGCAGGTTAATGTGCGCTGCTTCCTTTGCCTAGGGATCGAACCGAATCTAAACGACAGTTATTGCCCATAAACAGGAAGTGTCTTCAAAGTTATCTGCAGCTGACAGATTGCCAAATGTTCGATGTCTCAAGAGGCTCCGTTTTAAGGCAGACAAATAACCTGACGTTAACATGCTGTATCCAGATCTTGTATTTTACGTAATTCGCGCAGGATTAAGAAACAATCACATTTGAACTCTGCAGCAGCAGTTGCCATTTACTGTAGTGGTAAACCGCTGGATTTAGTCTCTAGCTTTAGCGAGGAGAGGGGACGGGGCCTTTACTCTGCGCGTCCAGCTCCACCCTGTGGGCCAGAAGCGCGAGGGAGCCTGTGTGGGCCGCGCCGCCGCCCGTTGCCTTTGAGAAAGGTTTGAGAGGGACGTGGATGAAAGGATGAAACCTTTAGGTATCGAGAAGAACTGGACATGCAGCGGGAAATGGATTTTTTTTTTTAAATAATTTTAAAGCCAGATGATTTAAAGAGTGCCTCGGGCTCTCCAGTTCAAGTGAGTCAAAGAACTACTGGAGAGGGTCCAACAGAGGGCCATGAGGGTTACAAGGGGATTGGGGCAGATCTCTAACAAGCTCTTCAACCTGGAGATGACTGAGGAGAGAATGTTATCAATGCTTATGAAATATCTAAGGGGTGGAGAGGTCAAGAGGATAGAGCTGGGCTTTTTTTTAGTGCTGCCTAGGGATAGGACATGGGGCAACGCATGCAAACTAGAACATGAGAGGTTTCACTTAAACATAAGGAGAAACTTGTTTGAGGGTGCCAGAGCACTGGAGCAGCCTGGCCAGAGAGGTTGTGGAGCCTCCTCTAGAAACTTTCAAAACCTGACTGGACGTTGCGTTCCTGTGCAGCCTGTGCTAGGTGACCTTGCTTTTGCAGGGAGAGCTGAACAACATTATCTGCAGAGGTCACTTCCAACCCCCCGCTATTCTGTATTCTGTTACAAAGAAATGACTCACTTTGGTTTTCAGAGTGAGAAACATAACTTAAAAAGCACAAATCCACTATGAGCTGGTTTCCATATGATGAGAAACAGTCATAAAAGGTGTAAAGTAGGATTTGAGAGAATGAGTTTGACATATAGTAGGGAGGAGTTATGATTCTCAAAGAATGGTTCATCTGGTGGCTTCAGTGATCAAACATTCTTTTGCTGAATTCCACCACCTCCAGCTGTGTGAATTAAAAGTTAAAGGAAGCAGTTCAAGGCTGAAAAAAAATATTTTAAGTTTTGTGCTTATGCAGCCATTAACACTAAGTCTTCTGTACTGATACGGAAGGTGGTAAGCAGCGAGAGTCTAAAAGAGAAAAAATACAAATGTAGAAATATTATGTCGCTATGTAAACTTGCATACTGAAAACTATTACACATTTAAAACTTCCTTGAAAGGTTATAACTAAATTAAAGCTAGCATTTAAATTAAAGTGCCATTAAAAATTTCCTGCATACCTGAGGTCGTAAAGAGACTGAAGGGACCCTGTTTGAGGCATACTCATAGGCATACTGAGTAGTCATACTGCCGAGATGAGACTTCTGAACTGAGTCCATATAAAACTGAGCTATCATCGTAAAAGTTATGATTGGACAGTAGGCTTCCAGGTGGGCAAGGATCAGGATAGTAGAGCTAGGATGAGGTGTAGGGGGTGTGCTTGTTTGTGTATGTTTGTGGTGCCTAGACTTATTTCTGCATAGATGAATGTTACTTCTCAGGGAAACAGACAGGAAACAAAAGAGAGCCTTAGAAGTATGTTGAAGAAGTGGAATGAATCTAAGCATAAGGAAATTATGGAGTAAATGTGTTTTTGTTGTGTCATGTTTGTAAGTTACAGAAAATACTGGCGTCTTTTAAATCCCAGTAGAAAAGTGTGCAGTATAAAAAGAGGGAGAATTGTTATTACATGTATTATGTATCTTTCTGGTTTTCATTTGGCCGAGTACTAGCAGCTGGCTGGAATGGTGGTTTTTTTCTTGATGCTGCTAGCTTGTCTTTCAAATTTAGGTGACTGAAGTGTAATAAAAGAATCTGTTCTCATATTTATCATAGTACTTGCCTGGCAGTGGATTTCAAAAGTTTAGCAAAAGTTAAAAATAGTATTCTTAGATTGCAGCAGTTTTCTTTGGTAGTAATATTAATGTAGAAATTAGTAGTATTTTTTTTCCCTCTGCAGTGTCCATGAGCTGGATGCTCTAACATTTATAGTTAGCCGTGTCATTTGTGAGGCACAAATAGTCAGGTGTGTGTTTGGATGCATCAACCCCTGGTCTTTCCATTAACTTTGAGTATTACTTATTTTCATTTACAGCTGTTGTCCTGTAGTGGTATTTGTCAATGTCAGAAAAGATAGCATTATAATTGAATCAGCCTACTGGCAATTACATTTAAGTTTCAGGTGAATATTTAAATCTTTTCTTCCCAAAATGATTCAACAACTTTTAATGACAGGCTAGGTCTGTTACCATTTTCACAGAAAATCTGCAAATAATAAGGTAACTCCCAATGTGCTGTTTAGAAGCTAAAGTTATCTACAGGTGCACCAACAACTAAGTTATAGTACAAAGGTACTGATCAGATTCCTAAGAAATTATTTATGTCTGCATTGAAGAGTATAAAGTATCAAAATAACACGTTGTGTCAAAAAAGGATATAAGAAAAGGTTATCAAATGGTATTTATGTTTTTATCAATATTTTAAAATAATACTAGAATTTCTTCTGTAGTCTATAATTTAAAAAAACCGGAAGAAATGTAACATTTTAATTTGACTTTTAAGTGTTTTAATTTAAAAAAAAATAGAGTAATATAAATAATACTGCTACTAATAATACATCTGAAAAGTTTGATCTTTATCACCATAGAGCTCTCTGGGAAACTGAACAAGTTTTCCTTTTGCAAAATGAACTGCAAATGGAATGTAAAAAATTTTAAAATAGTCCATTTATGTGTGTGCTAAGAAAAGCATTTTGATTTTACAGCATTTCAGATAGGTTTTTCACAAATGCAGGAAGCAAGACATGTAAAGTAAAAGACAGTAGAGAATCATTACACACAGGAATACATGAACTATTTGGGAAACACATAGTCTGAGACAGAGAAGTAAAAATGTTGGCTCTGAAAATCAATTTGCTCTGAAAATTTTCAGTATGTTTCCAATGAGATACATAGCAGATGGTTTAGCACACAGCAAAAAGTGAAATGTCCAAATAGCAAATTATAGTTGCAACTATCTCTGTACGAGGAGTCTAGTTTGGTGGTTTACTGAGCATACCAAAATATCCAGAACTGTAAAAACTCGTAATCTACATACTTGCAAGTAGAACTTCAAATATTTACTTTTCTCCTTAAGGTGATTTTAAAAAAAATAACTAATTGAATAAGACTGCTGCTAAAGCCATTTGGGTTTGTAGGCCTTGATTGTAAATGCCTTTTTTTATAGAAGTGGCAGTCTGATATATTTAGCAAGCAGTATGTCAGATGATGGGTCTTTGAACTAAACCCAGCTGTCTCCAGTGGGGAAACAGAAGAAATATGGGCAATTTCCTGTGGGGCAGTTCACTAGGAGGTAGACTTGACATAATTTATTTCCTATACTCAGGAAGCAACTATCAATAGCTCCTGTTGTGAAATGGTTTTGATGTCTGACAGTTGGTTTCTAATACCACATCACATGAGCAAGTCAGATGCAATCTCACACATTGTCAATGAGAAGAAAATCAATTATGGAAGGGTGGCTGCTAACTTGAAGAAAAGTTTTCTTGTCAGTATTCTTCCTGCAGAAAACTCAGTATGGGTTTTCAGATACTGAAACAAAGCACATAACCACATCTAATTATTGTGCATTTCACATTACCATTCTAAATGAATAAACGTATCCTGTTTTAAGCCAAATAAGTGTAATAAGTGCATACACGATAAAATGTGATTTTAAGAATTAAAAGCACAAACCAGTGTATTTAGATTCGTAGCTGCTGTGAGTGATCAGGTAATAAAAATAACATACATCTACTTCTCTGTCACAGTTATACTAATGAATTAATTATTTGTATCTGTGCAACATATAAGCATCAGAGGTATTTTTTGTGAAGCGGAATCGTGATTTTTCTGAATTCTGTGCAGTAAAAATTCTCATTAAACTATGTTGAAAGTTTTGGTCATTTTCATAGACTGCACTGTCCTGATAGAAACAGTAGCCATAGTGGAGGGTAGAAATTTTACTTCCAAGCTTCATACACAACTTGCCAAATTACAGTCTTTCTCATAGTACATTGTGTATCTTCACAGTAACTTTGTCTTTTATTTTGGTGATTAGATTTTCAGTGAAGTAGTTGATGGCTTTGTGATAGTGTTGAAAGTGTAATTAGATGCAAGAGTGCATGTCCATATTACTTTGTGATCAAGAAAGGGTTACTTCTGAATAGCTTCAGTGAAAGCAAATGTTCTAAATGGCCTTTTGCTCTTTGTTTAGTGAATATGGGTCAAACCTTTCTTGCAGCATTTGGATCAAAACCCTACTAACAAATGTATTGGCATTTCTAATGTGAACTACTTAAGGGTAACTTCTTAGAATGTTGTACTGTTTTAACTTATCAAAATGTCTGTAATTGCTAACTTTCTTTAAGGTTCAGTCTGATTTCACAAGTTGAAAGGAAAGGGTCATTAATAAATAAAAAGGTGGGTTTTTTTTACTGTAATGATTGGTAAATGCCAGAAGTACAACTATTTCTTCATGACTTGGAGTTGAAAATGGGCAGTACTAATTGAGAACTACTCAGATATAGAAGAAAAAGAAGAAACTTCATTATATGATTTGAACAAAACAAAACAAAACAAAAATCATCTGGTTAACTCAGAGATTTTCTCCAGATATGTACTGTCAAATTAATAATGTTTTTTATTCTATTTTTAATTCATATTTAATATAAACAATAAGCCCTTATTTAATTCATATAAATCTGTATATTCATACAATAACAGTTTAGCTTATCTAAACATTATCTGTCATCATTAAACCTCATTATTATAAGTTAGCTGTTACTTAACAGGATTTTCTATTGCAATTAAATATTATTTGGATGAAATTAACATTATGTCTAATTATTCTTATGTGAACACTTTAAACTGTAACCGAAGAAAAAATGTCCTATTACTCTATCCTTGTTTTACACACTGTGAGCTTATAAATTCAGTTACTTATAAATTCTCAGTCATTTTGAATCACACAGAATCACAGAATTAACAAGGCTGGAAAAGACCTCTGAGATCATCGAGTCCAACCTGTCACCTAACCCTTCTAATTAACTAAACCATGGCACTAAGTTCCTCATCCAGCCTCCTTTTAAACACCTGCAGGGATGGTGACTCCACCACCTCCCTGGGCAGCCCATTCCAATGGACAATCACTCTTTCTGTGAAGAACTTCTCCCTAATGTCCAGCCTAAACCTGCCCTGGGGCAGTTTGAGACTGTGTCCTCTTGTTCTGTCAGTGGATGCCTGGGAGAAGAGACCAACCCGACCTGGCTACAACCTCCTTCCAGGTAGTTGTAGAGAGCAATAACGTTTCCCCTAAGCCTCCTATTCTCCAGGCCGAACAACCCTAGCTTCCACAGCTGCTCCTCACAGGGCTTGTGCTACACCCGCCTCATCAGCCTTATTGCCCTTCTCTGGACATGTTCAAGCACCTCAACATCTCTCATAAATTGAGGGCCCCAATTCTTAAATTGAGAACTGGACACAGTGTTCAAGGTGTGCCCTAACCAGTGCTGAGAAAGTGGCAGAATGACTTCCCTGGTCCTACTGGTCACAATAGTCTTGATGCAGGCCAGGATGCCATTGGCCTTCTTGGCCACCTGGGCACACTGCTGGCTCATGTTGAGTCGTCTGTCGACCAGTACCCCCAGGTCCCTCTCTGGCTGCTCTCCAGTTACTCTGTGCCCAGCACTGCATGGAGCTGTTGTGGCCAAAGTGCAGAACCTGGCACTTGGACTTCTTAAAAAGTGTAAACTATTTAATAAAATGTAATGGCTATTTAAAAAGCAGTGCTCTGTTTCTGTAAACAGTGTCACAACTATTTACAAAATTGTGTTGCTTGTAAATTAATTTATTTATAAAGCCTTTTAACAAAAACTTTATTGAGTGGGATCTCTGACCCGTATTATAAATTAGAGCTTAATAAGGGGATCAGATAGTTGTCTTGTAGTCATTGCCTGACAAATAGCCCCAGAAAACAAAGTCCTCAGTATCCACAGATCTACAGCAATTTGACCCTCTCCAGAATATCTACTAAATACTTCATCTACCTGGCAGGAGCATTATCTCAAGGATTCAGTGAGGCATTCAATGTGAACCTGAGCAGACATGCCCACTGGCACAATAGAAAGTTGGCAGCTGTGGTCCCCCATGAAAGGTACAGGGCAGGCAACAAACCCATGTGGGGACAGAGAAGATCCTCTGCCTTCTACTGAGGAGCTACTGGTATTCATGCAGTACCTTTAGTACTGTTGGCATGAAGGAAGATGACTACAACCTGAAATACTATAATAAAATTTTACTCATTCTTAAAATAGAAAAGTTAATAAATAAAGAAAAATATATAAATTTGGTCTGTACCACGATGGATGAAAAATGCCTTCTAAATAGATTTACATTCTCTTTTTCTTTTTTTTTTTTTTCCTTGTAGATGACAGTCATGTCCCATTCAAAGGATCTCAAGGATGATTTCCACAGTGACACTGTACTTTCTATTTTAAATGAACAGCGCATTCGGGGCATTTTATGTGATGTCACCATAATTGTGGAAGATACCAAATTTAAAGCCCATAGTAATGTGCTGGCAGCTTCAAGCCTTTACTTTAAAAACATTTTTTGGAGTCGTACTATCTGTATTTCAGGCCATGTACTGGAGTTAGACGATCTCAAAGCTGAAGTGTTTACAGAAATACTGAATTACATCTACAGTTCCACAGTAGTTGTTAAGAGGCAGGAGACAGTAACAGACCTTGCAGCTGCAGGGAAAAAACTGGGAATATCATTTTTAGAAGATCTTACAGATGTTAATTTTTCAAGTTCTCCTTGCCCCTATGCATATTGCATTAATGAAAAAGGGACTGTCAAAGAAGAAAAACATGAAAAAAGACATGAAGACTCTGCTGTGACGAATGGACCACGAATTACAAATGCATTCTCAATTTTCGAAACAGAAAACAGTTTGTTTTCTCCACTTGATTTGAGGGCAAACTTTAAAAAGGTATCTGAGGCAATACAAGGTAACAACGTAAGCCTCAACAGAAGTGACATTTGCAAAGATGCTGAGCCAGCAAGCACACTGGCTGAACACTCCTATGCAGTTTCTTCTGGAGGAGATACTTCTCAAGGAACACCTTTTATTGAGCAGGCCAGCAGCCCTTCATATAAGACAGGTGAAGACCACTATGAAGATGTCCAAGCCACACCACTCATTCAGCAAGGAAAACAAGCATGTAGTACTCGGAAGACAGTCCTTAAGTCTCAGGGTACTGGCTTGTCTATAGCAAAAGCACCAACCTCTACAGTAACCACTACAAAAGCCCAGCATGAAGCAGTTACTGATCAGCCAATTACTTCATTTCCAAAACCTCAGAATAAAGCAGGAAATTTCCATTTATCCAGAGAAGAGGAAAACAATTCTGCTAATGTCTCTGGATCCACAGCAACTGTCATTCCACCTGTTTACAATTGTAATTGTTGTACAAAAACATTCAGTGACAGGGCATTATTGAGCACTCATCTTCAGCTCCATTCAGAGCATCAGGAAACTTTCATATGCAAATACTGCAGCAAACAATTTGCAAATCTGAATGTGTTGGAAAGTCATGAACAAGTCTGCACAAGATCAAGTGGCTTATCAATTCAGAATGGAAAGGAACAGAACTTTGCAGGTAACTATACTGCTACAGACAGAAAGAGTGGAAGTTCATATGCAAATGCAGAGCCTCTGCTGTCTGAAAACAATATGACTGATTATTCTAATGCAAACTGCACTTTACCAGAAACAGATCATTTGATTAAAGTTGTTGATGGGCAGATATTATATACCTGCATTGTTTGTAAGCGTAGTTATGTAACGTTGTCTAGCCTTCGAAGGCACGCAAATGTGCATTCCTGGAGAAGAACATATCCTTGTCACTACTGCAATAAAGTATTTGCATTAGCTGAGTATCGCACCAGACATGAGATCTGGCACACTGGAGAGAGACGGTATCAGTGCATTTTCTGTCTGGAAACTTTTATGACTTACTATATACTAAAAAATCATCAGAAGTCTTTCCATGCAATTGACCATCGACTCTCAGTAAATAAGAAGACAGCCAATGGAGGCTTAAAACCAAGTGTATACCCATATAAGCTTTATCGACTTTTGCCCATGAAATGCAGACGACTGCCTTATAAGTCCTACCAAAATTCTTCATATGAAAACGTACAAGCAAGTACCCAAGTTAACGAAACTGCTTCTACTAACTGTTTCATTCCAACTTCTCTAAGCTCTGAGCTACCATCACTGAATTTTCAAAGTAATATCATACCAACCAACAGACCTCTTGCCTTGGATACAGCATGCAATGATACAGCACCTTCTGTGAATATTCAGAATGTGTCCTCTTGGGGAGCAGGTATCTTAAATTCTGACCTGCAAAGGAACTTCTGTACAGGTGAAAAAAGAGTTTCCAGTGCGACAGATGACTCTGGTTCTCAGGAATGTGATTCCTCAGTTGTGTCTCTAACTAACGTGAATGAAAATCCAACCTCTGTCATCAGTTACAGCAGTTCTGCACCTTCTGTTATAATGCACAGTAGCAGAGTTTCATCAGTAATCATGCACAGTAAAGCAGTCACTTCTGTAGAAAATAAGACAGAATCTTCAAATAATCCACCTAGTCAGTCTGCAACTGATGATTGTAAATATGAGTCAGATAATCACGGGAAGTGCATTACAAAATCAAAAACTAATAAGGAGAAAAAGAAGACACTGCTGCACAGCAGAGCAGAAGCAACTGAGGATACGCAGCATGTCCCAGGATCTGGAGGTTCATCTAGCAAAACAACAAATACAATCCAAGAATCAAGTAAAACTGAAACATACATTGCAAAGCCTGCCTTACCGGGAACGTCTACTGATAGTAACGTTGCCCCTCTTTGTCAGATTACAGTGAAAATTGGTAATGAGGCTATTGTAAAAAGACACATATTAGGATCCAAGCTGTTTTGTAAAAGAGGCCGAAAATCTAAATATGAGTCCAAACAGGACAATCTTATTGAGGAATCAGAAACAGATATAAAAGAAAAAAGCCCATCTAGGCTGTATAGCTCAGAATGCCTGGAGCTGACAGAAATGTGTGATGACATAAGTGACCAGGACTCCAGTGATAAACCCTGGAGACCCTACTACAATTACAAACCAAAAAAGAAATCTAAACAGCTAAGGAAAATTAAGAAGACCAAATGGAGGGAAAAACATGGAAGCAAGAATACCACTGTGGAAAGCCACAGCACATGCAGTCGAGAGTATGCACTGAGGAATGCTCCTGAGGAAAAGGCGATGATTAAAGAAGAGAACACAGAAATGCCTAATCTTCATTGTGAGCTTTGTGAAAGAGATCAGTCTTCCACTGAAGAAATGCGGGATCATATACACTGGCATGTAGCTACTTCAAAGCCTTACATTTGTGAATTATGCCAAAAACAATTTCAAAGTCCATCCGCTTTAAGAATGCATATGAAGTGTCACACTGGGGAAAAGCCCTACACGTGCAAAACCTGTGGTAAATGTTTCTCAGTTCCTGGATATCTACAGAAACATGAACGTATTCACCTGGGTGTCAAAGACTTTGTCTGCCAATACTGTAATAAGGCATTCACTTTAAATGAAACACTCAAAATACATGAAAGAATTCATACTGGAGAAAAACGTTACCACTGTCAGTTTTGCTTTAAGAGTTTTTTATATCTTTCTACCAAAAGGAACCATGAACAAAGGCATGTACGTAAACTTAATGGAAAAGGATTTGCTTGCTTTCACTGTCAAAAAATTTGCAAGACAGCAGCTGCTTTGGGAATGCACCAGAAGAAACATTTATTCAAAAGTTCAGGTGCACAGGATAGAAAAGAAAAGTTTTGCAATGAAAGCACGAAACTTTTGGAAACCCCACATTTCCTTGGCTCAGAAGAAAGTGAATTTAAAAATACACAAACTGTAACTCCAGAAGTAATACTCTGAGTGGCAATTTGACAGAAAAGAATAAAAATCCAAAACTATACACAGCAGAAAATATAAAAACACCCCCACTCCAGTTAGTATCATTTACTATGACCAAATTTCTTCATCCAAACATGACACTCTATGCAAAAGAAGGAAAAATAACACAGAAAATAAAAACTAGTATTTGCAATAAAACAAACTTAGTGTGAAAGACCCACAATACTTTTGCCACAATAGAATTCTAACACAGAGAAAGAGAAAATTAAGAAAACGAACAACCAAAACCTTTGCTTAGTGTTACAGGAAACTAGTCTCTGAACTATCTTACAGTGCTGTTTTTTGAGTCAGAATTGTTCTAGGCAAAATAAATATGTAGATTCACAGTGTACTCTGCAGAATGATTTTTTTTTTCTGCAGAAAGCATATATTGCGTTTTTTAAAACAAAAAATGTATTTATAAAAAAGTGTAATTTAGTGTGTTCTAAAGTGAAGGTGAGAAATGTTTCATGCACTTGAGTATGCTGAAGTACAGTTGAGTACTGGTGTGCTTTTCTGTAACTCAACATTTAGAAAACATTCAGGAGTTTAAAATGCTTTTCCTTTCCATATTCAGTTTTGTAGTTACAGTAATAACCCAGTAAGTCTGAGTACTCATACTGGAAGTATTCCAGATTTATGCTATCTCTGAGACATTTAGTAAAGATTCAGTGGGGCTCACAATAGCCAGTCTTCCAAACTGCATAAATCCCAGTGTCAGTGCCCTGGCAGAGTTTGTGAGGTTTGTTTCTCTAAGAAAACTGTTCTCGTGAAACAGCCTAGCTTAAAGAAACCCTGTATACAAATGTCCACCTATTGGTGGCTCTGCAACTCCTGTCCTTTAGAAGTACCATTCTTAGCAGAAGAGGAGGTTTAAAGTCTTCCTCCTCCTTGTGGAATAATGCTTAGACAGCTAATAACAGAGCAAATCCCAATAAATACTTCAATCTGGGGAGGAGTAAAGTGCTCAGATTCTTGCTTCCATGTATATTACTGACACAGTCCCTATGTATAAAGAAGGATAGGGCCAGTTTGTGGGGTTCCTTGTCATTCTTTTAAGTACAACATCAGACCTTCCTATGTCCCCCTGAGTGATCCCCCTAACCATGGCAACATCTGGGTCAAGGCAAGTTTTGTTGCACTGTCCCTTGGCCTAGCATGGTGAGCTCAGCAGAGAGGTGCCTGGAGTGGGTTAATGGAAGAAAGAAGTGTTGGCCTTTATGCCTCACTCATCCTGTCACACCAAAGGGTTATGGTGAGCCTTGCAGGTTCACAGTTTACTAGGAGTCAGGAGAAAAGGCTCTGAAAGACATCACCAAAACATAAATACAATTTTATGAGAACGTGATTACTTTTAACTGAGATGAAGAGATTTTTTTAGGGGGAGGGTGTATGTCTACAAATTCTATATGATAGGGCTCTGTCATTATGTTTATCTGAATTTCCAAGTAATCATGTATGTTCATCTCCGTGAAGTGTTAAAAAAATAAGTCAGGACAAAGGTTAGTGATCCTCTACTTCATTTACATGCAGGTAGGGTACATGGTTTACGTATTTCATCCTCTTGAATATTTCAAAATAAACTATATCTGGGTACAATAAAACTACAGATGAAATGATAGTACAGTATTGATTGAAGTAATAATATAGTCCACTTATTTATTCTATCATTGGTGAATGCTATGAACCCGTTGATAATTTTTTGGTTTCATGGCAGCTTTGGTTCCATATAAATAAGGCTAATAGAAGAATAAACATAAGAAAGTACAGTGATGTTTCAAAGAAAGTACACAAAGATACCTTCTATGTGGGCTTATATGATCATAATTACAGACCAAAGCAAATAAGGTAGAATATTTATAAATATAAATATAATTTTTGAAATATTTTATATAACTGTATAGTTCATAAGAAAAAATATTGATAGCTTCTGTTAGGATTGGGGGGGTTTGTATATTTTGATAAAACCACAATGACTTTGTAACTCTGTATATTCTCTACAATTTATAGCAAGACAGTTTTAAGATGGCAATGTCATGTTTGTAGTTCAGTTGTGGCACTTTTACTACAAGTAACATGTTGCAGTAATGAGTCAAGTATTAATGACCAAATTAGAATTAAAGTAAATGTAAGAGAAAGTAATTGCTATACATTGTCAAATACTGTAATTTGCTACATAAGTGCATCTGTATTTTTGTTTAGAAGAAAATATTAAATGCAGATGTTAAGGATTGACAGAGTCTAATTTTATTTTTAGAAAGAGTGATTATAACTGTTTTTGCTTAATTAAAATAACATCTTCCTATTTTTCTGTAAGTCTCTCCATTTTTTAAATTATGTTAATACTTAAATCATGTATGAGATCCAGATACCTTCTAATAGAGAAGTTACTCCGTTAGAAGATTAAGCAACACAGTTACCAAATGCTCCCTTTGTAAAGGTAAAAACAGTAACTCAAGAACACACAAGTGCTCAAGGGAAATGATGGTATCTCCTGGCACCTTTCTGTTAAGGGTGAAGGCAATGCTGAGGTGAACAGAATTTATCTGCTTAGTATCTCAGAGGACTTGGAAGACAGGTGAACTGCTTTTAATAGTTTTAAACATCTTAAATACATATTCATGAGGACCTGAAACTTTTAAAAGTCTTTTCAATTCTGACAGATAGTAACCATGCAATATAGATTGTGTATTTTACCCAGAAACATCACTCAGAATGCAAATACCTAATTCCATAAGAAAATACGAAGATACATAGAAAATAGAAGATTATGCATATTCAAAGTGCTTCCTGCTTAAGCTAGGTGTAACTGCTCTCTAAAAATTAAGTTAGTTCAGGCAGATCATTTGGAGATGGTCCTCAGGGGAGAGGTATAACTAAAAAAAACTGTAAAAGTTTGCTACATACAGCAAAATACATTTTTCTCCGTTTCAAATGCTAGCTAAAACCACAAGTGAATCATCAGAAAGTTTGTGCATCTAAACATTAGTCCTCATTTATGACATATTTACAATTACACCAGATATATGGAATGATGTTTCTATCTCTGTGAAATGAGAACATGACACAACTAAACTACGGGCAGAAGCATGTGAAGTAAGCCAGTAAACGTTGCCATCACTTCTGTCTTGGTATAATTTGCTGTTTACACACGTACAAATAGGCCCGTTAGTGGTGTGGCAGAGCAGCTTATTGCCCACTGCTCACTCCTCCTGCCTGCCACCTTTGAACACCTATGCTCACCCAACCATGACATGGACTGAGGATGAAGAAGGAACCTTGCTACTGCTGAAGGAGTAGCAGGGGAGAAGTTGGATGCAGGAAAAAACACCAAGGAATGGGACACTTCAATGACTGTCCAATGGTAAGCCTTAATGCCGTATCATAGTAAGATTCATGCAGGAGAAATAAAAAATGGAGCACAATGCAGAGGACTTAAATTTGATATGAATTACAAGATACAGCCTCAAACTTCCCAAACTTCCCTTTGCTTTATCAGAAGGGCAGACCAAAGAGGCCTTTCTAAGCATAAGGAATCTAGTCCTCTGATGCTTTCTCAGACAGCTTTAGCCTCCTGAACTCTCTCTGGTTTAGGATACATCGGTCACTTAAAAGGCTTCCACCACACTTTGTGCCTACCAGACCTCAAGGCCGATGAACCCTCCTATGCATCTGACTACAAACTGGGCACACCATCTGCAGCTGCTGGCTGGGTGGATTATGCAGACCTGAGAAAGCCATCCTACCACCCATGTGGGACTGGGACAAACCGCAGGTTACAAATATGATGCAAAGACCCTTTAATTGTTGCTGAAGGTGGGCTGCCACTGTACTTCTTGTGCAGCGTACCAGCACCCTGAGGTCTTGGAACTTCAGTGAACACATCGCTCGCTGCCAATTGCAGGCAGCACTATACCAGCTTTTGCGGGCGGCACTGGAATACGAACCATTCCCTATTTGTTTGATGGCATTTCTTAGGTGGCTGAACAGGCAAATAAAAATAAATGAAGATTCAACACGAGCCATCGCATGCTGTTCACAGACGCTCCGCATGCCAGAAGTGAAACCGGCTCTGTCTCTCGTTTCAGCCGTTCAATGCCGTTCAATGCGATGAAAAATGAGGTAAAGGCAAGAGTTTAACGTGCCTCGCAGCCAGACCCCTCTGCCTCCGAGAGAGGCACAAAAAACCACAGCCAGTCAGGGCGAGCTAAAGGAACAGACAGATCACCCCTTGGGCCCACTGCTGCAGAGCCCCTGTGCTAGGAGCTGCCTCCGCCCGGACGTGAACATGCATCTGGGCCTGAGCTCGCAGGGCTGGCCCCGCCGGCAGCCGTAGCAAGGGCGGAACCGCCGCGCAAGGCCCTGCTGGGAGACGGCGTCTATCGCGCATGCGTCCCGACGCCCCCCGCCCCTCTTCGGTCTTTGGTACCCCCCGAGAGCGGCGGCGGCGCGGTGGCGGCGTAAGCTGCTCCCTTCCCTTCCTCCCCGCTGGCCACTGTACTGTACTGTACTGTACTGTACTGCGCAGGTGGCGCTGGCACGATGGCCACCGGAGACGGCGGCGACGAGGTGCGGGTGCTGCAGAACCTCCGCGGGAAGATCTGTAAGTACGGTGCTGGGAATGGGAGCAGGGCGGACTGCCGTGGGACCGGACCGCGCTGGGCTGGGCAAGTGTACGGGGCTGCCTCGGTCAGGTGCTCGCTGCCGCCTCAGCTTCGCCGGCCGCTGCTCCCCCTCTTTAGTGACGGAAAGGCTGGTGCTGAGGCCGTGGGCGGGACACGGGCCTGGGGGCGCTGAGTGGCTGCAGCTTCTCATGGCGTTGCATCTCGGGCCAGGCGTCGAGGAGAGGCTAGCGGAGTGGGGGAAGACGAGGGGGCGCAGGCCTCGCCGTGGCGGCTCCGGAAAGGGGCTTTGTGGCAGGCGCCTCTGACACGTGCTGGCAAGGGTGGGTGAGGCCGAACCAGGGTCTGCGCGGCCCTGGNACTTGAGCCAGCGGGGAACAGAAATGCTCTCACCCGCCCATTGCTCCGGCATTGAAGTCTGTTTGTCAAGCAGAAATTGCGAAATTATTGATGTGCAGGAAGTCGGTGGTAGCGGGCTGTGCTGGGAACGGTCATTAATGCTTCTGTTTCTTTGTGTAGTGTGTGTGCAAGTGGGGGGGAGGCCGAGAGATAGGCTGGTGACTTTATTTTGGTGGTTAGGAACTGATGATTTAAAATACCTATACATTTAGTAACGTGGGAAACCAAAGGATGAGCTGGAGAGGAGGGGCTGGGGAGGAAAACAGATAGTGTGGTAAGGCTGAGGAAGACTTCAAAGCAAGAAGGAGAAACAGGATGTGCAGCGGCTTCCTGAACGGGTATCGAAATACATTCATACAATTCAGATACAACCCATCTATTTCCTTTCTCACGCACATGATTTTTTTTTGTTGTTGTTTTTTGAGAATGAAGTGAAACAAATTGAATTTGGCACGGCACTGGGACTGAGAAGAGGCTGTGAAAGTCTTTTGAGGGGTTAGGTTTGGTGAAGGAATGGAATCATGTTTACTTAAATATCTTATGCAATATAGACTCAATAGTGTCTTTAGTAAACAGACCAGGTCGCAAAAAAATGAGGCTGCATGAAGTGAAGCTGGAGGTACTCTCACTCCAGGGCATTAGTGAGAAAATGATTGCCACTTGCTGGGTGCACACTGAGATCTTCGTTGTTAGCAGCTATCACAGAAATAACATGTCAACCTGCCTTTGAAAGAGAATACTGTTGGTTTTAGGACTAAGGCATTAATACCGGTTCTGATTTACTTACTGTCACCATTCTGTTTCCTAGCATTTATCATAAAGTTTTTTCAACAGTGGACGTTCAAGAGGTTTTACGTGTTGTAACGCTTGAACCTGACACAAGTTTTCCGTTAAGCATTGAAAGGCAAAAGCTACAAAGTCTCAAGACTTAATGTTGAAACTAGTTTTATTGTTCCTTTTATGTGTTCTGGATTGAGACTGCAGTTGTATTGTAACTTTGAGTATTCAAGTTACCTGGCAAAAGCAATGGTATTCCAGACTATGACCTGTGTCTTGGGGATTACATAGGAAGTTGGTTGCCAAAGATGAACCTGTAAGAACTTTAGGAGCCCATCTGGAAAATTAGTGGGAGTAATAGCTGCAATAAAAGAGTATTTATCATGCCGCCTCAAGACACATCACTTTGTAAGCCTACTTGCTTCTTCTAACAAAGCAAACTGGTTTTAAAAAAAGATAGAAGTTATATATCTGTGGGAGCCTTAAAACCCTGTAATTCCTAGATACTCTTTAGGCTTCTTTGCACAGCAAATATTGCTTTATTTTCACTTTTCCCCAGTATTTTACTAATGGGCTTTTTTAGGGGAAAACCTTCTTAATAAACAATAATAAATTGTTCATTAAGTAATAATAGAATTGTTTCAGTTGGAAAAGACCTCTAAGATGATGGAGTTCAACCTAAGACCACTATGGCCATTAAGCCATGTCCTGAAGTGTCATGTTCACATGTTTCTTGAACACCTTCAGGAGCGGTGACTCCCAACGTCTGACTACTTTTTCAGGAAAGGAATTTTTCCTAATATCCAGTCTAAAGCTCCCCTGGCACAATTTCAGGCTATATCCTCCCCTTCTGTCACCTGATACTAGGGAGAAAAGACTGACCCCTATCTCACTGCAGTCTCCTTTCAGGGAGTTGTAGAGAGCAGTGAGGTCTCCCTTCAGAATAAACAATCCCAGTTCCCTCAAGACCTCACTTTAGAAAAGCTTCATGCTCATAATCTGTGAGAATTCCTTGTAACATGTTTCATACAAGTGGGGCACATCTTGGTGCCTGACCAAGATGTGCAGTACTACTGGCCTTGGCCCTGACTGTTTTAATATGTGCTGCCTGAGAGAGCATGGTAATTTTAACGAGGTAGTGCCAGTTCTGTAGTAAGTTCTTATTTATGGTGTTTAAGAATATACAGATGGGTAAATCTGAAGTTACTGATGTTGTATAAATCATCCTAAGATTTAGAACTGAGGCATGTACTTAACAGTGGCTTAAGTAGCTCTCAGATACTCTGTTTTTTCCACTGCTAGGTAAGATGACATTTGCAGTCCCTAATGCTCTCAATTTTTGTAGGTTACTTGTGTTTGCAGCCAATCTCCTGCTTACAGTTTTGGAGTAAGGGGCAATACCAATTTAAGACCCCCCGTAATATTTTTTTTACGTGTGGTATTATACTTCATCAGATTGCCACCAAAAATCCACTGAAGCTCTGTCCTTTCTTTAGGATGTGTGGGTGTCTCTATTTCATGTGTCATAGTGATGACCAAAGCACTTTACAGAGGTATGTGAATATTGTGTAGATTTAGGCTTATCTCATAGTGTGATGTTTTATGCTGTATAACTAACTAGATTCTATTTTCATTTTGTGACATACAGTGGTACATTTTTAGGTGGTAAGTGTTCTTAATTGCTTTCCTTTTGATGTGATCTCAAGGATAGTTTTGAGTTCAGTCTCTTTTTGGAGTCTTAATGGTTCTGTTCATGCTTTTCGATCTGTCAACATTAAGTTTGATGTTTAAAAAGAATGTGTATACTTCCTCTTTTCCCATAAGCATGTCAATGCAGAGCTCATTGATGCTTTTGAGAGCACAGGTTTTAACTGTGGAAGTTACTTAAGTGGCTGTTCATGCTTTCCATCAGTGTACATACTCCTGACTTGGAAAACATCACACATAAAGTACAATCTTCGTTGATGTTAAGTTGTCCTGTTCTCTACTCAGATACTAATGTGGTAGCCTTTCCAATACCAGGCATTGCTTAACTTTCAAGACTATAATAATCTATTTATCAAAAAAAAGAGGCGGTGGGAGGGAGGGAAATGGGGAGAAAAAGAGAAAAATGAAGTTCTTATTTGACATCTTAACAGCATAGACAATGAAGTTTACTCCACTGTGCTTCGTATCTCCAGCTTTTTAAAAATGGAAACGAATGACAATTCAGATGTTTCAAGCTGAGGTCTTTGAAAGTTGAGGTGATTTTTAATTACTTATGTCTGAATAAAATCTTGGAAGTAATTTTCATCCTCTTTTTAATGCCTTCCATAAAGTTAGGTAATTCCTCATTTCATTGGAACAGGTTTTTCCAGTAGCAGATACAGATGAGTTCAACTGTAAAAGGTCCTAATGCAGGTTCTGGTTGCCTGTGTTTAAGATAAGAATTGAAATGCAACAAAGAGTGGGTACTTGCTGATTAGGAACCTCTTCTGTGAGAGAATACTAGTAAAGCTCTTTTTCTTTTAGCAGAATAAAAGGTGAAAAGGCTTTGTTTGAGGTCTTCAAAGTCATTTAGAGGGAAAGCAAACATTCGATGGGAAGTAATTCTTTAAGCTAAGGACAGTGTTGCTGTAAATATATATAGGTGTCTGCAGCACTCAGATTTTGGATGAACTTTCCAGTATGAGCACTGAGAACTGTTTTTTGCTCTAACAATTTTGAAGTAACCATTTCTGGAAGGGGCTGCCTGACAGCCTGTGTATGTAGTGCAGTGGCCTGGAATCAATACCCAGCAAATCTTGGTATTCCCATGTTGACAGTTATCTTGTCTCATTAGGAGCTTCTCTTTTCTACTTGTTCTTATTCATGTCAGTAGGTGATTTTTCCCTCATGTACTAGACCAGACAGGTTAAAAATAGAGTACTCAAAGGTGAACCTTTGAAAGTCTGTCAGTTAACTTAACATTGGCTTTGTAGTGGAAAAATAAATTGGGATTTTGATGGGTAAATTGTTATTAATCACCCTGCTTTAGCAGAGAAAATACCAAGCGAACAGCAGCTCAGCCAGATCATGTCTTGGTCTTATGACCTAATGCATTAACACCTCAGGCTGCAAGCTTCTTGGATTTAGCAAGCTATGCAGGGTCAAGGCCAAGATGAGACCTCTTAAGGGAAAGTGCAGGTGCTGCAGGAAGTGGTGTTCGTGAGTCAGTGTACTGTCTTCCTGTTGACTCTTCTTCCACGTGAAGATGAATGTAGCAATTTCTATACACTGTTGGATCTTACAAATTGGAAATTAATATGGAAATGCATCAGTGGAGAAGGAAATTTTGGACATACATCAAAATGGTAAAGTTCTTGTGCCTAATACATTTTAATTTCCCCTCCTCTCATATTTACAGTAATTTTTTTTTTTTTTTTTTAATTTACAGATGATGCCAAGCAGTTAGTACCCAACAAAATGAGAGACCTTTTCTGTACCATAAATTTGGACCAAGAAGAAGTTTTTCGTACACAGGTAGTTGAAAAATCTTCAAGGTAAGCTTAATTTATAAGTGGAGGTGATAATCAATTTTTTTTGGGAGATATGAAATTGAGAATGTTTGATTAGGAGATAGAAGTCCATGTTCTGAATCACGTGTTGCCCATAGGTGCCTTTCTGTCTCTGCTGACTACACAGAGAATCACAGAATGGTTTGGTTTGAAAGAGACCTTAAAGCTCTTTGGTTGCAACCCCTGCTGCCATGGGCAGGGGCACATTCCAGTAGACCAGGTTGCTCAAGGTCCTGTCCGAGTTGGCCTTGAACAC
Organism: Psilopogon haemacephalus; assembly: GCA_013396835.1. Taxonomy (NCBI): domain Eukaryota; kingdom Metazoa; phylum Chordata; class Aves; order Piciformes; family Megalaimidae; genus Psilopogon; species Psilopogon haemacephalus. The sequence goes on from VWZI01001964.1 coordinate 337,902, forward strand.
CTCCAGGGCATTCACAACCTCCCAGGGAATCTGTTCCAGTGTCTCACCACCCTCACTGTAAAGAATTTCTTCCCAATATCCAGCCTAAATTTCCCCTCTTCCAGTTTAAGTATGTGATAGGATGAGGAGGTACTACAAGCCCTTGTAAAAAGTCCCTTTCCAGCTTTCTTGTAGGCCCCCTTTAGGTTCTGGAGGTGTGCTGGTTTGAGCTAATTGGAGAATTTGAGTGAGAAATGAGACTATTGGCTGAGAGAGGTAAACACAGTGTTTCACTTCACCGGAGTTTTATTGAGAAAGAAAAAAAAAAAATTGTTTTTAAAGTATTGTACCCAAAACATTAGATATCAGACGGTTTCTGACCGCTCTGGCTGCAGCTGCTCTTTGCATGGTCCCCTTTGTCTTTGCCTTGGTAGCTAATTCTCAGTAATTCTACTAACTACTTTCCTGCTACTAATTCCCCTGGCTGATCTACCTCCGCTTATCTTCAGCATCAACAGGTGGTGAGATAAGATTGGGGAAGGGGGGAAAGGTGGTAGGGGGTGGTTGGTTACCCCTCTTGGGGATTTTGGTCTCTGGAAGGGGTGTGGTGTTTCTGTATTACCTTTTCATTGTATATATCTGTAAATATCTGTTATATCTTGTAAATATTTGCTTGTATGTTGTACATTGCTGTAAATATAAAGCTTCATTTATTAACTTCCAGTGTTTCTGAGTCCTAGCTGGGGTTTATATCAAAAGGTGGGGGGGCAGGAAACTGCTAAACCACAACAGGAGGGCTGTTACAAGGTCTCCCTGAAGCCTTCTCTTCTCCAGGCTAAACAGCCCCAACTTTTGCAGCTTCTTGCCATAGTGGAGGTGCTTCAGTCCTCTGATCATCTTTGTGGCCCTCCTGCAGACCCATTCCAGCAGTTTCATGCCCTTCTTGTGCTGGAGAGCATAAGAGTTGTGTGTAGTTACAAAGGCTGATGTGTGTTCCAGAAAATTAATTATAACATCTTGTCGCTTATTACAGTGTTAGGTTGGAATACTGTAATAACTTAAAAATACTGGAAAGAAAGATCTCTTCTTAGTCTGAAAATGTTATAAATTGCATTTTAGTAAGGTGTAGTACACTGTCACTTTTAGTCATAAATGCAGCTTTGAATTTAATTGTTTTTTTATTATCTGCTTTTTCTTACACATGTAATTCAGAGTCTGTTTTAATCTACTGTATTCTGGGTTGCAAATTTACAGTAGCTATCATCTAAATTGCATTCTGTGAATATCCACTAGTTAAATATCTGGACATACTATAAGTAGAGTTAAATTATTTTTTACTACAGTGATTGAGAACTGAATAAATGTATTTTTAAAATGTGCAAATAGATTTGGGGCTCCACCTGCACTGGGACTATTATTGGAGTGCAGATGTTAAGCAAATGACTTTTCAGAGTTAGAGAACCAGGGATTAATAATGAAATGAAAGAAAAATGTTTCCAGTAATGACTCAAATCTCACACTGTGTCAGGAAGTATTTCTTCTGTTGTTCTAGAGGAAAAAAAAAAATGTTCCCGTTGGAAAATTTCGAGATTATCCATGAGCCTCTTCAAATGTTCTCAAATATGAGGAATTGGAGACTGGTTGTCATACCTGTGTTGCATTTTGAATTTAAACTAAAAGTTTCTTTTTCAAACTGAATTTTGTGTGAATGCAACATTATAGCAAAACTTAATTTGCATGTAGCTTTTATGAAGACAAATCTAGGGACATTTTAACAAGGAAAGGAAGAGCAAATGTGTATGTCACAGATTTAAACTTTCACTCCTGTGTTACTCTAATCCAGTTCTTCCTGTATGGCGGACTGGTCTTCCCTTGAATTAGCACCATCTTCTGCCTTTGTCTGTCACAGCCTTTGAAGTTCTTCCATCAAAGGCACAAATGAAAGATCTAAACTGACTGAATTCCTGAGGAACAAGTTTGCCATTTAATTATTCCTCACTGGTATAACCTTTTGTACCCCATCAGCCAGTTCTGTATCCACCTCAGTATGTCTATACTTACCCTTTGTACTCAAATTTTCTCTCTGTGCTAAAGAACCATGAGCACCTGATTCACATGGCAGTGGTAACTTAGGTAAGGAAGAACTTCTCAGCTTACATAAGGCAATTCATTACTTTCTATTTATGCTTATACTATAGATCTGCTTTATCCTGACAAATGTAAGACTCTGTGTAATGTTGAAGTCAAAATAATGATTGCTAGTGATGGATACAGGGGCAACACAGTAGTGAAGTTTGCTTTCTTTGTCAGAGGCTGTGGCTGCTAAATAGATATTTGGAAATCTCTACTAATAGTCTTCATTGTAGACTAATTATTTGATGATAATTGGATGCATGAAGTTTTATAGATCCAGGAAAAATGAGGATTTAACACTTGGAAATACTTAACGCTTAGAAAGTTAACAAAGATTAAATGATTAAAACATTAAAAAAAACAACCAACACTGAGAAGCTGAGAAACTTTTTCTTTCAACCAAGAATTCTTAAAGATGTTTATATAATTTAAAGTCTGATTTGGCTCCTTTGAAGCCTGTGGTAAAAGGTCTGTGTTTGAACAAAAGGAACTGGTAAGTTAAAAATCAGTTCCTTCATCTTGCTCTTCAGACCCTGCTCTGTTGTCTTCAAATGCATTTTTGGGGAGGTCCCTGCTTACTGCAGGGGCGTTGACCTAGATGACCTTTAAAGGTCCCTTCAATAAATACTATGATTCTGTGATTTTCACATGTGAAATTCCTCATAATGAATTCCTGCAGTTAAAGTTCTTGTTTCTAAATACTAATTACAGAAATTCAGAGTGCGAGATTTCACCTGTGTTTCTTTTCCCACTTTTAAAGTTAGTTAGCTCTTCTCATGTTTTTCACTTATTTAATGAGTAATTTGCTCTTAAGTGCTTTTCTTGTGATTATTTTTGAGAGAATAGAGATGCTATCTTTTTCTTCCTGGTATTCTTTTGGGTAGGTATTACTATGAACTGCTTATTCCAGACATATGAATGTTTTATATTAGTTTAATAACAGTACTGTAGCAATATGGTGTCAGAAAGGTATTGTGGGAAATAAAAACCCCTTTGTCTCTGGGTTTAGTATAACAGTCATCACAGAACTCTCCTGTAGAAAGAAAGCAGGCTAGAATTAGTTTCATGGAGCTGCAGATCTTTCCCCATTGATGTTGGTACAATTGTAATTGGAAGTGTTTTAAGTCCTAAGAATCCAGTAGTTCCAAAATTGTGGATTTATGGGGGTTTTATGGATGCACCTGATTTACAGAATTCACAGTTTGCAGTGACACAATGTTGTGAATTCATTCAGTCATTTAAAATACAATGTTCTGACCGATAGGTAAGTATACAGTGCTAGAGGCCTACAACTAGGACTACACTAGAATGTAAGGGGTTTTTTTGGTATAAATTACGTAAAATGGCTTTCTGTTTTAACTTCTAGTCTTTCTTTTCAGCCCGTATTTTGGGGAAGAATTTTACTTTGAGATTCCAAGAACGTTCCAGTGGTTGTCCTTCTACATATATGATAAAAGTGTTCTGCAGAAAGACTTACGTATAGGTAAGTTCTGGGATACCATCTATATCTTGTGTAACATTTGGTTGTTTTCAGTGTCATTATCTGGAGTATTAAGGGCATGGTTATTAATATGATGTATTCTTAAAACACAGTGTATAGTCCACTTAAACCAAATGGTGCTTTAAGGTTTAAAAAGCCGGATTTGATTTCATTGCTTTATTGTATTAAAATATGTTTGTTTTTTAGACCATTTCTTTGAAATGGTATTATGAATGTGAAAAGAAAATTGACAGTTATGTAAAATCACAGAATCATTGCAATTGGAAAAGACCAACCTTCTACCTAACACCTCCAAGACCACTAGACCATGTCCCAAAGTGCCACATCTACTCACTTTTGGAACGTATTTAAAAAAAAAAAATCCCTTCTGTTTCATTAGACAGTTTGAATAGCTGTCCCTACCTGTAGGTCTTTAAAGAATGAACCATGGACCAATTCCACAGTAATTGCAATTGTGCAATAATTCTTAAAACTAGCTATAAAAATATTTTCTCTGTCAGTGCACTGTGTAACTTAGTGACTTAGAAGTTTTCTGCAAAATGTAGTGTAGGTGAAAAATTGCAGGCAGTGGATTCCACTCCTCTTAGTGTGTAACAGCACTACTGCAGCTGCTCTTTGGATATAGCTGCTATAAAACTCCATGTAAGAGCAATATGAAGGAAGGCCTCATGTTACAGAGGTTGAGGAAGGAAATAATTTGCACCAGGATGCCAGGTAACTTGGTATAATAACAGCTCCAAAATTTTCATTGAGACATTCTGCAGCACTGTTATGGTTCTCTCAAATCCTTATTGTGTTATTTCCAGCCACAAGGGTGTTCTTTGTTTTACCTAATCTTGTTATTAGTGATAGCCAAGATAACACATCATATTTAACTTAATTTGGCTATATATAGATGAATTAATGCTTTACTTAGCTTGTTTCCATAAGCTTTTCATAGAGCATCATAAGCTTAGGAAGAACCACAAAACAACAACAAAAAAAGACCCCAAAAACCTAAAAGAATGAGGAGTTAAATGAAAATCAAACTTCAGTTCTATTTACATATTTATCCTATTAAGAAGAGCTTTTGTATTTATCTCTCCCTGCTCCCAACTTCCTCCCCCACCCTAGGAAAGGTGTCCATAAAAAAAGAAGATCTATACAACTACACAGGAAAAGAGAACTGGTTTATGCTTCAACCTGTTGATTCTAATTCAGAGGTTCAGGTAACAAATTGCCCATTTCTGTTTTGAGTGCATGTGATGGTAGAAGTTTATACTGGTCTGTGGGAGATAGAGATTAGCTTCTGTCTTAATTCTTGTAAGACAACTGTTGTTTATTGCAGCTTGATTAATGAATAATGCCTATTCTACATTTCTAAATTAGCTGTATTGTTTAAAGCTGGCAGAATCGTAGGATGGTTCAGCTTGGAAAGGACCTTTAAAGCTCATCTAGTCTACCCTACCTGCAGTGAGCAGGGACATCTGACTAGATCAGGTTGCTCAGAACACTGTCTAACCTGACCTGGAATGGTTCCAGGAATGGCACTTATATTGCCTCCCTGGACAGTCTGTGCCAGTGTTTCGTCATCCTCACTGAAAAAAAATTTCTTCCTTCTGACTCTCAGTTTAAAGCTGTCATCCCTTGTCCTGTTGAAACAGGCCCTGCTAAAATGATTGTCCCCATCTTTCTTGAGTGCCCTTTAAGTACTGAAAGGCTGCAGTAACATGCCCTTGCACCTTCTCCAGACTCAACCCTAGCTCTCTCACCTTGTAGGAGGAGGTGTTTCAGCCCTGCAGGTTCATGTCTGTATGCTGAGGGCCCCAGACTTGAACACAGAATTCCAGGTGAGGTGTCAACAGAGGCAAAGGAGATAATCACAGAAGGTTAGGGGCTGGAAGTGACCTTGAAAGATCATCTAATCCAACCCCCCTACCAGAGCAGAATCACCTATACGAGATCACACAGGAATGTGTCCAGGTGGGTTTTGAATATCTCCAGAGAGGGAGACTCCACAGCCCCCCTGGGCAACCTGCTCCAGTGTTCTGTCACCCTCACAGTGTAAAAATTCTTCATGTTTACATGAAACTTCCTGTGCCTCAACTTCCACCCATTGACCCTTGTCCTGCCATCAAGCACCACCGAGCTGAGCCTGGCTCCATCCTCCTGGCACTCACCCTTTATGTATTATAAACATGAATGAGGTCACCTCTCAGTCTTCTCTTCTCCAAGCTAAAGAGCCCCATCTCCCCCAGTGTCTCCCCATAAGAGAGGTGTTTCATTCTTTAGTCATCTTTGTGGCTCTGTGCTGGACTCTCTCAAGGAGTTCTATGTCTGTCTTGAACTGGGGGACCCGGAAATGGACACACCTGAATCGCCTCGCTTGACCTGCTGATTGTGCTTTTGGTGCAGCCCAGGATGCCAGTGTCTTTCTGGGCTGTGGGCACATATTGCTGGCTGATGCCCATCTTTTCATACTCTAGTACCATTCAGTCCCTCTCTACAGGGCTGCTCTGAGTCTCATTGTCCCCCAGCCTGTATTGATAATGAGGATTGCCTCACTGAGGATTGTGTAGAACCTTCCACTTAGTGTTGCTGATTCTCAGGAGGCTCACATAGGTCCACTTTCTGAGCTTGTCCTGGTCCCTCTGGATGACTTTTCTTTCTTCTGACATGCCAACTGCACCACTTAGCTTGATGTCACCTGCAAACTTGATGAAGGTGCACTTGATCCTGGTATGCCATTGACAAAGATATTAATGGTCCCAATATAGAATTCAGAGGGATGCTGCTTGTCCCCAAAGTGAAGCAGAAGTCTTGAAGCAGCTATTGGGGGAATGCCTTTACAGTATTTTTATGTCTAAAATCTTTCCTGAGCTCTACAGATGAAAAGCATATTCACATGAAATGCACTGCTTATTTATTATGTAAGAATGGCCCATTTATTTTTGTTTTGAATAAAACTGACCTGTACAACTACATTTAAAACCTGTACGTTAAAAATCTGTGCCACTACATTTGTGTCAAAAGTTCTGATATAGATCTGCAGATCAGCCACTTCAGAAAGCCTTTGTGCTGCTCTCAGCAAACGAACCAAAAAAGATTATCTCTGAAACTGTGCTTGTCAGCAAAATATTTACTTAGAGCAACCTCACTTTAGCCATAGTGGTGCCGAGTTTTGAGCAAACTGCAACTACAGATAGCTCCTTAGGAGCCGTAAATTGATGAGTGTAGACCACATAATTTGGGGGTGATGGGGCAAGTATGTTTTTTGGTTTTTTGTTGTGGGTTTTGTCATCATTAGTTTTTAAAAGGAAGAATTTTAGACCATTCACAAAGTCTACTTAGTAAAACTAGTTAAGGCAGTTACTGCAATAAATACTAATGGTGTCTTTTAATTTGTCATTCAAAACCTTTGCCTTATAAGGCCATTGGCATACTTCCCAGTGTCCTTGTTTTATCATGTAAATCTACTTTTGCAATTGAGTTTCTCTGTGTGACAAATGTTTTCTTAATGTACCTGTGTTCCAGTCTGTGTAGTAACAATTTACAGAACACTTGACAGGCAGCCCAAAATAGCTTCATTAAAACTTCCATATAAAATAGACTTCACTTTTCCTGTGTGATTTACAAAGAGAGAAACACACCCCTTGCCCCAGGGTATTTGTGGTAACAACATTACAGTTTTGTGTCAAGATGTAAGTACTATAGAAAAATGTGTGCAAAGTCAGCTGAAGATTTTACTTCCATTTTAGTGTTGTACTTCAAATCTGCAGTTCAAATTGTAGCTTGCCTCCTTTGCCATTCTTGAAAGTGACCTCCCAGGTCCTTTCTGTAAGTATCATGATTGTGGACCAACCCTTGTCACCTGATTTTCTGTTTCACAGAATTGCAGAATGGTAGGGGTTGGAAGGGACCTCTGGAGATCGAGTCCACCCTTCCTGACAAGGCAAGTTCACCTAGAGAAGGTCACACAGGAACATATCCAGGCAGGTTTTGAGTGTCTCCAGAAATGTGCTCTATCACCCTTAAATTAGAAGTTCCTCCCCGTGTTTAGATAGAACTTATGGTCAAGTTTGTGCCTGTTACTCCTTGTCCTGTCCCTGGACACCACTGAAAAAAGACTGGCCCTACCTATCCTCCTGACACTCACCTTTGAAGTATTTATAAGCACTTATGATACCCCACCCTCTCAGTCTTTTCCAAACTAAAAAGCCCCATTTCTCTCAATCTTTCCTCCTGAGAGATGTTTCAATCTCCTCATCATCTTTGTAGCCCCTTCCTGTACCCTCTCTGAGAAGTCCCTGTCCTTCTTGAAGCAGGGAGCCCAGAACTGAGTATAGTACTCTAGGTGTGGCCTCACCAGGGCAGAGTTAAGGGGGAAAGAAACAGTTTTCATCCTGTTGGCCACTCTCTTCTTGATGCACCCCAGGATGCCATTCTTGGCCACAAGGTCACATTGCTGGTTCATTGTCATTCCCTTGTCCACCAGGACTCCCAGATCCTTTTCTCCAGAGCTGCTCTCCAGCCAGTCAGCCTCCTGCCTGTACTGATCCATGGGGATGTTCCTCTGATGATGCAGGACTCTGCACTTACTCTTGTTGAGTTTCATTGGATTTCTTCCTACCCAGCTCTCCAGCCTGTCCAGGTTATGCTGAATGGCATCATTTGGTATCATCAGCAAATTTGCTGAGGGTACACTCTGTCTCTTTGTTCAGATCACAGATTCATATCAAATTAATAGGGCTGGATCCAGTACTGACCCCTGGGAAACACTGCTAGCTGCTGGCCTCCAACTAGGCTCTGCCCCACTGAACACAACTCTTATCAGCTCTGTCCTTCAGCCACCTGACCATCAGTCTCACTGCCCAGTCATCCAGTCTGCGTGGCTCTTAAGCTTGGCAGTGTCTAAAGCCTTGCTATTTGGTAAATAGACCATTTCCAAGAATATTAAGGACAGCATGGTTTAGAGGAAAGACCGTTGTCAGTATCTGGTTATCTTAGATGTGAAAGCCAGTAAAAACAATAAAGCTCTGAAAATAATAGCAGTATTCTTCAAGCAGAAGATACCTGTAGCAAGCTTATAGTACCAAATTTTGGACATCACAAGAAAGTTGCACTCTAGTTTGGAGTTTTTGCAGCCTTCTATTGAGAGAATAGAGTAGGCTGCTCTATTTTGAGTTCTGAAGTTAATCCATGCTGCACCATCTTTTATGGATTTTTTTCTTAATATTTCCTGCCATATCATAATAAGAAAAGGAAGAAGACAGGTTTAGCAAACATTGCTACCTTCTCTCCTTTCCTTGGCTTTACTGTTGGCACGAGTATATCAGTAGACTTCATGAAATAGCTGAAAGTTGTATGGGGATACATAAATTTCTGAATGATGTTCAGTCTAGTGGGATGGACAGATTTTCATGGATGGGTGTTGAATGTTGCTGGTTGCAGCTATTGCATGCTACTCTACTTTTCTAAATACAGCTGCCTGGCTTCCAAGTCCAAGGTGATTTTGGAGCTCTCTCCTGAAATGCTCATTAAAGTCCCTGGTTGGTTGTTCAAGGGCTTGTCCTGTGTTTAGGATGAAAAGGCTGAGAGGATATTTTGCTCTTGGTACTTTCTTGGGCTGGAAGATATATTTTTGTGTGTTAAATCTCTAGAGGCTTGGCCAATTAAGGTACTGTCTGCTGTTGAGGATGCATGCTTTATAAATTATATTTGCTTGAAGTGGATATATTGAAATTGCCTTTAAAAACTTCTAACTGTAACTATATTTTTCTAATTAGTACTTTAAAGGCTTTAAAGCATTTGTTTCTCTTGTGTGTTTTTTTTTTTCAGGGAAAAGTTCACCTTGAATTAAAACTGAATGAACTCATAACAGATAATGGATCTGTGTGCCAGCAGCTGGTAGTACAGTAAGGAAATACATTAATCCTTTAATATTCATTCATTTGTTAGAACGTTGTGATTTGATGCTCTTAATACTGAATGTCTGCACATTATGATGCCAATAACATTTTTGTTTGTATGACTTCCTTTGGATCTTCTTTGCTAGGGGAATAGGGCTTAGGAAACAAGGTTCAAGAAGTCCACATTCAAGGTCCTGCGTATGGGTTGGGCCAATCCCAGGCGCAAATCCAAGCTGGGTGCAGAGTGGGATGACAGTAGCCCTGAGGAAAAAGACTTGGGGGTTTCGCTTGATAAGATGCTCAACATGAGCCAGCAGTGTGCTCACACACCCCAGAAGGCAAACTGTATCCTGGGCTACATCAAGAGAAGTGTGACCAGCAGGTCCAGAGAGGTGATTTTTTCCCCTTTACTCTGCTCTTGTCAGACCCCACCTTGAATTCCATGTCCAGGCCTGGTGTTCCCATCATAAGAAGCACACAGCTGTTAGAGTCCAGAGGAGAGCCATAAAGATAATACAAGGGCTGGAGCACCTCTGCTATGAGGAGAGCCTGAGGAAGCTGGGATTGTTCAGCCTGGAGAAGAAAATACCCCAGGGGGATCTTAGAGCTACCTTCCAGCACCTGAAGGGAATCTATGGGAGGGCTGGAGAGGGACTTCTCTACTGCTAAGTAGGACTAGGGGGAATGGATTTTCAGCTGAGGAAGAGTAGATTTAGACTGGATCTTACAAAGAAGCTCCAGTGGAAAATATTGGCTCAGTTTCTTAAGGTGGTAGGACTTTCTGAACCCAGCTAGGGCTTTCAGTTTGTGTAAGAAGTATGAAAACATGATATAGGCATCCTTTTTTTTTTCCTGGAAAAAGTCAAATTAAGGCTCATACTGCTTATCTTAGAATCATAGAATTGTTTCATCTGGAAAAGACCTCCAAGTTTGAGTCTGACCATCTAACTAAGACCACCATGGCCACTAAACTACGTCCTGAAGTGCCATGTCCACGTGTTCCTTTAGCACCTCTAGGGATGGTAACTCCACCACCTCCCTGGGCAGCCTGTTCCAATGCCTGACCATTTTTTCAGAAAAGGGATTTTTCCTATTATCCAACTTAAACCTACACTGGCACAGTTTCAGGCCACTTACTCTCATTCTGTCACCTGATACTAGGGAGAAGAGACTAACATTTACCTCACTGCAACCTCCTTTCCTGGAGTTGTAGAGAGCAATGAAGTCTCCTCTCAGCCTCCTCTTCTCCAGACTGAACAAGCCCATGTCCATCAACTGCTTCTCATAAGATTTGTTCTCTAGGCACTTCACCAGCTGTGTTGTCCTTCTCTGGACATGCTCCATCACTTCAGTGACCTTATCTTAGTGAGGGACCCAAAACTGAATCCAGAACCCAAGGTGCGGCCTCACTAGTGCTAAGTATACTACCCTACTCCTGCTAGCCACACTCTTACACTGTTTTGAAATACAGACATAAAGTTAGCTCTTCACACCAAAAGAAGATTAATTCTGAGATCACTTGAGTGGGCTCAGCCCTTATTTTATGTGTAACTTTTCTATTAATAAGAGACACATTTTAAATTTCATGCAAATGCACTCCCTGAACATTTCTGAATTTTTCTTTTTTTTGGGTCTCCAACACTATTTTGTTTCCATTTCTATTGGGATGGGGGAAACATAGATGATAGATTAACTGCTGATTCAGTCTGGGCTCTCTTGCAAAACCACAATGGTGTGCATAGTTGCACTTGTCAAAAGTATTGATCACGACTCTCTTTTCCAGGAGTCTGTACAACTGAAGGGCCTACAAAAAAAGCAGGGAGGGACTTTCAGCACTACAAGTACTTGTAAAGTTGATTTAATGGATTCTTTCCCTTAACAGCTACTTGCCTTTGCAATGCCTTTGGAGCTTATGAGACATTCTGTGTGACTGGGTTAATTCAAGTTGCCAAACTGCCTGAAAACTGTTTTGACACCTAATTAACTTTCTGTAAAGTTAGTGAACAGAGTCACCATAGGTGGTGCATGCAAGGCAGGACTGTAAGAGGAAGAGGGACCACCTTTTTGGTGTAGTTAGCTGACTTAGCTATACTGTCACATAATGTTTAAAGCAGACTCCAGGCAGTAACTGGACAGTTAAGGAATAGTTATGTATGGCTAGCTTAGAGATGAAAAGGAGAGGAGATAAATGTAGATGAAATTCTCAAGGCCAATGGGTCTGAAAAGGAAAGTTTGGGGAATATTAGTAGTTAATGATCAGAGGAGCTGCTATTGTTTGGTTTTCGAGATGTAGGCAAGTTTGGTAGACCTCACATTGCGGCAATGTAAGCGGAGCTTGGGCAGGCAGTGGAAAAAAAAGGTGTAGATCTGCTTACACAGGGGACATTGACTGGTGCATGAAATCAGCTTGGAGCGACAGATCTGTGTGATGAATCTGGAGATCCTAGTTCTGCTGCAAGGCTGTGTAATTGCCAGTGAAATGTTTTTCCGCTTGCAGGAGCAGGTTCTGTAACTAGAAGTGGTCAGGTTTTGTTGATTGTGTTAAGTACAGAAGTCATTCAGACAATGATCAGGGAAGGAGTGAGAAACCATATAGGGGGAAAGAAACTGCTTTCTGTAGGGATTCTCTCAGTCTGCTAGAGAAATTCAGGAGCTTAGTGAGTATGGCACAAGCTGTAGGAAGAGAAATTGTGGTATACTTGTTAAAATATTTGGATTCTCTCTGGATAAGTTTGGCTTGATCCATTTGCTGTGAATTTCCTAGGAGATACAAGATGACTTAAATGTACTCAGTGCTCACACCTGAAATCAGAAATCTCTGGCAGCTGCAGGAACAATGTGCTTAGTGCTACAAAATGCCTAATAGGCTGACAGAATCAAGTCCTGGCTGCCTCAAATCAGATACCTCAACTGACTGAAAAGCTTAGGCAGTTCAGTTTTGTTACCACTCTTACATGGCATGTGTGTGTTGGAGGAAGAATCAATTAATGCTTAGGAAACAAATGGATGTTTGAAGAACCCATTTAAATAGTGGGTTTGAAATCACTGTAGGGTTCATTGTGGCTCAAAAATTATTGAAATGCTGAAAGTCATGTGCATGAAAACTGGAAGAAATATAACAAATGATTGTGCAGTGTTTCAGCACTAAATGTTCCTTGGACTGACTAAGACAAAGGGACTTGGGGGGGTATAATTGCCTGCTTTCTAATCGTGCATACTCAAAACAGTTGAGTTTTGAGGCAACATGGGAGTGTTAGTGTCTGTTGTTTCCTTGCCTGGGTTTGCAACTCTCCTTATTTTTTTAACTCTGTTTTTCCACAGTACAGAAAGCATTTCCATAAGTGTAGCTGTTGTTGCTACTATGTAACTTTGGCTTGATCTGTGCTACTTAATATTGTATGTTACAGTGTTGGAACATGGTTATTTACATGAACTTAGATCAGAAAAGGCTATTTTCTACTTGAAGTATGTAGGTTTTAAATATTATTCAAACAGGCTTATTACAGTAACCAAAATTTAGTTGCATTAATTTATATAAATTCCTGCAATACCTGATTTTAAAATAGATTATTTTAAGAAGTTCAGTTCTTATTTGTGTCTTGTCGATGAAACTTTGTAATCTGCTGAATTTTTTTGGACTTAATACTGCGGTGTGCACAGCTACATTAGAGCAGCATCTTGCTAAAGAGTCTCCTTTCTGCTCTAAATTTACAAACTTGTTTGCTTTGTTTCAGCTGGTTTTAGTTAATACTCATATTTGGACAGCATCTGAAAGTTAGTCAGCTTGCTGACTCAGGTCTGTTTCTATTAGCGTTGCTGTCATGCTGATTCAAAAATATTGCAGGCCTTCAGAAAAGGTTCAGAAAGTATGTCTCTCTCTCTTTCCCATGAGCATTACTGTCTGACCATCCCATCCCTTTTCATCAGGATTGGCGAATAGTGTGCCAAGGTACCAGTTACAACACCAGCTTTATGACTTATGGAAGAACTATGTTGAAATTATGAAAGAAAATATTCTTTTAAAAGAGACATTTAATGGTGGTAATGCACTATTCTGAAAAGAATTTTAAAATAAACTTTAAGCGTTGTTTCAAAGATAAACTGATTTTTCTCCATGGTTGAATTGTGTGGCTAGAACCTAGACATGCTCAGAATATGTAATATAGTTTTAGATGTTCAATTTTATATTAATTTTAATTTCTCAGCTTATTCTACTCTGAATGTAGTTTAGCCAAAATGAAATATTTGAGTATTTCAGTGCCTTCAAATATGGTCAGTGCCATGTGGATGAGATCAAATAGCTCTTTGTAGGCCTTGAGAAATCAAACTTAAAAGCTAATAACATCTACATTTTCCTCTACCATAGGTGTTCATTTTACTTAGGGTTTTGTCATGTGTGTGCTATCAAAGCAATTCTAAGAACTTTGTTCTCACAGAGCCCACTCACTTTGACTTCACTTGACTATTACATTCTGTTACCATGCAGAAACCTGCAGTTAGATCCAATGTAATGTAGATTCTATATAAATCAGTGTGTAATACAGCAGGACTTAAGAAACAGCTTTACAAATAAAATAATTTTCTTATTTGTTTTTAAGCTAAAGACATTGTTTCACTGATCTATTGATTGTTTTTTTTTTCCTTACAGCATAAAGGAGTGCCATGGGTTGCCTCTTATAAATGGGCAGAACTGTGACCCTTATGCAACAGTGTCTCTTGTGGGGCCTTCCAGGTAACATTTTAGTTTAATGAATCTAAAGTTCTGTTACGTTAAACTGGGAGAGGAAGTCATAGGTTTTAAGATCTTCCTGTATTTTTAAAATCTTGCTTAATATGTCTTCTGTGTGCATCACATCTTCCGTTGTTACTGTACTTTCCTCACCATACTCTCAAGATTGTGAAAACGTTTGCTCTGTCTGAATGGCCTGCACTAGTCAAGAACCACTTGTTTGTGACTCAGTTTGTTCTTTCTCCTTAGATTTTATACTGGACTCTTAATATGTGCACTGTACTTCCTATTAATGTTTGTCGGATTCCTGTGTGAGATGGCAGAGCCAATTGCTCACTCACCTTCCTCTGTTCCCTGTTTTTCTTAAGGTGTGAGTTTCTTTCCAGCAGATGTTTAGCAGTTGGGAGGAAACAAGAAAGTAGAGGTTCTGGTGAGACCTTTCTAATGCCAGCACCTTCAGGATGCTACATTCAAAGTTCCCACAGTCTAACTGTGTACTTTTTTTTTTTTGAGGTTTTTTAGTTAAGAAAAATCCCATATCTTGCATGTTCACTGTCTGTAGCTCCTAGCCCAATAGTTTCTAAAGCAAGCTAGGTTTCAATTGTTTCTTTTTTTCAACATCAAATATAAGTTCATCTGCTTTTTTAATACTGAAGAACTGCTGCTGTGAGCATAATACCAGTGTGTTCTAGTAAATTTATGTGGTTGTAAAGACTTCGGAATGATTATCTCTGAGTAAGGTCTCAGTTAATGGGGCATTTTTTTCTTTCTTAGTAACGTGTGGTCAAATTTTTTTAGGGGTTGGTTTGGGTTTGCTGATGTCTTTCTTTTTTGGTGGGTGGGTGTTTGATTTGGTTGTTTGGAGTTTTTATGGTGGTCTTTTTTTTTTAAGAGAACTAGGGAATGTTGACCATTATACCTAGAACTAGGGAATTTTGACCATTATACCTAGGGAGCGTGGTGCTGATTGCCAAAGAAGGTAAATGGAGATCTGTTTCATCTTTGAGTCATGTGATACAGATAGAAATGAATGAATGTTGGTCTTGCGAAGTATTTACCTTGTTGGTTTGAGAGCATGTGTGTATTTGTGTCTGTGTGTGTTTATACGCTAATCTGACAAAAATTTTTGGTTAAAACTTCCCAGTTTCACATGTGTGTGACTCACATACCATGACTGGAATAAATAAATATGACCAGCACCTGAAAACAATGAGTTGATGTGTAGGACACTTTTTCTTTTCCCCCTCCTCATCTGTTTTTTTCCTCAAAATTTAAATTTATTTCTTTTAGAAAGCATTTTTATACTACTATAGTCCTTTGCTAACTAAATAAGTCTGTATTCTTCTATAAAGTGTGCAAAATTAAGAAAAAAACCCAAAACAACTAGGCAAACCACAAGGGATTGGGGAGCAATTGTTTTGTTTGACTCTGTGCTGTTTTGCATGTAGCATTAGCAGCGATTCCTTCCAAAGAAAACATTCAATGGCTTGCTGCAAGCCTCCATCTGTGAGGTATTGGCTATTTCCCCAGCAAAAGAGATTGGCAAACCCAGAAATTGGCAGTTGAACAAGACAAGGAAAACTGCTTGTAACCTGCAAGCAGTGGTACAGAAACTGTTTGCAGACTGAAGTTTGATGCTTTGGAAATTGATGTTGTATTTTACTTGATACATGAAAATCATACTCATTGGTGAATTGAGATAGGAACTTAGGGCTGGACAGGTGCACAATTAATGAGATACAGCACTTCAAACAGTATTGTGAAAATGAACTCAGTATTTTCTTCATCAAAGTAATCTCTGAAATGACAAGAACTGTTCTAATGTATATGCATGAGTCCTTCTTGACAATAGAATGTCTTTATAATTGTGTGTTTAAGTTGTCTATGGTAAAAATTTTACCACATTGGAACAGGAATGACCAAAAGAAGACTAAAGTAAAGAAGAAAACAAGCAATCCGCACTTCAATGAAACGTTCTATTTTGAGGTAACTTTTTGTGTGGTATTTTGTTTATCTATTTTATGCAACCCTTCAAATGTTTTTAAGCAAACTGCAAAAAAAAATACCTAACACAGAAAGCTCTCTTCAAGAAAATTTTAGTAAGCCTCTTAAATACAAGTGAATGACATAATTAATTTTATGGGGACTGCCAGACAATAACATTCCCTTTCAATTGCTCTGTGAAAAATTACTCCCTCAAAAACACATATGGGAAGGTAATTCATTGTCTTGGAAGAGTTTTTTATAGCCTCTGCTTGCCATCAGGAGTTCTGAGAGATCTTTAACCTATTTTTTTAAGTTCAAGAATATTGAGCTAAAACACTCCAACTTGTTTCTATAATAAAACAGCGTAGTGCTTATACCTGATAAAGGCAGATTTTCTTATTTTGGTTTTTTTTTAGAATGTTAACTTTTTTGTTATTTAGCATTTGATTTCAGTCCTGTATGTTGCCCTACAATAACATTCTGACTTGTTTCTGTAATAAAAGTTACGTTTACATGTAAGCACACTGCATTCAGCTGAGAGTTGGAAGTAATACAACTATTAGACTGGGCTCAAATGTATTACAATTTACTGTGTTTATGTAGATCCTGCTTCTGCCATGGGACTTCAGTAAGAAGTTGTTCAGTCCTTAAATATAGAGTATGAACATACAGCAAGGGTTTCACCTGACTTGCTCAAGATGCTGAGTGTGATTTCTTAGGAAGTAATATACTAGGATAAAAATGTAATCCAAACCACTCTGGTAACTTCATGACTTATAATTTATTTCAGTTAAACTGAGAAAGCAATCAGTCAAGAAGTTAGAAAAATTAAAGTAAGGGGTTATAATTGTAGTATAACTAGAGCAAAGAGAGTGAACTTTTTATTTGTTGTTCTGTCAAAACTCTCTGAATTAGCATCATTTCTTCCTTGGGGCTCATGCTGAATCTAGATAAATTTTTGCTGTTTCATGTCATACTTCCTTCTTAGTGGTGTTGGCTTTTTTATTTTTTCTTTTTTTGTTTGTTGGATTGGTGTGTGGTGTTTTTTGGTTTTTTTTCTAATAGGGCTATATGATAGTTCACTTGATGCATGCTAGACCACATCAGTCTCTAGCATGAACCCTTTTTGACCCATTTTCCACTGCTTTCTGTCAGAAGGCAATTTGGTGAACTGAAACTTTTCCTTTTTAAAAGGAACAGTAACTATTTACTAGTGTTAAAAAGGAGATGTTTTCTTTGTTTTTTGGCATCCATAACACAGCAGTAAAAAGCATGTTAATAGGAGGAATTTACTTGCAGGTTACCAGGTCCAGCAGTTACACCAAAAAGTCCCAGTTTCAGGTAGAAGAAGAAGATATTGAGAAACTAGAAGTCAGGTAAGTTGTGTAGATTCTGAAGTGATTGTTTTGATGATAGAATACTAAAATTTTTTAATAAAAGAACTATTTTAGTGTAACTCTAGAGAATTACTGATCACACTGGTGAAAACGTAAAGTTACTCAGTTTTTTGGTTGTTTTTTTTTTAGTGTCCTTCTTACTGAAAATAAGGGCATTCATTTTTAAGTAGTCAGTGGCAAAGGGTATCTAGCAGTCTAAACTTGTTTCCTGTACCTGTGAGGAAGGTGTGTCCTTAGTCTGGGCAGAATATTGATAATAGAACTTGTGTTGAAGGATATATTTGGACTTTGGTCAACAGAGTCATTTAGGAGGCACTCCTGAAGGGCCAAGAAGTCCAGGAAGGCTGGGCACTCTTCAAGAGGGAGGTCCTAAAGGCCTGGGAATAAACCATCCCAAATTGCTGAAAGATGAGTTGGCAGGGAAGAAGGGGCCTGGCTGAACAGAGAGATCGAGTTGCTGCATAGGGAGAAAAGGAGAATTTGAGGTCATTAGAGGAAAGACGAGGTCATTCAGAATGACTACAGACTTGTCACAAGGATGTGCTGGGAGAGCATTAGACAGGCCAGAGCCCAAATGGAAGATAATTGGGCTTCAGCTGTTAAAAGAGTACAGCACAAGTCATTAGCAACAAGTGGAAGACTGAGGAGAACAAAGTACCCATAGTCCAAGAGCAAATGGTTGCTGACCTGCTCCACCACTTAGACACACAGAAATCTATGGGGATGCATGGCAAATATCTGAGGGTACTGAGGCAGCTAATGGAAGTGCTCACCAAGCCACTTTTCATCATTTAGCAGCGGTCCTGGCCAACTGGGGAGGTCCCAGCTGTCTGGAGATTGGCAGTGGTCATGCCCCAATACTCAGCACTGGTGAGGTTGCATTGCAAATACTGGGTTCATTTTTGGGGCCCTCACTACAAGAAGGACACTGAAGTGCTGAGGTCCAGCACTTCAGTCCAGAGAAGGGCAACGAAGCTGGTGGAGAGTCTGGAGAGCAGGTCTTATGAGGAGTGGCTGAGGGAACTGGGGTTGTGTAGTGTAGAGGAGAGGAGGCTGAGGGAAGACATTCTTGCTCTCTGCAGCTCCTTGATAGGAGGTCGGAGTGAGGTGGGTGTTGGTGCCTTCTCCTGAATAACAAGTGATAGGATGAGAGGAAATGGCCTCAGTTTGCACTGCAGGGAGGTTTAGGTTGGAATTAGAAGAAACTTCTTCCCTGAAAGGGTTCTCAAACACTCAACAGGCTGTCTAGAGAGACAGCTGAATCCACATCTCTGGGGGTTGCTTAAAAAGAGAGATGTGGTGCCGAGTGACACAGAGAACATAGGAGAACCTCTTATATGAGGTTCTTATGATTTCACATTGCTTCTAAGGGGCGTATTTGTGTTGCATCATTTCCTTACAAGTGAGTATTTCAAAGTGCTTTCCATTTTCTGCTCATGTATCCTTAGATCAGGTCTATCCATATTTATGCCACGTAGGTAGAATGGCTGAGGTTCCCTCTGCTCAATTACTGTTCCTTATTGTGCTCATGTGTGCACCAGATTTGCTGAATGACAGAAAGTCTTCAAGGCGAACATATGTATCAGAGGAAGAACTTAGTAGTTAGTTCTAATAGCCATTATAGAACTAATCTGGTGTCTGCATTTTTAACTAGTGAGCATCATGAATATATTAATTAGAAGTGTATATTTCATTATAGATGCAAATGTATTTAGAAAAGTAGTCATGCCCCAACAAATCTAGTTGATTTTTGTTTTACTGTTTTTTGTTTTGTTTTTATTGTTTTTAACTGCTGTCTGTCTCAAATGTCAGAGAGGTAAGAAGTAATAGAAAAAACCAAGGTGCATGTCTGGAGTCGGTGATTCCTTTTGAGGTTGAAAGCATACAAACTGCAGCTTGGAAAAAAAAGTGCATGTGCTGGTGTGGTATTGCAGTGTGCCAAATTCTAGCTCTTAAACAGAGATGGGTAAATACATTAGTAGGAAAGTTCAGTTGAGTTACCTGAGAAGAAATGTGCACAGGTTTGGGAACAGGAGACTGCTCAGAATATATGCATATGTTGCCACTATCACTTTTATCTACTGATGCAAGGTCTGTGAGTCTAACCTCCACTGTTTCTTTATGGGTTTGTACACCACTTGTTTGATTCTTGATTTAATCAGAGTGGAGTGAGATTTCTAACTTTTTTTTTGCCCGCATGTATGTGGATTAGTGCTGTAAGTCAGTTATTGTTAACTTGAATTTTTTTTTTTCTGAGAGAAGAAAACCCACTGTTCTTATTTATAGGGTTGACCTGTGGAATAATGGAAATTTAGTACAAGATGTCTTTCTAGGAGAAATTAAAGTTCCTGTGAAGGTGTTACGAAATGATTCCTTCCAAGCATGGTAAGAAATAATGGCTCAGGAGTGAATTTGCTCTTACCTTGCAGATCTTGCCTTGTCTTTCTTATTCTAGCCTAGGTAAAATGTCAGATTTCTAAGGAGTCTTCCTACTTAATAGGGGCAGTTAGCTCTTTTCTTCCCCCAGTCTGCCCAGTCCCACAAAATACTTCATGTATTTGTGGGGAAAGGGCAGAGAGTGAAGAAAGAGAAGACTATAACTATCTTCCAGTCAGTTTGCTGTGTTTTATTGATCTGTGTGTGTTTTTTAGCCTAGCCAACAGACCTGGAACTTCTCAGAATGGCATCACTTGTAATTAAATCCCTAAGGCAGATTTTCACAATGGTGAAGAATTTATTCTGTAATAACCTTTAAGGCTTTTTTTTGGTTGTTTTTATGCTGGGAAGGTTTGGAAATGGATAGAGAGCAGTGGATATCATCTATCTTCACTTCAGCTACGCCCCCCCTAGGTAAACTCAAGAAAAGCAGATTAGATAATAGGACTGTGAGGTGGATTGGTAACTGGCTCAACAACAGAGTTGTTGTCAGGCTGTGCTGCCATCCAGCAAGATCTGGAGAGCTGGGTGAAGGAGAAGCTTATGAAGTTCAACAAGGACAGGTGCAGAGTCCTGCAGGGTCCTGCATCTGGGGAATAACACCATTCGCCAGTACAAACTAGGGATCATCTTGATGGAAAGCAGCTCAATGGCGAAAGAGCTTGGAGTCTTAATGAACAGCAAGTCATCTGTGGGACAGCAATGTGCCCTTGTGGCGTCCTTGGGTGCATCAAGAAAAGTGGGTCCAGTAGGCCTGGGGAGGTTCTCTTAGCCCTTTACTCTGCCTTGGTGAGACCACACCTGGAATACCGTGTCCAGTTTTGGGCTCTTCAATTCAAGAGAGACAGTGATCTGCTAGAGAGAGTACATTGGAGAGCTACGAGAATTACTGGGGCACTTGAACATCTCTCGTGAGAAGAAAGACTGAGAAAATTGAGTCGTTTTAGTCTTGAAGGCTGAGAGGGGATCTTACCAACTTCTATAAATGTCTAAGGGATGGCTGTCAAGATGAAGGTGCCAGTCTCATTTTGGTGCTACATAGTGATAGGACAAGGAACAATGGGTACAAGCAATGGGTACAATGGTGAGGAGATTACACCTCACCATGAGGAGAAACTTCTTTATGGTGAGTGTGACAGAGCCCTGGAGCTGGCTGCCTGTAGAGGTTGTGGAGTCACCTTCTTTGGTCACTTTCAAAACCCACTTGGATGCATTCCTGTGTGACCTGCCCTAGGTGATCCTGCTTTGACAGTGGAGGTTGGACTTGATCTCTAGAGATGCCTCCCAACCCCTAATATTGTGTGATTTTGTGAACAGGATGTCATTTCAGAGGAGCAAACACAGAAGTTTAAAAACTTAAAGGGCAAGGTATGAAGGGAATTCAGAAAAGTAATTGGCCTAAATCAACAAAAAATATTTAACAATGAAGAATTGTTCCTTTTTTTTTTTTTTTTAGGAGAGTAGGGAAAAAACCCACTTTTTTTTTCCACTTTAATCTTACATGCTTCTCAGAAACTCGGCCTGCTTTATACTATATATCTTTCCTGGTTTCAGATTAGGCCATGTGAATTCTGAAATAACGTGGTAGTTTGCTTTATTGTAGAATTATTCAAATGGATGAAATGTGAATCTAACATTTTAGAATTGCTCTGTTGCCTTCAGGTACTTACTGCAACCAAGAGAAAATGGGAATAAGTCTTCTAAAACTGATGAGTTGGGATCACTTAGATTAAATATTTGTTACACTGAAGACTGTGTACTTCCATCTGAATACTATGCTTCCCTAAGAAACTTGCTGCTAAAATCATCAGATGTTCAGGTACTATTGTTGAAAAATTATATTAAAATCAAAACTTTAAATAATTTAAGCAGTTCTGTATGAGACAATGTGAATTACACAGCTCTCTGGTTAGAGAAATGAAGTTCTCTGTGAAGAGAACTGAAGTAGACCTTTAAGGTTCCTTTAAACCATTCTATGTTTCTATGCATATCTAGAAAATTTTGTCCCTTTTCCTGAGTCACTTGTGTCTCAAGCAGATGAGCAGCTTATGGAGTATTTACTAACTCAACAAACTACCAAGATTTTAATCTTATTTTAGAAGAACCAGCAGAGAGAATGAAGTAATCTGTGTTGTGTAACTGAAAGAGATAAACCAATGAGATTAAAGTATTTTTTTTTATGAACTGTGTTGTCCCACTGACTGCTATGTGCCCTCTGGATTTAGTGGTTTTCTAGGACATTGATCCATTATTGGTACTGCAGGGGCAGATAATCACCTTTACCAGAAATTATCTGCTTCAAAATTGATTTTTAATTCTACTTGTTCTGTCTCCCCTAGTATTTTTATTGCTGTGAATGGGTTTCTAGTGTGAACCTGGTGACAGGGAAGTGTGGTAGATGATTTAGCATGACTGTAGACAGGGATCAAATTAGAATAACGAGGTTTATTATTTCTAGGTCTTTTACAGCCTTTCTTAATCTCAGTGTTAGTGGTGTACTGGTAGAGTATAAGGTAAAGAGGAGGCAGATTGTGCCTAAAATTTTTGCTAGCCCATATTAATATCTAATCGACTGGAAATTCAGGAGTAGCAGAGTCATGTAGCTAGTGGAAGTCAGCAGCTGTCTGTTTTTACTTAACTTGATCAGGTTTTATATTGGAATTCCCAACTGTGAAATGGCCATAAACACTGTAGAAGTGTGAGAACTGTATTTCCATGTGCTGTAATTGTAGTCATAAATGTTCTGCAACTACATAAGGCATTATAGTGAAGCAATAGCTTACTGCCTCTTACATGGATTTGTTACAAAGCCATACTCTAAACCTTTTAGGCAAAATAAAGATGAGTAGATGCTGAATTGAATTCTGAATGTCAAGTATAGATTAGGTAATACCAGTTCTCAGTGAAGTATCTCCGTAGAATGGAGGCTTTTAATTGCCATGTTGTACAGCAAATGTTGAAACTTTCCGTTAAGCCATGTCTGTAGTCTTACTAGATTTGAGCTGTATTTCACCAAATACTTGAAGAACATTTAACTGTTTCACTCACGATTTCATATTCTGCTTTCTCACAGCCAATTTCTGCATCTGCTGCCTACATACTGAGTGAAGTTTGTAGAGACAAGTATGATGCTGTCTTGCCTCTTGTACGATTGTTGCTACACCACCATAAGCTAGTTCCGTTTGTTGCTGCAGTGGCAGAACTAGATCTGAAAGACACTCAGTATGTATTTCATGTTTAGTGATGTCATGCCTGTTTAAAGTATTCTTAGAGTTTCAGAGGGCTTCATGATAGAACATTGATAAGTAATCATGTCAGATTTCCTCCTCTGTGTAAAACTGACTAAGCTCTTTTATTGGTAGCTTATAAAAACATTCATTATTAAAGGTGGGAATGAGAGATAGTTGTGTGCTGGTGGTAAAATTTTCTTGAAGCTGCTATACAGCTAAATTTAACAAGCTAGAAGCCTAGACTTGTGCCCATGGGTGCATAGTTTTTATTTTAAGATGTCCTATCTTGAGCAGTTATCAAATTTTACTGCTCATTAGGCTAGTACTTAATTTTTATTTTCTTTTGTTGCCGAGAATCTTACCCTGTTAGTATGTGATTTAAATAAGGGATGCCCTTTTTCTGCAAAGATGCCTTGTAAGTCAGTAGACACTCCTGCATGCATTGAAAGTAACAAGCATAGGAGTTCTTCTAAGCAGCAGTGCATGGCATGAATTTGGTTAGGAGAGAAATGAATTAGATCTGAGCAGTGGCTCCTGAGGTATCAAGTCATATCCTATGGAGATGTGGAAGGGATTTTGTCACTGCAGCATTATCATTTCGAAGCTGACTTACTCCTGGTTTAAATAAGATGTGACAATGTAACAGTGTGGAAAGAGGTGACTGGTGCAAAATTGCATACTCTTTCCATTATAATTGGACTGTAACAAGGAAAAATTAAACAGAATCTCTCAGATTAGAAAGATTTACTTCATGCAGCTGGTGCTCAGTTTTCTTCAACAGCTATAATGAATAGTGTCACCTTGAATTACATGTTTTTGGGTAAAGTGTCTGAATTTATCAGCAGTGTAGAAGTATGCTGTTTATCACCAATCTAAGGTTTTGTTTTAGTTTGTTTTTTCACCAAAACTGAAGGGACAACTGTATATCTATCAGGTGCAAGTCATTATTTTGGAATTTTCTCCAATTGTTCTTTCTCATATTCAACTCTGGATTCACACTGTCTAAAATCCCTTAAGTCTTTCCTTATGCTTTAATTGTGTTTCTGGTTTTGATAATAGCTGTAATAATAATAATAGCAAGTGAGGTATGTAGGTTCTGGAATGCCTGAGTGAAATATATGGAAAAAATATTTTACATCTTAAAATTATTTAACAGAAAGATAAAATATTAATCAAATTTTGTAACCAAGCTTCCTTTTTTTTCCCTTGTTCAAATAAAATAAATTTTCTTTTAGAGAAGCAAATACAGTCTTCAGAGGCAACTCATTAGCAACTCGATGTGTGGATGAAATGATGAAAATAGTGGGGAAGCACTACCTGAAGGTTACTTTGAAACCTGTTATTGATGAGGTAGGCTGTCCTAGTGAACCTTTCCTCGGGATTTTTAAACTGTTGGTGTACTCTATCTCTTCAACAGGAATTCTTACAGCTCCTTGTATGGTGATAATCACTCAGGTGGGGAAATCCAAGAGGAAAGTTAAATTGAGTAGTACTTCGTTAAGTTTAGTGGGAGGAGTTTTTTTTTTTTATAGATTGTTCTTGATATTTGAAATTATAGCCAGTAATAGTTGTTCCAGCCTCTAAAACGCTGTTGAATTTACCCGCAAAATGCTTTATGTAATTCATCCATGTAAGAGGCACACATGAAAGTTAGAGTGATTATTGCATGCTATTGTGCCTGGATAGAACCTGTTTAAAGTCTTACCCATAAATGTAGGATGTTGTCTGGTTTTTCAATTTCCATGTTTTCTGTTTGAGAAATTGAACTTCTACAGTTTATTTTGCTTGTTTCAGATATGTGAGTCTCCTAAACCCTGTGAAATAGATCCCATCAAATTAAGAGAAGGAGATAATGTAGAAATTAATATGGTGAGTTTCCCAGTATGATTTTCCTAGTTTTAAACTTTGACAAAATCTGAGAGATAAGCATTTTTAAAGGTATCTCTGTGTAATGGAGAATGAGTAGCTTAACAGTAGCAGTATAATCCTCTGAGCAAAGAAAGTCTGGTGGAAAATGGGATGGGGAGAAGAAAGACCAGAGGATTACAGTCTTCCTTCCCAATTTGTTGGATTCCTGATGTTCTCTTCTGTACTTAGCATCTAGATGTTGAAGTACCAGGTTAGGACTGCTCTAAAACTATTTGCCAAAGTTTTGTTTTCTGCTTGCCTGTTACCATAGGATGACATTTAAGGCCATAGTTAGTGCAATAAACTAAATTAATGTTCACTACGTATTAATGGAAAGTGCTCCTTCCTTGTAATATGTCAAATTAGAAAAGTAGGAGTTGGCAGTCGTATATTGCTCAATGCTGCCTATATAATGTAAGTGAATATCACTGGACTATCTTCTAACACTGATAATTCCATATATATATTGTGAGACTTTTAAAATCTGAACTGAAGTACATAATTGAATAGTCAGGATGTTGTTTTGGTTTGGGTTTTTTTT
The DNA here is from genome assembly GCA_013396835.1 of Psilopogon haemacephalus. NCBI lineage: Eukaryota > Metazoa > Chordata > Aves > Piciformes > Megalaimidae > Psilopogon > Psilopogon haemacephalus. Next base: position 363,630 of record VWZI01001964.1, read on the forward strand.
TTTTTTTAAATAATTCAATTGTGGTGTTCAGGGATAAAATGTAGAAAAGCAGATATTTGTGATCTAAAAAAATACCTTTTTTGATAATTGCAGGAAAATCTACGCTATTATGTAGACAAAGTATTCCGTGAAATTGTGCGGTCAAGTATAAGTTGTCCTACCCTAATGTGTGATGTTTTCTATTCTTTGAGGCATCTGGCTGCCAAAAGATTTCCAAGTAAGTGTTCTCTAAAAACTTTTGAAAATAGTTCTCTGAGTAAAATACTTAATTATAACAACTTAACAGTTGTTGCCTCAGGGGAATTATTTAAATTCTTGACTTGTGCAAAGATGTGCCCTGAACTTCTTACCGTGACAGCTGGACATTTGTTTTTCTGCCAATATTTAAGTTATAGTAAAGTCTTGTGATCAATCAGAAAGAATTTCGGCGGGGAGTTTTTTGATGCAAAATGTAGCAAGTCAGAAAAGCTGCAATGCAACAGCAAATGAGAACTCGCCAACAGAAATGTGAGGTAATAAAAGTACAAGTTTTTCATGAAAGAAACATGAAATTTGGAAGAGCTGATGTGTTAGTGCTTCTCAAGAGGCAAGATGTAAACTTGAGAATAAATTAGATATTTACATTTTAACTACTTGAGCTGCAGTTATTTAACTGTGACTAGTACGTAACTTACATGAAGTTAGCTTTACTAATACCGAGTAGCTTTCAGGAAGGTGGATAATACGAAGTATTTAGTGTGCTTCTAATGTGATCACTATTAGCACAATTTTACTCTTTCAGAATGGTTTTAATATGGGAATAATGTGGCTCTGAAGTATTGTTGCATTTCAATCAGTTAAAATATTAAATGTCATATAATCTGCAAATGAAGAGTATTATCATAATCTGGGATCCTTATCTGTGTCATGTTTGTCACTGGAATTGACACCATAAATTCTGCTAGTTATAACAGTCCTTTCAGCAAACCTAACTTACGATCCACTATACTTTCCAGTACAAATTTGTAAATATATCCAAAATATTGAGTAAGAAAAATCCTCATTTACATCATCAAATTTAAATGATACTATTGGATTTATGATGCAGCTCTTGATTGAAATTGCTCGTAAGTGTTGACTGTGTTAATGTGTTTGAGTTTATCAGTGATTAGCCCTGCTGTTTAACGGCAGCTACCACAGTGTTTTCTCTTTTGATGCAACATGCATGAAGCTGTAACTAATCAACACTGTGTATACGAATGCATTCAGTAATCTTACCATTCCTAATAATGTAGCTGGTCAACCAGTTTTATAGGAACAGAACTTCTCAGAGAAATAAACTCCATTTTAAATAGAATGTTTCTTGCCATAATCATCCTTCTCATTTCATGCACTTCATTGCTTTTTTTCTTCTATTGTATTTTAAAATATAAATGTCTGCTCTGATGTTACCTTCTTAAGGATTCTTATGTTGACTGTCTTTGTTATTTCCTATTAAGGTTAGTGCATGTTACATTTCATGGTTTTTCTCTGCAGATGACCCACATGTACAGTATTCTGCAGTGAGCAGCTTTGTGTTTCTTCGTTTCTTTGCTGTAGCCGTAGTCTCACCTCATACTTTTCATTTACGACCTCATCATCCAGTAAGTTTTGTAAAGCTTTGTTCTGGTTTATTCATAACTGTCAAATCTGTTTTTCTGGGAAGGTATATGTTGCCTTCAGTGGGTCTGTGACTGGGAAATAAGTTGCTAACTGTTTCTAGGTTAAGTTCCAATTTTACTGAGTTTACAATTTTCTAAGTCACAAAAGAATCCAAGACACTTACAGTTCTTTAAGCATCCAATTGTCAATGAGGTGTTCTCAGATGATGACAAAGAACTATTGGTGCTAAAGATGCTGTGCCTTTTGGGGGAATGTGTTGTGTTTTTTTTGTTGGAACAGTAACATGACTGAGTTCTTCAAGGTATATGCTTAAGATGTATTGGCGCCTCCTACTCTGGAAGTTATAACTAGCTGTCACTTCTGCTTTAAAAAAAAAAATGTATATTTGTGTCTTAAGCAGGAGCTGTGGGATTATCTGATGGTTGATCTGCTTATTTATTGTGGACTCCCAACAGTTGCAGTGGGTTGCCAAGTCTCCCATTTTCAGTTTTTAAATTGTCAAGTATATACAAATTTAAAATAACTGAAGTGTCAGTGACAGAAATATGGTGATTAAAAAAAAATCCAACTGCATTGTTTTCATGTAAACTACAGAACTGGTGTCTTATACTCCAGGTATATATATATATTTTTTTTTTTTAGCTTATTTTACCTACTTAAGTGTGTTGTACTTTCAAGAAAAGAAAGTCTATGTAGTCAAATTAATTCCTTTGCTGCTATAGAGATTACAAGATTTTGAAACTTGAGGGTTAAACATGAAGGGCCCTTTCTGCATTATAATCCTGCACTAAAATACAAGCATTGAGGTAGCAAGCAAATTAGGAAAAAGCTATAAAGACAGGTTTGAAGTTCATTTTGCATTATGAAAACTCCTATCATTTGCCCATCAACAGTTCATTTTATTTAACATTAAATTTTGAGTATTTTAGAAACATTAGATGTGTAGTAACAATTAGAATGCTTGAAGGGTTTAAAATGTTTTATAGGTTACAATGTTTTTTCCAGGTACTAATACTGAATTCCAATGGTAGTGAAGAAAATATTAAATAACATGCAGTATCTTGATTCTCAAATAACAGGTGCTAATAGAACACAATACTGCATATGAATTTCTTTGTGTGAAGAAAATGAACTAAAGATGTGTCAGACTTGCTATGTTATATAATCTAATAACTTTGACATTTTCATTTTAAAATGAAAAATTTACCTAGAGTTGTGACAAAATATAACTCCTGAATATTGTTTCTTTATTTCAGGATGCACAGACATCTAGAACATTAACTCTTATATCAAAAGCCATCCAGACATTGGGAAGTTGGGGAAGTTTGACCAAAAGCAAACTTGTAAGGATACTAAAAATCTTTCTTACTTAATAGACGACATTCTTTGAAAGTACATTTATGTCACTATACTTCTTCTTTCAGTCAAGTTTCAAGGAAACATTTATGTGTGAGTTCTTCAAAACATTTCAAGAGGAAAAATTTACTGAATCTGTTAAAAAGGTACTTTTTAATCAGATCTATTTTCTTAATGGTTGATGTATATATGACCACTCTTAATTCTTATAAGATTCTTATTTCTGAGAGAGAATAAAAGGAATTACACAAGAATTATACGTAGTAGATTTTGGGTTGGGGGAGGGAGAACAAAATAAAAACACACCCGCAACATTTTTGAAACAGATTCTATTAGATCTGCTGTTTAAGAAACTAATAAAGAAATCTCGTGTGGATTATGGCTATAAGTTGTTCCAAGTTCTTGCTAAATATTTTCATTTAATCTGTTTCATAAAGTAATGGTTCTGTCCCAGGAGAAAACTGTAGATGTATATTTTCAAATTAGCTTTTGATTGCTCTGTGTTTTTGAATAGTATATATTCCCTTTGTATTCTTCCTTAAGTTTCTAGATGATGTTTCCTCTACTGAAAGTAAAGAGCCCAGTGGTCTGAATGAACCAGTACATCTAAAAGAAGGGTAAATATGTCTTGAATATAAATTGTTCAAAACAGAATTGAAATTGCTGGTTTTAATGAAAAACCAGTAACAGATACTCACTAAAGTGTTTGATATACTATAGAAGTTACTATAATTGTGATTATTTCTTAGTTTGCAGAACTAGTTTAAGACAGCAGCTGTAATCTTCCATATCTTTTAAGTTCTTCAGAAAAAAATAATTCAAAGCAGTTTAAAATCTGTTAAAGTCAGTCTGCATTTCTACTACAATTTTCTGTGTGTTCTCTGATGGCTTATTCAGGATTGTGAAAGTGTATTTTGAAAGAACATACTAACTTTATTTAAAATTGCTTTATATGCTGGTTAAGGCCAGCAAGCTAAATCTTTTGCCTCTTAAGTAGCAGGAAAATTATCCTGTAATTGGAATGCTTGACAGTAAATTATAAAATGCATTTATAAAAATTGAGGTATAAATCACTCTTTGTTAGAAGTGAACATTTTAAAAGTGTATCAAGAATAGCTGATTAATTTAAGCAAAAATTATGGGGAAAAAACATATTTATCTAAGAAGCAGATTCATAGCAAGTAAAGGTTCTTCAAAATTTCAGGCAAGGAAGAAATGTCACTTATTAAAATACTAAATAGAAATGAAGGAGACAATTGTAGTGGATCAGCCACCTAGTTTTAGCAAATTGGAAGCTAATCTGTGTCATAAATTGATGACTATTGCTAAAAAGAAAATGGTTGCCACTGAATGGGCTTAAAATGCACTAAATACAGCCTGTATCTACCCTTGCCACTGAGTCATGTTCAGTGTAATTGCAGTCATACTCAGTTTCTGATGCAGGTACAGCAAGTACGTTCACATGGAGAAAGGTGCAGGAAAGAGAATCTTGCAGTTGGATACATCTAACTCCACTGGAGAAAATCTAGAGATCTGGATAAACACATACCCACTCCATGTTCACTGGCACAAACAAGGCTCTGGATTGGGCATTTTTTTAAAAAAATCTTTTCCTATTTATGAAATCCTGTCCAGGACCACCATATAGGGAGGTCATTTTGAGGATATATTTTGAATTATTTGAATTTTCCATTTAATCTGGAATGAACAGCCTGATGCAGTTGATGTCCCTGCTGACTGTAAGGGAGTTGGACAAGAGTCAAGAGTCCCTTCCAAAGTGATGCATTCTCTGATTATGAATGGTAATGTTATCTCAATAAATGGTTTTGAAATATCTTCAGGAGACTAATGGTTGCACTTCATGTGATTCTGTCTTTACAGAGAAATGTACAAAAGAGCTCAGGGAAGGACTCGGATTGGTAAAAAGAATTTCAAGAAGCGATGGTTCTGTCTAACAAGCAGAGAATTAACCTACCATAAACAGCAAGGTAAATTATGTTTACTTTCCTCATACTTTTATATTCTCAGTATTTTTTAAGCCTTTGGCATTAATTTGTGCTTTTTCAAAACACATGATTTTTTTTTTTCCTTTTTCTGAGGTACATATGATAAACGGCATATGGGCAGTGATCATGCACCTGTACTCAGCACTGAGGTTGCATTGCAAATACTGGGTTCATTTTTGGGGCCCTCACTACAAGAAGGACACTGAAGTGCTGAATCAAGTCCAGAGAAGGGCAATGAAGCTGCTGGAGAGCAGGTCTTATGAGGAGTGGCTGAGGGAACTGGGGTTGTGTAGTGTAGAGGAGAGGAGGCTGAGGGAAGACATTCTTGCTCTCTGCAGCTCCTTGATAGGAGGTCGGAGTGAGGTGGGTGTTGGTGCCTTCTCCTGAATAACAAGTGATAGGATGAGAGGAAATGGCCTCAGTTTGCACTGCAGGGAGGTTTAGGTTGGAATTAGAAGAAACTTCTTCCCTGAAAGGGTTCTCAAACACTCAACAGGCTGTCTAGAGAGGTAGTTGAATCCCCATCTCTGGGGGTGCTTAAAAAGAGGTAGGGATGTGGTGCTAGGTGACACAGAGAACCTCTTATATGAGGTTCTTATAATTTCACATTGCTTCTAAGGGGTGTATTTGTGTTGCATCATTTCCTTACGAGTGAGTATTTCAAAGTACTTTCCACTTTCAGGTCTATCCATATTTATGCCACGTAGGTAGAATGGCTGAGGTTCCCTCTGCTCAATTACTGTTCCTTATTGTGCTCATGTGTGCACCAGATTTGCTGAATGACAGAAAGTCTTCAAGGCGAACATATGTATCAGAGGAAGAACTTAGTAGTTAGTTCTAATAGCCATTATAGAACTAATCTGGTGTCTGCATTTTTAACTAGTGAGCATCATGAATATATTAATTAGAAGTGTATATTTCATTATAGATGCAAATGTATTTAGAAAAGTAGTCATGCCCCAACAAATCTAGTTGATTTTTTTTTTTTTACTATTTTTGTTTTGTTTTTATTGTTTTTAACTGCTGTCTGTCTCAAATGTCAGAGAGGTAAGAAGTAATAGAAAAAAACTGAGGTGCATGTCTGGTGAAGGGAAGGGTCTAGAGAACAGGTCTTATGAGGAGTGGCTGAGGGAACTGGGATTGTTTAGTCTGGAGAAGAGAAGGTTGAGAGGAGACCTCATTGCTCCATACAACTTCCTGAAAGGAGGTTGTAGTGAGGTGGAGGTCAGTCTCTTCTCTCAAGTAACTGTTGATAGATGAGAAGAAATGGCCTGAAATTGTGGTGTAAGTTTGATGGTTGAACTTGATGTTGTTAGAGGTCTTTTACAACCTTAATGATTCTACAATTCTATATGATTTAATTCCTTTTATTTTGATTACCAAATGCTTCTGCCTATGATTTGTGTATGTCTTAACAATGAAAATGCACATTTTGAGAAATTAACCTACAGTACAGTATCAGTGCATGTAGGCTATAAACCAGGATTTTAAAAATTGCTTATCTGTTTACAATTTTTTTTTTTTGCAGATAAAGAACCCATTTTCACTATACCGATCAAAAATATTCTTGCAGTGGAGAAACTTGATGAGAGCTCTTTCAACAAGAAAAATGTAGGTAAAATGGTAGTTTTATGTGTAATTTTTTATGTACTCTTGAACTGAAAGTTTACAGTTAGTTTATAGGGTTACTAAAACCATATTACAAAACTCTGCAGGAAAAGAAAAATCTCTTTTATATTGGGGACAAACAGCCATATGCAATATTTCCACGTATTCTGAATATGGAAACTAACCTTGAGATATGGATCTCTGCACCAACTTTTCTGTCTGACACTTCTGCACCGTTTTTCAGTTTTTTGGAATGAAGGTTAAAACCACCATGGCCTTATTACAAAGCACTTTTATGTGAGGCATTAGTAATGTGTATTATATTCTACTGGATAGGATAGGTAATTTTATCAAATTTAGATTTATTCCTGATGATGAGAACTTAGAACACTTTCATCAGCTGAGGCAATTGTCTGTGCTCAGAGTCTCATTCTAGACCTGCAGCACATCAGTATTTCTGTTGTTACTTTGACCCAAAATTCTGAGGCAGTGATAAAAGTACAAGTGTTGGCTAAAGGAGTGAATTCTGGGAATCTCCTGTTATTCTCAGCATATGAAGCATGAAGTCTGACATCATGTTTAAAGATGAGTGGATGAAGAGGTCAGAAGATGCATATTATCATTCATTAAGTATAATTTTTTGGATGAGGAAGTAGTTTAGGCAGAACACAGGATTCTGTTCTGGGTTTTTTTTTTCCACTCCTAATAAGGGCTGCATAATAAAATGAAAGCAGCAAAATGTCTTCCTTTATCCTGTATCTCACTTTCTGAATAATTTGATCTTGTTGAATTGCCTTGTGCTTCAAAATATATTTTGGTATATTCAGAGTTGCTCAATAACTGGATTCTTTTTTACTGAGCAGAATAATGTTGTGTTCCTTCTACAGATGTTTCAAGTACTACACGGAGAAAAGCCCCTCTATATCCAAGCAAATAACTGTGTAGAAGCTAGTGAGTGGATAGAAGCTCTTTGCCGGGTGACGAGATGCAACCAGAAGAGACTTAGTTTTTACCACCCTTCTGCTTTCCTAAATGGGAACTGGCTTTGCTGCAAAGCTACAGTAGAGAACACAGTGGGCTGTGCCCGTTGCACTGCGTAAGTTGCTTCTCAGATGAAAGTACATATGGTTTGTAGGACCAATAAACTAAAATTTGCTATGCAAAGGCTTTCCCTGTCTACTTTGGTAAGTCAGCCATATGCTGGGCTGCGTCAAAAGCAGTGTGACCAACAGAATGAGGGAGGTGATTCTTCCCTCTACTCTGCTCTTATGAGACCCCACCTGCAGTGCTGGATCCAGTTCTGGTGCCCCCAACACAAGGAGGACATCAGACTGCTGGGGCGAGTCTAGGGGAGTGCCATGAAGTTCATCAGAGAATCTGATGTACCTCCCCTGTGGGAACAGGCTGCAAAAGTTGGGCTGTTCAGCCTGGAGAAAAGAAGGCTCTAGAAGGACCTTACAGTGGTCCTTCTAGTACCTGAAGAGGGCCTACAGGAAAGCTGAGGAAGGGATGCTTTATAAGGGCCTTGTGGTAGGATGAGGAGCAATGCCTTTAAGCATGAGCAGGGGAGATTTAGACTGGATATTAGAAAGAAATGCTCTACAGTGAAGGTGGTGAGATACTGGAACAGGTTTCTCAGAGAGATTGTGTATACCTCCTTCCTGGAGGTGTTTAAGGCCGGGTTGGATGAGGCCTTGAGCAACCTAGTTTAGTGGAAGGTGTCCCTGTCAATGAGAGGGAGGTTAGAAGTAGATGGTCTTTAAGATGTCTTCCAGCCCAAACAATATCAGCCACCATATGAAGTGGAGATAACTAATTCAGCATTTAAATTAGAATTACTGAATGAGTAATTTCTTTGAATAACAGATCTAATAGTTTGTTCAGATGCCAAGCTCAATGCAGAAATACAAGATTCCAAGGCCATCTCTCTAATTACTGAAATAACTTGCTGTAGAAGATTCCATCTGAAAGACTCTATCTCTCCCTAATGACATTGCCTTATTTTGTACAGTCACTTTTTAATTTTAACCTCACATATTTTAAAACACTGCTCCTATTTAAAAAGTAGCTAAATAATCTTGGGATTAAGATTCTGATGATTCATTTGGGATTTGGAGATATGTCGGGAACATTAATAAATAATACAGAGTAATATCATGTATTAACCATCCCTGAAGATATGGATGTGCCACTTCAGGACATAGTTTAATGGTCATGGTGGTTTTAGTTTGCCAGTTGGACACTTACAGGTCTCTTCCAACCAAAGCAACCATAACCAACCAAAACAATTCTGTGGTTCTTTAATTAGAGCCTTTAAGCTGCTGATTTCTGAACTGAAACAAATGCTGTCATTGTTTTTAATAGTAGGTTTATCTTTGACTGAGTAGGTTGCATAAATTACAGACTAAAGCTCTTAGTCCCCTAAAGTTCAGTAGGAGTCCCACAAGATAACTTTCTGAAGAAATATGAAATACTTTGTCAGTGTTACTCCATTCTTATATTAGATTTCTCAACAGTTCAGAAGTTTCTCATTATTCAATAACTTCTAGATGTGGTTTTTTTTTTTCTTTCTAATTTTTTTAATTGTTCTTGTTTAGGAATATAACTTGTCCTTCTGCTTCTTCTTTGAGTATAGCAGATTCTAATAGAAGGTTTTAATTCCTATTTAATAACATCACTTTGTGGGGGGTGTTCTGAATTTTTTTTCTCTTAAGTTCTAGTGGAAAAAGCAATTTTTAACATTGCTGTATTTGTTGCCCTCAAAACTGTATATGCTATGCAATGAATGCTAAATTTCATGTAGCAATTGATGTGATCAATAGACATGTTAAAAGGCTAATTATACCGAAGTAGAATCAGTTCTTACTTGCTTTCAAATCTTTCAAGAGTTACTTACGTTGACTACCTGTGTCTTTTTCATGTTTTAGAGGTGTTCCTGCTGATACTCAAATCGAGATTGATGGAGACAGAGAGACAGAAAGAATTTACTCACTTTTCACTATCAACATGTCTAAACTACAGAAGTTGGAAGGTACTCCTATAGTATCAGTATAGTTCTTTGAATTATTATTCAGCTCTAATTCTTTAAGCCTGTAACATCCACTTGGTGTCTTAACAATTTACCTGAAAATAAGCAGAGACAGATTATATTTCTTAGTCGTCTTAGTGCTCTGTTGTCAGACATTTTTCAGTTATTTCTTTACACTAGATATGAGACATGCACATTATTACAATGGAATTTACATAAATGGAATAGCTTTAAACAGACAGATTGCAACTATAGCTGGTTGCTCTTCTCTTTGCTCTCATTGTGCTGACTGTGGAGTGAACTCTGAACGTGGTTGAATTGCAAGAAAACATTGTTCTGCTGTTGATGTGAAGAGGAGACAGCTAGGTGCTCAAAATGCTGTACACAACCAGCAGACAATAAGCCACAGAACCATAAATCTAGTTGGTACAGTCTCCTGCTTTTGTCTTAACCCCATATATGAGGTAGAGTAACTTTACATTTCAGAATTTCAGAATTGACATTAATGCAACAGATCTGGTTTGTTAACTATTGAAATTCTAATTGGGATAATTGTAATTTTTGTAGAGGCTTGCGGAAGTATAGCAGTCTATCAAGGTCCACGGAAAGAACCAGATGATTATTCTAATTTCACAATTGAAGATTCTGTAGCAACTTTTCATACACTTAAGCAGATTATAGATGTAGTAGAAAAGCTGAATGAATCACATGAAAAATACCGAAAGAAGAGATCATCTAGTGCCACATATGGTAGTGAGTAAGTATCTTGCATAAATTTGGTATCCATAGATGTGTATTTTAAACAAAACAAAATTGCAGAACAATGCCAATACCTTCTTTAGGTAGAGGTAGTTAAGCTAAAGGCAGACTTCCATAGCACAAAGATACAAATTACATGCCTTATGCTGTCTGTAGTAATTCAGCTTTTTACCAGTTGTTGGAAGATGCAAGAAGTTTGTCTGGTGTGGGATTCATCTGCATTCCTGATAAGATTTCCATGTGTGGGTTAATGATTCTGCCACTTCCTTGCTAATTAGCATCTAAAGTGCACACAAAATGCATTTCTAACTGTCTGCTTACTTTTAAATTATTTTGTTTTTAGAAAGTCAAGAAATTATGAAAATACGATGTTCTATAAAAAACTAACAATTACACTGCAAAAATGTATATTTACAGTTTGAAATTAATTTGCCATGTTCAATGATAAAAGACTTTGTGGTGAAGTTAAATAAATGTACTCCTTGGAGTACGTTGTTGCTCAAGACAGATTCTTTCAGGTCTCTTTAGTCCAGGATGATATGTATGGAACATCTCTGGACAGGTTTTCCGATTTCTTTTTTCATCAATAATGCTTGATCACCAGGAAAAAAAAGGACTTCTCAAACCTGCTTTGGCTTGCCTGGTTTAGTATGTGACCCAAGTTGTTTCGGAAGAATTGATTTTGATTTAAGGTCTTTCCTGGAGGTATATGAGGTTTTCCACAAATAACATTCACAGGTAGTGGTAGAAATTACATGAAGGTTGGCTTAATGAATAAGATTGTATGATGAGAATGCAGGTGTTAACCTTAAAAGTATTTATGTACAATTTTTTTTTTTTTTTCCCCTAGAGAAAATCCAATTGTCGGAAAAGTTTCCTAACCAAAAAAACCCTGGTGCACACTTGGATGAAAAAAGAAACTGGAAGTGTTCTTGAATGTTCTGGGGGTTTGTTTTGGTTTAGTTTTTGTTTAGTTGGTTTTTGGTTTTGTTTTTTAAATCACTATATGCATTTTTACAAAGTATTTAAGAATGAACATAAATGCAAGTTATGTTGACAATCTATTTAATACTTCATGGAAAAAATCTACTTGGAAGTCTGGTCTTAATTTGTTCTCATTTTGCTGAGAAGTTTGAAGCTCCAGGTTCTTGAAGTAACAGGTGTGAATAAATCTAAATGTTGCTTTGCCATTGTTGTCTAATTGGAAAGAACTTGGTAAACAAATAAGCTTTTTAATGGAAGAAAATCCACATGGTGTTTGTTGGCTGGATTGCATCTCTCAGTACATACACTGCAAACTTGCATGAATTTATCAGGAGTGCCTGCTCTGCCAATAAGGATCTCGAAGTAGAAATCCTAAAATACTATGATATGGAAAAGATCTGAAGCTTCACACTCACTTCATTTGACTTTTCTCCTTGTATTAGGTGTGGTCAGGACTTGATTTATCTACAGCTGAAGTCTTACAAAGTCATGCAGTATGCTGCAAATAATCTGGACAACAGATACCAGTGTTAGTTGTGCTTTTAAAGTACTAAGGAAGAGGAAATCAGGGAATTTGTATTGTACCTCTGTTTACATTTGGGGTGAGTAATATTTGGATTGAACTTAGACCACTATCTACTTTCTTCAAGATTTTTTTAAGGTACATAGTTCTTCTTAATCTGAAAAGAAATGCAGGGTAGCAAAATTGTTTTGAAATAAGTTTGCCTACACACAGAAAAATGTAAATGTGAACAGATCGTGGTTAAGTACTGGTCAATTGCATCATCCCATGTTTGATTTTAATTCCTTTTATATATAAAGTAATAACTAGGTCTAGCTCACATTTTGACTATGAATCTAATAAATAATCTCTGTTATAATCACTCAAAGCACTTTAGATATCTGGACTATGCCAGATTATTTTTAGATACTTTGTAGTATCTGCTTGTTATGATCAGTTGAATGATCAACATTTATTTTGTCTTATAAGCAATGCTTCAGTGAATATTTTTATATCTTTAGTTATATGGATTCGTATTTGCCACTTAATACAATTTTAAACTGGCATTCTTAACTTTAAGATTAATTTGTGCTCACATCATCTGAGGAGTTAGATTTGTGCTGAAAGAAATACATTTATGTAACCAGGAAGAAGCAAAGGTTGTTATTGTGGCAACTTTGCTTCATCAGTATTAAATACATGTATTTTTGGAGCATTTGCTCTGGGTTCCTCTACTGCTTTCTTATCGGATGGTTTTGGGGTTTTTTTAACAATCATAATTTGGCCAAATTAATTACGAATGTAACTTAACAAATAGAATAGAAATCCACAATGCTTGAAACTGTAAGCTGTTTAAATTACTAAACATACTATTGTAGGGAGGCTTTCTCTAATAGGAGAAAATTGGCAGGACAAGACTGAAAACTCTTTTAGAGTTAATAATTATTTGGTTTAGTACCAGACAAACTGTTGCAGAATATTGAGGTTTCAGTGTCTGCAAGGTCACAAGCATTTTATCACCTCACTTGGTTTTGCCTTTTCTTTTTCACACATTTGATGTTTTCTAAGGGGTGTTTATTTGCCAACAGTAGAAATTGCGAGGGAGGGGAGGAGGGACTATAGTAATGCCAAGAAAGATGTTTTGCCAAGGTAAAGTGGATCTGCATAGTTGCCATTAATAAAGAGCTGCCATTAAACAAAGCTCAGATTGTCAAAGTTAGGTCTTGTTGTAAATGGATTAACCCCATGGCACAGCGACTGTTCCTTGGAGCCACGTTCTCTTGTTTAGTCAAACATAAAGTCAAATTATGAAAAATTAATTGAATACTCTTGCAATTATTTTTTTTTTAATATGCACTTTTTTCTGCTTTGGTACTGGAATATCTAGGGGGGAAAAACCCAACAAAAAGCCATTGAATATTTGTGACCGTTAAGATTGATTTTTTTCATTGTATAATGTTTTAAAATGCAGTAGGTGTTCTAGAATTTAATTAGGTACGAGTAGGATGATGAATAATAAACGTTGCCTTCATTTTGATTAGTCTAGAAAGACGATGTTATCCAGCAGTTAGTTCTGTTAGGAGTGTAAATTATCATTAGTTTTCATTTGTATTATGATGAGGTATTGTTGAATGTATTTTTATTTAAATTTTATTTTCTTATTGAGACATTAAAATGTTTTGTAACATCGCTTGAGAATAACTCACAAATAAATTACAACAAACTTGAGATGTCCTGTATGTTTATTGTGAGACTTGGCTTTCTAAATGTTGGCATTTATCTGAAGGCTGAATTAATAAGGATTTACATATAAGAGCATGATGCAAATCTAGTTGACAGGAAGAAACACTGAGTTAAATTGAGGGATCCTATGTGGTCAGCAGCAGCGTTGTTGCATTCTGAGTTTGATGGCTAATTATTTACCAAAACAGCATTCATAGGAATGTGAAATGTTTGTAGTGTCTGGCTAATGAGTTGAAGTGGATCTAGTACAGCACTACTAGTATTAGTAGTGCTGTATGACCTGGGTTTTTTTGTTTGTTTGACTCCTGTCATGGGTTGAGTTTAATCTGCTGCTGTTACTCATACCATGTGGTCATGTCAGCTTCAATAAACGAAGGTGCTGACTGGAGCAAATTATTATGGGGTTTGAAGTTCAGATCACAGCATGGGAGTCTTCCTGTTGCTACTTGTGGGTTTGGTGGGTTTTTTTGGGTGTTGGCTTTTCAGATGGCAATGGGACAAGGGATGGGGCACTAGTTTTCTGTCTTGGGCTTTTGGCTTACTTGCTTCTGCTTGCTGCCACTTTGCGTTACGCTTTTTCTGCAAACAGTTCAAAATGCCTAATTACCTTACCCTACAATTGTGCTCAGAGCAGAGAGATGATGAAACTTTGAGAAATCTCTGTGTGTGTGTGTATATAACAACATGTAGTCAGCAGGGATTTACTTAGTGGGGAATCATGATTGACAAAACTGATTAGAATTCTAAGAGGGCATAACTGAATGGGTAGATTTAGGGAGACCAGTAGAAGTCATCTACCTTGACCTTAGCAAGGCCTTTGACACCGTATCCTGTGACCTTCCAGTAGGCAAGCTCAGGAAGTGTGGGATGGAAGAGAAGAGAGTGAGGTGGATTAGGAACTGGTTATGAGAGAGAGTTCAGAGAGTGGTGATCAATGGTGCCAGGTCCAGCTGGAGAGCTGTAACTAGTGGAGTCCCCCAGGGATCAGTGTTGGGTCCAGTCCTGTTCAACATCATCATCAACGACATTGATGAAGGCATAGAGTGTCTGCTCCGCAAGTTTGCTGCTGACACCAAACTGGGAGGCCTGGTTGATACAGCTGAAGGCTGTGCAACCATCCAGCAAGACCTGGACAGACTGGAGAACTGGGCATGGAAGAACCAAATGAAGTTCAGCAAGGACAAATGCAGAGTCCTGCACCTGGGGAGGAATAATAAACTGCACCAGTACAGGCTGGGAGGTGACCTGCTGGAGAGCAGCCCTGTGGAGAGGGACCTGGGAGTCCTGGTGGATAACAAGTTGTCCATGGGACAGCAATATGCCCTTGTGGCCAAGAAGGCCAATGGGATCCTGGGGTGTATTTAGAAGAGTGTGTCCAGCAGATCAAGGGAGGTTCTCCTCCCCCTCTACTCTGCCCTGGTGAGACCTCATCTTGAATACTGTGCCCAGTTCTGGACTCCCCAGTTAAAGGACAGAGAGGGCTATGAGGATGATGAGGGGACTGGAGGGCAGCCTTATGAGGCTGAGGGACCTGGGGCTTTTTATTCTGGAAAAGAGAAGACTGAGAGGGGATTTAATAAATATTTATAAATATCTGAGGGCTGGGTGTGAGGAGCGAGGGACAGGCTCTTCTCACTTGCTCCCTGGGATAGGACAAGGAGCAACAGGTGTGAGCTGCAGCACAAGAGGTTCCATCTCAACACAAGGGGGAACTTCCTTACTGTAAGGGTCCCAGAGCACTGGAACAGGCTGCCCAGAGAGGTTGTGGAGTCTCCTCCTCTGGAGACTTTAAAGGCCCATCTGGATGCATTCGTCTGTGACCTGAGCTACATTGTGTGGTCCTGCTCTAGCAGGGGGGTTGGACTCGATCTCTTTGGGTCCCTTCCAACCCCTGACATCCTGTGATCCTGTGAACAGAAGGCTTCAAAGCCAACCCCACACACTGTTTTCCTTCTAGAGCTGCATGCAGACACTGGACCTACTGAAGGGTTACTTCAGTAGCCAGCTAAGAAGCTTATGAGTGGAAGCTTCATAGGGTTTAACACTGCCTGCTAAGCCTGCGCCTTCGCTGGCAACTGTGACATTGTTGCTAGGTAATACAGGAAGAAATTTTCCTTGTATGGCAAACAGCAGGTGACAGAGATAAAATAAGGAAAACTCCCCTATAAAAATCCAGTGATCTACAATAGTGCTTAGACCTGACATTAATCCATATCCTGACACAGCTGTCTTTGATCCATAGATCTTTTGAAGTACTTAACCGAAGTAGGGTAAATAGAGATCCACTTCTTCTTCCCATGCTGGATGGATGGGAAGGTGCTGCTGACTTGTATTGCAAATCTGAAATGTCTGGGAGGAGTGTCCTTTTAGTTTCTGTAACTAGAAAATATTTAAATGGTGTCAGATACAGACAAAAAGCTTTGTCAAATATTTGGTTCTTTTAATCGTCTGGAATCATGAACTGACACCTCAGAGTGTGACAGTGTAAGCTGAGAGCAATTGGTTCAGATTGCTTTCAAGTCTTCCCTGTCAGGATATTCTGTCATTGTGTGACATTTACATGACTTTGGAATTTTTTTGGGTTTAAAAATTATTTATTTGTATACTTCAACTGGATGTACATATATTCTGGCATTACCCTGGCAAAAGTCTGAAAGTATCAAGGGGGGTCGAAGTCAAAGGAAGTGTTGAGTGGCGTGATATACAGGCTACAATGTCTGCAAATTGGAATGAGGAGAGGATAAGCTTCACCTGTACATCACCTTCCAGTCATTTAAACAAGGGAGTTTCCTTAAGCAAGTTTCTCTGCAGCTTCTCTTGCTGGTGTTTTGGGAGGGTTGTTGGGGTCTTTTATTGGGGTTTCTTAGTTTGGAGGCTAGGTTTCACTGGTAAAGTCTTATGAGGGCTATCCTGATAATAGACAGAATCCAAATGTTAGTGGGATGTTTAAAAATATTAAGACAAACAGCACCACCTGAGGAACTTACAGAAAGTGTCCATAATTCAAAAGAGGCAGAGGGTTTTCCCCCCTTGTAACAGCAAAACAAAGTAACTGTTTTCAGTTTTCAATTAAAAATACAATTCCAGTCTCAAACAGCTAAGCTCAGTTACAAGATGCATAATTTTATCTTCACAGGTAATTTTCTTTTAAATTAAGAAGCAGAATACAAGAGAAGCTTTTAACCTGAAAATCTTCTCTCTCCAGGGGAAATAGTAAAAAACAAGTTTTACTCCGAAGAGTAAACCAATGAGCACACAAGAACCTGGTATAGAATTTTATGAAGTAGTAATAAAATCATATAATTTTTTAGGGTGGAAAAGACCTTTAGGATCATCCAGTCCAAGCATCAGCCTAACATTACCAAGTCTGCTGCTAAACTGTGCCCCTAATTAAGATGTCTGGAAGTCTTGTAAATACCTCTAGAGAGGATGATTCAACCACATCCCTATGCAGCCTGTTTCAGGGCTTGACAACCCTGCCAATGAAGGTTTTTTACCTACCACTCAGCCTGAAACTTTCACTGTTAAAACTTGAGGCCATTTCCTCTTGCTCTATCACTTGACACTTGGGGAAGAAGCCCAATTCCCCACCTCACTCCACCCTCCTTTCAGATAATTGTAGAGCAATGAGGTCTCCCCTCAGTCTCTTCCAGACTAAACAATCTCAGTTTCCTCGGCTGCTCATCACAAGAGTTGTTATCTAGACCCTTCAACAGCTTTGTTACCCTTTTCTGGACACTCTTCAGCAACTCAATGTCTCTACTGTAGTCAGGGGCTCAAAGCTAGCCCAGTACTCAGTGTTTCCTCATCCATGCTGACGTACAGGGGCATGACCACTTTCCTACTCCTGCTGGCTGCACCATTCTTCATCCAGACCAGGATGCTGTTGACAGTCTTGGCCACCTGAGCACACTGCTGGGTCATGTTCAGCTGCGTGTTGAACATCTACCCCAGGTCCTTGTCTGTGTGGCAGCCTTCCAGCCATTCTGTCCCAAGCCTGGAGCCTTCATGAGGTTGTTGTGACCCAGGTGCAGGACCTGGTCCTTGGCCTTGTTAAACCTCACACAACTGATCTCAGGTCATCGATCAAGCCTGCCTGATCCCTCTATAGACCGTTTTTACCTTTGAGCAGATCACCATTCACACTGAAGCATCTTCCTGTTGAGGACAGGCTCTGGGACTCTTTAGCGGAGTTTTTAGGGCTCTTTAGCCTGGAAGAGAGTCAACTGAGAAGGTGTCTTAGCAATGCTGATCAACAGCTGAAGGATGGAGGTCAAGAGGACAGGAATGGACTCTTTTCAGTGGTGTCCAGTGATAGGCCAATGGATACCAACTAGAACATAGAAGGTTGCACCAGAGCATGAGGAAAAACTTTCCTGTGAGGGTGCTTCAGCACGAGAGCAGGCTGCCCAGAGAGGTCTCCTTCTCTGGAGACTTTCAGAATCCCCTGGGATGCGTTCCTGTGCAGCCTGCTATGCTTGACTTTGCTTTAGCTGGAGGGTTGGACTAGATCATCTCTGGAGGTCCCTTCCAACACTTACTATGCTGTGTTTCTGTGATTCTTATTTCTAGATGCCTATTTTGTGCTTCTTTGATAGAAACTCTACATACATTGAAGTTTATTTTCTATTTGGGAAAAGTGCATCAGGCAGCTTCAGCAAAAGCTGAGGAATTAGTGCAAGTGGTTTGGTCAGAGGTGACACACAGCATGCTGACACAGTGTTATTTACTGTGCTGCCTTGCTCTGTTGCAGTCTCACTGTCTGCCCTTGCTGAGGTCTTGGCTGTAACCGCACCAGTAAAATTAGCACTGGCCATTAATAGCTCTGTTTATCATATTCCTATTGGTAAAGTGGCAATAGGTGATCAGACTGTAAGAAACAGGCTTGGCACAGAACTGTGCTCAGATTCTTGTCATTGGCACGTAAATTGGAACAGTGTTAAGTGTTAGTCTATTGACAGAAGAGTAATGGTCACAATACAGTCCAGCATGTGCATTAGTTAGCCAAGATATACACATTCTTACATAACTGTTCTTATCATTAGCATAAAACTGACATTTCCATGACAGTTTTGTTGTTAGTAAAAATAATCTTCAATTCTATGTTTCAGAGTAAACAAGCTGTGGAAAAAAACAACAAAAATCTCCAAAAGTTCTTTGAGGAAAGAAGGAAAACAAAACAAACCAAAATAAAATCATAAGTCAGGTCCTTTCCAGACTTCTCAAAAGATTCACTAAAATCTCTGAAGGCACTGTACAAGCTTCCAAAAAATACTGGCAGTGCAATTTTTAGAGTTTAAAAAGGTGCAGAAGATTAAAATGTTCTTACAAGGTGAAGATGCAGCTGTATATCTGGAATGGCATTAGGACTATGAAAAGAAAACTGTTATGGCAATTTGATAGAATCAGTAAGGTCGGAAAAGATCTCTAGAATCATCCTGTCCAACCTTCTACCCAACACCTCCAGTAACCACTAGACTATGTCTGGAAGTGCCTCATCTACTCATTTTTTTCACACCTCTAGTATTGGTGACTACACTACCTCCCAGATACCAATACCTGACCAGGTAATAGGTTTTCTCAGTTCCCTCAGCTGCTCCTCACAAGAGTTGTTATCTAGACCCTTCAACAGCTTTGTTACCCTTCTCTGGACACTCTTCAGCAACTCAATGTCTCTGTTGTAGTCAGGGGCTCAAAGCTTCATTAATGCTGAGTACAGGGGTATGATCCCTTTCCTACTCCTGCTGGCCACACCATTCCTGATCCAGGTCACAATGTTGTTGGCCACCTGAGCACACTGCTGGGCCATGTTCAGCTGCCTGTTGAACAGGTCCCCTAGATACCAGAGTATTGTATGGGGTTGTTGTGACCCAAGTGTGAGACCTGGCACTTGGCCTTGATAAACCTCACACAACTGGCCTCAGACAATTGTTCCAGCCTGTATAGATCCTTCCGCAGAGCATTCTTACCCTCAAGCAGATCAATGCTCCCACTCAATTTGGTGTCATCTGCAAATTTACTGAGGGCTCCTTGATCCTTACAACCAGATCATTGATATAGATATTAAAGAAAACTGACCTCAGTACTGGCCCCTGAGGAATACCATTTGTTGTATTCCTGGCCACCAGCAGGATTTATCTCCATATACCACCACTATTTGGGCTTGGCCATCTAGCCAGCTCTTTTAACCAGGGACACATTCGCTCATCCAAGAATGAGCAGCTAGTTTCTCCAGGATAATACTGTAGGAGACAGTGTCAACTGCTTTAATAAATCCAGGTAAACAACATCCACAGCCTTTCCATCATCCACTAAGTGGGTCACCTTTTCATAGAAGGAGAGCAGGTTTGCCAAGCAGAACCTGTCTTTCATGAACCCTTGGTGACTGAGCCAGATCACCTGGTTGCCCAGCACATACTGCGTAATGGCACCCAAGATGATCTGCTCCGTGATCTTCCCTGGCGCTGAGGTCAGATGGACAGGTCTGTAGTTCCCCAGGTCCTCCTTCCAACTCTTTTTGTAGATGGGCATCATATTTGCTGATCTCCATACAGCTGGGACCTCTCCAGTTAGCTAGGACTGGACTGGTACCAGTACAGAACAGTGAAGAAAAGTACTCTGGTTGGTAAGACTTTTGGAAAGGTTAATAAATAATCAACTGCTTTTTCTACGGTACAAGTGGGAATTGACTCACATTTAAGAGTTTGGTTTACCCAGCAGTTTAATAGATACTGGAGTCATCTGACTTTGCAAACTGATGTCCAAAGTTCAGCCAACCATCAAAACGGATGTAGACATACTGAAATGTCTGCAGAGACTAGATAAATTGCAATTGACTAATTAGACATTAAAGGGCAGTAGGAGCTGTGTGTTGTAGATTACTTATGTTATCCAAGTGAAACTGTTTGAGTACAATTTGAGTTGAACACATTGCACTGGTTTTCTAAGGAGGGCTGTTGATCAGAGGCTTTATGGTGTAAAACTGTCTAACCAATGCATGCCTTGCTAGGGACTACATCCTTGCGGAGGGACTAGAAGATTGGAGGTGCCTGTGCTGGGAGCTCCCATCAAAGTAGAACAGAACACTGTGAAAAACAGCTAGGATATCAAGAATAGCTCTTAACTGGAGAAGAGACCTTGAGTTTGTATACATTGGAGAGCATCCCGGGATAATGCATCATCAGTTGGGATTCTGGCAAGAGAAGTAAGATTAGAGAGACCCTTTCTGTGAACACTCCTCAGTGTAATGTTAAAAATCCTAGCTAGAAAGCTCCCTAACCAAATAAACCCCTCACCCTCTGAGCATGCCTAGTGAATTTAAAAGAAGATTTAAGGAACGATAAATAAGAAAGAAACTTACGATAAAGATAAATAAGAAATAAGAAAGAAACTAATGTCTAATTAGTAGGTGTTAACATGAGGAGTAGCTAACACGTTTTGCTGCACAAATATCCACCACGAATTTCACCTGGTGTGTTGGCTTTGTGGAGATGTCCCCCAGCAGCAAAACTTTAGCAACTTTGAAATAAATCCGTATGTCATCTCGGTGTGTGAGATGGGCTCATGGCATACCGGGGAAAGAACACGTCTTTGAGACAACACTCCTGCTTCACCCCACGGCTGTAGTTCTCCAGACCCTGTTAAGAAAGCCATTCTCATGCACATCATGGAAACAGGACAGTTGTTCCTGGGGGCACCGGTGGAGGGGCAGGGGCTGCCTCCACATCTTGGCCCCCTGCTCTCATCAGACACACATCCTTTTCACCAGTTTTGACTCGTACTGCTTTCCTGAAACTTTGAGGCACAAACCCGAGTACAGGTTCCAGACAGCTCGCCCCCGTACTTACTGCAGACTCCCCAGGGCTATCCTACGGAAGCGTGGGTCTCGCCCCACGGCTAACTGATGAAAGCGCTACTTCGCGAGGGGGCTGCTCGCCAGCTTTACGTTCTTTCCCGCCACCTAGCTGCCGTGCCCGGTGAAGCCCTCCCAAAAAGCCCCTCGGCTCCGGCAGCACATCCCCACCGCAGGACAGCGGCGTCGGGCACTGATGCCGATGCTGCCGCCGCGGGGTGGCGCTGCCGCCCCGCGCTGCAGCCAGCCGAGCGCCGCGTCCCCGCCCCTCCGCCATGGCCGATGTGGAGGACGGGGACGAGCCAGGCGCCCCCCACTCGCACCCGGGCTCGGCGGGCCCCAAGGCGGGCACTCCTGACAAGATGTTCTCCCTGAAGAAATGGAACGCGGTTGCCATGTGGAGCTGGGATGTGGAGTGCGACACCTGCGCCATTTGCCGAGTGCAGGTCATGGGTAAGCGCCGGCCAGCAGGCCCCGGCCACCATGGCCTCCGCCCCCGCTGCGGGGCAGGTGGCGCCGGCGCTTCAGCGGCGCCCAACCTGCGGGCCGGAGCGGGTGCCCGGCCGCCGCTCCCTCCTCCCCGCGCACGGCGGGAGGAGGAGACACTGTTTCCGGCAGGAAGGGGGATCCCTCCTCTACTCCTTCCCTTGCGGCTCTCGGTGCTGCTGTGTCGGTGTTCCTGAGGGGACCGGGCTGTAGCGCCTAGGAGTGCTGCAGGCCCCTGTGGCCTCCTGAGGCTGCGCATTCCCGTCCGCGGGCTTGTGTCCCTGCTCCGCCGGGCGCTTGCTGCCCTGGCTGGCCTTGTGCCTGCTGGGTTTCTGCCGTGTGCCTGTGGGCATGGCGAGCGTCTGGAGACTGAGCGTGTGTCAGAGCACGGAGGCGGACTGCTGGCCTGCTGTCCCCGGCTTTTGCAAAGGCTTCTTCCAGTATCTGAAGGGGACCTCCAGAAAAGCTGAGGAGGGACTTTTTAGGCTATCAGGGAGTGAGAGGACTAGGGGGAATGGAGCAAAGCTGGAGGTGGAGAGATTCAGATTGGATGTGAGGAGGAAGTTCTTCACCGTGAGAGTGGTGAGGCCCTGGAACGGGTTGCCCAGGGGGGTGGTTGAGGCCACTTTCCTGTAGGTGTTTAAAGCAAGGCTGGGTGAGGTTCTGTCCAGCTTAATCTAGGGTAGGGTGGCCCTGTCTATGGCAAGGGGGTTGGAACTATATGATCCTTGTGGTCCCTTCCAACTCTGATTCTGTGATTCTTCCTGGTGTCCGTTTCTTATCTATTGGCAGAATCTGTGAGCAGTGTTAAATCCCAGCTGACCGACGTATAAGATGCATGATGCTGCTGTTTCAGGGGCTAAAAAGTGTTTGAAGAAGCAGTTTGAGATATAAAGTCATCTTTCAAATCTCTTAATCCAGAGCCTAACACTTCTGCCCAAGGCTTCTAGCTACTAGTACAGTTTGACACGTGTGAATGTACTGAAAAAAATCCCATGGAAAGTAAGGGGTTAATTTATCTGGTTTTGAGT
Organism: Psilopogon haemacephalus; assembly: GCA_013396835.1. Lineage (NCBI taxonomy): Eukaryota > Metazoa > Chordata > Aves > Piciformes > Megalaimidae > Psilopogon > Psilopogon haemacephalus. Next base: position 386,626 of record VWZI01001964.1, read on the forward strand.
TCGAGAATCCCCTTGAAAACAGTGTCATTATTGACTGGCTTTGCTGTTTTCTGACATCTACAAATATGATTCTTAACTTGGATTTTTGAAAATTCTTTAAATTATTACTGCGTATTCAATTTTTGCTATTGTGCTGAGTCATCCCAGGCACATCTGTCTTAGCAGATGTGCTTGATGATGTCTGGCAGAAAAAATTATCCAAGTTTCACTACAAATACACCTGGACCTTTTATAGGTCAAATCCAGTCAGGTATTGGCTTAGCAGAAATGTAGTGCTGTCATTTCTCACACATATTTGTAATGAGAATCTTCTGTAGAGTGGAAAAAGCAGAACAAGTGTATACTAGAAGGAAAAAGGTGCAGCCCACACTGAAGTGGTGGGAGATTTACTTTTTGCAAAAGCATGTTTTGAAGATACATGCTTTTATATGCCGAACAGAGACCACCCTGGAAATAACGAAATTAGCTTCATCTGCTGTGTAAGCCATGATTTAAAAAATGTGTATCCCTGTCCTTGCTAGCTTGATAGACTATGGAAGAGTCTTAAATGAACATAATTTTACTCAAGAGTTTTTGTAAATTTTTTAAAAATTAATTTATAATTTTTCTTAACTAGAACAAGTAGTTCAGAAACTAGTTGAAAAAATTAGTAATCATTTTTTGAGAACAAACCACATCGTTAGAAAATGAGACTTGATCATTACTGAATTCGGTTTTGCTATTTTGTGTTGACCCTGGCAGACCCAGTCTGGCTCCTGTAGACCCACTTCATCTGCAGTAACCTTAGGTTGGAGGCAGTGCCAGACTTAAGCTAGTACTGCTTGAAAGTTAGTTTGATTTTTGCAAGATTTTTTAGCAAAGCTGGCTAAATTTTCTGCTGGTTTCACTCTTTACACAAACATGGCCTTCAAGGATCACAGAACTACAAGAAAAAGAAGATGTGGATGTTAGCTGGGAAGTGTATGATTGCTACAGTAATGACTGAGGTGTTCTTACCTTTTAAGATTGACACTGTTAGGATTATGGTGCGGGAGTGGGGAAGCTTGCCTGATATGGCTGCAGTGATTTCTGTCCTCAGGTCTCTGTGCTGCTTCTCTGCCTTAAACTGCAAATCTAGGGCTGGCACAGAAAAGCTGCTTTGATAGTGACTTAGTCTGCCGTAGTTTACTGCCCTGTGAATTGAGGTAATCGCAGACGAGTTTGTTTCAGTATATCAGGGAGAAGTTTGGCTGAATCTTTCGGGCAGCTTGGCTTTTAAATGCTATGTTACAGAAACAGGCAACAGGAAACTTTATGTACTGTCTTCTGTCTTGCTTTTGTCTCAGTGAAGAAAGGGCAACTTTTCCAGAGCTTTTACCCGTTTTGTTCTTTATCACCTGAAAATTGCAGAATGTTGGGGCAGATGAATGTAAAACAGAAGTACTGGCAGATCTGGCGGAGAAAGGGAAAATACTCAAATCTAAATTCCTGTAGTACATTGTGTTTTTGGCTTCTGGGAAGCATGGTCCAGCTAGTGACATGTAGGCCAGGTGCAAACAGCAGGACATCTATTCATTACCTTTTCTTTAGAGCAGATGAAGATGTGTTTGCTCTCCTAATAACGGAACACTTTCTGTTGTGAGTGGTATGTGCACATGCGTGGATGGCAGCCCATGCTGAGGCAAAGGAGAAGCAAAGGCATTTTTCCACTGTATGCATGTGGCAGAGTACTAAGCCTGGAATTTGTTATTTCTATATCTTGCTGAGTTCTTAACCTCCCATCTAGTCCTGTAGTACAGACTGGAGTGTGTAAAGATTATAAGTATTTTTAAGCAGATATTGTTCCATGTTTTTCTACTGATTTCTGTCATCAGATTGGCCAGTATGTTGGCATGTACATGTATGTTACTCTTGTGAAAAGTGGCATGCGGATACTTAATAAGGCAAACTACCATCTAAGTTAGAAGGTGGTGTAGGAGATGAGTTAGAAGGAGGTGTAGGAGTTGTGGTAAGAGATGTACAGCCTAAAAAAAAAAAAAAAAAAGGAAATTTTGAATGATTTCCCTAAAAGGAGATGCTGACATCTGAAAAACAAAGACCTGTAATTAGGGCTTGGCTTTGTGCTTACTTTGGTCTCAATATGCCTGAGTGCCTTGGCATGAATCTGCAAAATGGAGAAGGCCTTTTTTCAGCAGAAGTTATGAAAATAAGAAAGCAATGGAAAATAAACAAAACTTGCTGGACAACTTACAGTCCTTATGATCTCTTTCAAATATATATTTCATTGTTGTATGCATTGTTTTAGATGTTAGGAAGGTTATTGGATGATAAAGGGCTGAACTAGACATCAAAACTTGAGATTTTTACCTTTGTATATTGGTTCTAGAGTTTATATTTTCCTCTGACAAACCTATTCTTAAGATGGAATCCTGAGAATCAAATTCTTGTTCTTGTTTACTTTTAGATGCCTGTCTTAGATGTCAAGCTGAAAACAAACAAGAAGATTGTGTTGGTATGTAGTGATTTCATTCGCTTGTTTTTCAGTTGAATCTGCTCTCAGTGGGATGCATTTTAAAGTTTGAAGGGAATGCTGCTTTTATTAATGCTCTAAAGCAAATTGGTGTTTTGTTCTACATTGTGTCATCTTTTTACATTATTGAGACTTTGTGCTTTAATAAAATTAGTTTTCAGTTCAGACATGCTATAGAACATAACAGTAAAAAAAAATGCAGTCAGCACAGAGAGGTTTGTTTCTCTCACCCTGAGCACAATTGAGGAGAGGATAATACACACTTTTGAAGTGGGTAGGAAAAGGCTGCTTTTTTTTTTTTTTTTTAATTCTGGAATGCATGCTGGAAGACACAATGGTAATACCAATTAAAAAAACTGTGTGCTGAAGTAAACTTGTGTCTGGGTTAGAAAGCAGTGTTTTCCCCAGTCTTAATCCAGACACAGTGGAGGTAGTTGCTTGTTTGTTCACATTTTATTTGAAAAAGCAGAGTCACTTGAGTTTGCTGTAATTCAGCATACCTTCAGTTCCATATCAATATATGCAAAAGCAAATCTTAACTTAGTTCTGATATATTCAAATCTGAAATAGGGAAAATTGTCACGAAGAGTTTGTTTTAAACTGTTAAGTCGACTTCTAAACCATCAGTAAACCTTTCCATGCCCTTGTTTCTGTTTTGAAGCATGTTGTCTCAAACTTAATCCACTGTTCATTTTACAATTAAAATTTACATTGTTTTAATGAGAACAAGAATTTCCTCTTGCAGATACCTTAATTCTCTTGCTAGGTGTCCTGTCTAAGATAGAAAGGAGAAAATAAAAAAGTATGATTTAAAACATTCCTTTCATTGGTACCCTGGTATAGCAGTAAGGAAAATGCAAACTACTAAGGGGAAAAAAACAAAGTAACTTAACAATATTAAGGAGTAGTTGGACAATAGATAACCCTTTATGTTGAAGTCTAGCTTGTGAATAACTTACATTTTAAGATCCAATTTTGAGACTGGGTTACATCAGATGTGTCTCTCTGATATCATACATTTAAGTTTGAACACTACATCTCAGAGGAGAGTTTGGTGATTATACTGTCATGTATATGGGCTATATTCTGATCCTGGGATGATAAAGGGAAGAACCTATACTGTTGCAGTTATTTCCTGGACAAAACTAATAAATGTGTTCACAGGTTCAGAGAACTGTGTAACTTTATACAAGAAGGTGAGATTATGTGCTTTTTTTTCCTGTTTGTTTTGGTAATTGGAAATGAGTAAAAAGATTGGTGACAGAAAGCTGACTGTCATCAGAATTATTGTAATAGGCCAGTCTCATTGGATACATCAGTGATGACCCATTTTGACTCTAAAGCTTGCAGTGATTATAATCATCTGAGAATGATAGTTTGGACCCTGCTATAGGTATTGATTAAATATCATATTGACTGGAAAATGTTCTTTCTTTCTTCTCTTTCAGTGGTTTGGGGAGAATGCAATCATTCCTTCCACAATTGCTGCATGTCCTTGTGGGTGAAACAGAATAATCGCTGTCCTCTCTGCCAGCAGGACTGGGTAGTCCAGAGAATAGGCAAATAAAAACACTGGAAGTTTTTTTTCTGTTAGACTTGTGGAAACAGTGTATGTTTTACACCATATGCTCATACAAAAGAATGGAACATGTTGGTTGTGGCATGATTTATTTAGGTTTTTTTGCCACAAGATCACTGTGGTTTTCTTGTATGCTCTTTATTGTAAGAGGAGGCAGCAGTCAGTCTTACTGCAGATATATCCACAACTGAAAAAAAAAGATACACTACATTAAGAAGTGTATCTGTTACAATTTGAGTTTTAACTGCATCAGAGCACAGAAATGTGATGGTGTAGGTAAATTAATTAATTGGAAAGGGCAACCTTATCTGTAAGTCTGATATACTGCATAGCTTACTGTCAGGATAAAGAAATTGTTTTCTGAGTAAAATTAGACACAAAACCACAGTTGGTGTGTTTGTTTTCAGAAAGTATTCTGATTATTAATCTAAAATGGTGTGTAAAGCGTTGGCTGTGCTTTATTCATCACATTGTACTAAACATTTCTTATGACCTCTACAAATTTTGTTTCTTATCTCTAAGACTGTTGCTCTAATGTATGCTGTACATGGTTTCTACAACCACAGTATTAAAAATTAAGGACATTAATATTTAAAAAAAATTATATTCCTGTTAAAGATTGTGGATGCACTCTTAGACCAGAGACTTTTGGTACATTTGATATTGTTTAACTGGGGACATAACCAATCTCTCTGGTTAGCTGACAAATTATCTCTTTTGTTAGCTTTCTGCATTAAAGTATCCCAGCGAAAGCAGGTACTAATTATGTCTGGGGAAAAATTTTAAATTGTGGTTTCATGAAGATTCAGTAAATAGCTCTTTGTCATCCTTGTATTGGTTAAAATAAATTACAAATATTGGAAGTGGGAGAATGCATTGTTTTATTTTTGTGGAAATCCTCCTATGAATCGTGATTTTTTTTTTTTCTTACAAATATTGAAGTTCTTGCCTCTGACTATCATTTCCCTAAATATACAAAGTAATTACTATTAATCTGAACATATGCTAGTAGGGGGGAGCTTTTTGTATATCTAGCAGGTTGAATTACTGCTTAAGTCTGTAAAAAAATTCAGGCTTAATAAAATGGTTAATAAAGCTGGGTGAAATTAAAGGAATATTATGTGGATATTATTGTTTCCTTTGAAATTATAACCTTAAATGCACTTCTCAGCAGATGTATTTCTATCTAGTTCTTTTTAGGTGTGTTTAAAGAGGTTTATCTCCACTGTACAAAATAGTTCCAATGGCATTCCTTGTGTCATGCAGAGTTTACTATGTATTTGTTTAACAATTGTAATCTTGTTTCTTAATTTTTAGAGTACAGCTGTTGTCTCTTTACACACTGAGATTAAAAAAAAATCTGCAGTGTTGCTGTTACAGTGTATCACTTTGTTATCCCAAATAATATGTCTTAAAATTGAAAACAAATGTCATATGGGTTAACAGTAGTAATTGAAGTGCCTGCAGCATTTGTGGTCTTATGGATTATTTCTGTTTGTATCAAAGGATTGTTGCTAAAATCATTGCAAAAGAATATCTGGTTGGATGTGGAAATTATTTTTAGCTGTCAAAGTTAAACTATATCTTACCTACTGCAAATTTTCTCTGCCAGAAATTGGTGTCAGGCTCCATCCTCTGACTTTTCTTAGTTCTATCTAGTCCCATCAGAGGACTTCTTTCTTCATTTTGCTTTGGTTTTTAGATGAATGTGGGAAGTATCAAAATAATTTTCACCCTGTTTTCAGTTCACAGCAGATACATAACAAGATTAAGAATCACAATTGTAGAATAGTTTTACAAAATGCCCACTGAAATACAGGAGCAGTGTTAAGAAAGGTAATGTTGGAATCAAAGCAGCTGATATTTGTATATCATAAGTATCTTGTTAACCAGTAATTAGAGGTTCCCATAGAACATGGAGTAATGAATTGTAAGTCCTGCCTGTTTTTTTCTGCGATTTGGAGATTAGCTCGAATTCCAGTCTTTCTATGAGCTTTACACTAGAGAAATTTTATTCTGTTCCAAATCATACTCGTGATACTTTCATTGGTCTCATTATGAGTAAGTACCCATTTTTAGTCCTGAGTTTGTTTCTTGTACGTGAAAAGTGAATACATTTTGTATCTGGATGAAACATACTGCCTTATGAGTAGGTAATACTAACTTAAATAGACATTATTGTCTAATAGATTATTGCCATTTACTTTTCTTTGCTGTTTAATGGATGCTGGGCATATTTGGATAATTCAGCAAATCTAGCCAAGAGTTTTCTCTGAAAAGTGACTGGACTAACGTATATGTCCAAAGATTGTACTGTTTTGCTCTGCTTTTTATGAATCTCTACTTTTAGAGAAAGTTTTATATTCTGTAGAAGTTGGGAAAGATTGTAATTAACAAAAGAATTATTTTTGGAACTGTCAATGTGTCTTTTTTATCCAGATAACATAAACATGAGGTATTTTATGTATATCAATAGTTGGTATAAGCTTGAGTTCACCCTTCAGTCCCCAGTTACTAGCTGTTTGTGCTTCACTGTTTGAGCTATGGTAGCATACTTGCTAAATGTAAAAATGGCCCTACTGAATGTTAGGGATTGAAATTAAAGCTTTTGTTATCTTCTGTCTTGCCTTCCTGTACCCAGGATACTATAGGCATAGGTTGCTATGGGCACCATTTTCAAGAAAGTCGCGGGCAGAATTCTTTATTTCTTTGATTTTTTCCGGTTTTGCTTCTTTGACTGATTTCATGATTTAGCCCTTTATGCAATCTTCTGCTCCATGCTTGCATTCACCTGGCAGAGTTAGCAGTTGCTGTACAAACCAGCATTTCTGATGTTCTGCTTTAGAGTGCAGTTTGTGATGGGTGTCCCTCTTAATCACAGCTAGAAAAAACTTCTCTAATGCCATTTTGCAGAGCAGAAGCATGAGTTATGTCAAATGGATTCAGTGCTGACAGAATTACATACAAAAAACAGCCCAGAAAGGCTTAGCACTTACTACAGGGAGTCTGAAGGCTGCCTGTTGTTACTGCTAATGTGTAGCATTTGTGTTTGAACTATTTTGCTCTAAGTCAAAAAAAGAGGAAAGGAAACTTGACCTTGACCTCAAGTACAGCTTGACCCCATTGCTACTGGAACTGCTTTTCCTGCTCCCATAATACTTTCCTTGTATTTAAAGAAAGTTTTAGCAACCAAATCACATGGTCCCACAGCAGAAGGGGGCTGCAACCTAGTAAGTGCTGCATGTGATTATTATTATTATTTTGGGGGAAAATGAGGTACAGACTTCTGTTAGGTAGAGAGTGAGTTACGTGGAATTTGCCTTCACTTGATAATAAGCTTTGTCCATTTGCTGATGTCACTTCAGCCATATGCTTTTGCCATCCTCTCATCCTGCCACTTGCCGTCATAAAGCTTAGCAGGGAAAGTAAATGGAGGCCACAGTAACATACAAAAATGTCTTGGCAAGCTTTGACTGGTCAGTTGAAGTGTTTTTCCTTTTACTGTGGGAAGGAGATGAAGCAAGAATTGTATCTTATATATAGGGATTATTATTTTTAGACCAGCAGCAGGTCTTAGCCTCTGCATGTGATGCGCTCAGACAGAGCCACCTGAAGCATCAAGGTTTGCACAGTGTGGTGCTTAGGGTCATAGATACTGTGTATAACTTGGATTTTGGAAGTGTGGATGCTCAAAGCACAGAACTGTGTGGTAATTTAAAGCTCAGTGACTGATGTTTGTCAGCTTCTGTTTCAGACATGACATTTATAATAAAAGCTTTTTACTAAACTGAATCCCAGCTTACGTAACTCTCAGTACACATGGTTCTCATGTGTTGAGTGTGGAAGTACAAGGTTGTCTCATTAACTGGCCAGAGTACTGCTGAGTTTGGAGTGTGCATGTTTTGTAGAGGAATCTCTATGTTCTCAGAAGCCAAGGACTCTGCATATAGAGGGAATCTTGGTACCCTTAAAGGTCATCAGGGCACATTCTGAAAAACAGCAGCTGAAATGCATGCCTAGGATGTCATCCCTCAGCTATACATAGCAAACTCAAAGCTTCTTACAGAGAAACCTCTTACCAATCACTTTCCACAAATGGTGCATATACCTAAAGGTACTTAGTGAAAATCCTTGAGAAGTATTTAATGCAAAAGCAGTTAGTCTTTCTGGTGTTTCTCAGAAGCCCGCACACACTGCTAGCAGGGAGAAGTGCAGACCAGTTACAGCACAGCACTTGGACCAGTTACTCATTTTGTCTTGACCACCCCAAGAACTTGCCAAGATGTGTGACATGGGGGGGCTTGACAACCTGATTGCCAACACGGCCTACCTGCAAGCAAGGAAGAGTGGAGAGGGAGATACCAAGGAGATGCAAAAGAGACGTAAAAGCCTCTCATTGCCCAAGCTGGAACAATGCGGAGAGGTCAGACAGTCCCTTGTTGCTGATTATGACAACATCTGTGAGCAACAGCCCATTGGCAAGAAATTCTTTAGAGACTTCTTAGAGACAGTGCCAGAATATGTGGTCGCTAGGGACTTCCTGGATGAGGTGTCAAACTGGGAGCTGGCAGAGGACAATGTCAAAAGCAGTACCATGGAGAATATGGTTAGCAATTTTCTTAAGACAGGCTCCAAAAGCTATTTGGCTTTCATGAGCTCTGACTTGTCCAGCAAATGCCAGGCAGCTACTGAGAAAGACTATGAGAATGTCATGCAGCTGGCTAAGGAGGAAACCAAAGTCTTTCTGAAAGACAAGCCCTTTCAGGACTTCCAGACCAGCCCCTTCTTTGACAAATTCCTACAATGGAAAGTTTTTGAGAAGCAGCCGGTAACTGAAAAGTACTTCTATGAGTTCCGAGTGCTGGGCAAAGGTGGCTTTGGAGAGGTAAGAGCTGTGCTTTTAAGCATATGGGTCATCCCTTCCCTTTCAAGACCAGCAGGTGGGTTTGCAAATGGATTGGGAATTGTTTGGCAATGGATTAAGAAATTTTCTAAGGTTCTGCAAAACTTGCTTCAGGTTGTTTGTTTCTTCAAAATTAGACTGTGTTCTCAGTACTGTAATAGAGCCTCCAGATGTCTGTTACTGAAGAGCTACTCTAAAATGTTTAAAACTTGTATCTATGATAGTTTAAAAAAAAAGAGGCTTCTTTCGTAAAGCTTGCATTGCTGTCCATGGAGTTAATTATTGGTCTATTCCTTGGCGCTGCTTCAGCCTGTGCTGGCTCACACTTTTAGATAATTCCTAGTGCATTTTGGGGTATAGCACAGGTCAGGATCTGTTCTCAAAACAGTATTAATGAGGCTACCTTTTTTGAGATGGAAGACAGTTTAGCTATATAGATGCAAGCTATATATGCAACTATGTTTAGAAAATTGTTCATTTTACTTGCTAATACATGGCTGCTAGTGGTATCCTTGAGAGCTTTGCATGAGGTCCACCACTGGTCCAGAACAGAACAGATTGTATGCTTGTTTTCTCCTTATTTTTTCTGCTAATATACTCTACCAGGAAAGCTAGCATCAGCAACTAGTAATAGACATCTGTAATTTCCCATGTCCTATTTATTAATGCCCTTGATATTCCAGTCTGTATGTATAAAATTCCTTAATTTCATTCACTTTGCTTCTCTAGGTTTGTGCCATCCAAGTGAAAAATACAGGCAAGATGTATGCTTGCAAGAAACTGGATAAGAAAAGATTGAAAAAGAAAGGAGGTGAGAAGATGGCACTACTAGAGAAAGAAATTCTGGAGAAGGTCAACAGCCCCTTCATTGTCACACTAGCTTATGCCTATGAGAGCAAAAGCCATCTGTGTCTTGTTATGAGCCTCATGAATGGAGGGGATCTGAAGTATCACATTTACAATGTAGGAGAAAGGGGTTTGGAGATGAAGAGGGTCATCTATTACTCAGCTCAGATCACCTGTGGGATTCTGCATCTCCATTCCATCAAGATCGTGTACCGGGATATGAAACCAGAAAACGTCCTTCTGGATGATAATGGTAATTGCAGACTGTCTGATCTTGGATTGGCAGTACAAGTCAAAGAGGGAAAAAGTATCACTCAGAGGGTGAGTACAAATTCATTGATCATGGGCAATGGGATAGGAAGTTGTTCTATTTGTGATGCATTCTGAGTCCAAGACTTAATTCCTGGGATTTGCTCTTTGCTAAAGACCTTACATGGTCATTTCATTCTAAGAGAGATGTGGTAAGAAGATTTGGTTAATTAACTCTCTAGACACTAAATGTAGTAAAATAATTTCTCTTGCATAGAAACAGTAGAATTAACCTGACCAGTTGTTTATCTTAAGGAAGACTCTTGAACCAGTCGTTTTAGGGAAGCTAACACAGATGTCTTGAGCAGTAGTGCATTGTCAGAGGTTTAACCAAGTACTTGTTTGCTTAATGAGCAGCAGTAGAAGATAAGACTCCTGTATTCAGTTTTTCTCCTAGAAGAAGAAAATTTCTTCCAGATTATTCTTAAATGATGCTACTGATTGTATTGCAAGTGTTCATGGTGCTGCACAATAGCCATTCCCAACCGTCCATACTCCCTCCAGAAATGAATTCCTGAAGAAGTTAGCAGACTCAAAGACAGTTTGTAAATGTACATGCCTGTGTGATATGTAGGAACAAGAGATGGATGACCAGCTGAGTTTTGCTGTGTAAATCAGACTGTGCAGCATTTCAGCTATGCCTTTGGTCATCCCAAACTAACCCACATTTGTAAAAATGTCTTGAGATTTACACAAGAAAGATGTATTCATATAGCTTAACTAGTTAAAAAGCATGTTTCTCCCAAGGTGTCTGGAGTTTAAAGATGTATGTAAGGAGTCTGAAGTGTGTCTGAAATGCACCAAGAAATGGAAGCAATGTTATAAACTGGTCTAGCTGGCTTGTGGTAAACTTCTCATGTCTTTCAAGTTACTCTGTAGAAATGCAGTAGAAGAGAGAACTACCTTTTGCACCATGCCTGAAGTACATGTGTCTTTTGATCTTGTTACCTTCTATAGTAGTTTTATGTTTGAAGAATATGTTAAAAGCTTGAACTATGAGTGTCTTTAGTTCTCAGAAAATGTGGAAAGCGATAATTTACATAGGAATTTATTTTAAAATGGGACAGCATTTTGTGGTTTAGATACAAAAATACGCATTTCTGTGAAAGCTAAGGCAGATTTTTAAGCAAAACTTAAGGGAAATGGGAACATTGTGTTGTTTGTGAAGGCGACATTTTGATAAGTGAACTCACAGCTGTAAATCTTAGTCTTTTTTGGAGGTTATAGATGCAGGCAGTTGTGATGATCAGGAAAAGTCTTCTTGTACGAGGGCACTTTTTCATGCTTGTATGTGGGGGTTTGTCAGAAGGAAAAAAAAACCTGAGTGTATTTAGACATGTCTAACTACTTCTCTTGGTATTTAGGGTAGACTCTCAAAGCAGTGGTGGACAAGGCAGTTGTTCCTTCTCACTTTGTGACAGTCATCAAGTTGCTATAATTATTTTTCTTCTGTTACTCACTGGTTTTAGTGCTACTCACCATTATAAGGGTGCTTTTACTATAGCAAAACCTGTAATGAGTAATAGACCACAGAGTTTTAGTGTATTTGTGTGGAATTTCTGTTAAAGACAGTTTTTTTCATATGGGAAACTGAAACAGAAGAAGGAAAAAACCCTATTTTTCCTTATTTCTTTTTTTCCTTTCCTTTTTTTTTTTTCATGCTATCATACCTGTGACTTACATGAATAATAATTCCAAGTAATATTTTGCATTTCTATCGCCCAATTTAAGTAATTTGAACATGGCTACTAAAAGACATTATATAAAGTGCTAGATATTACTATTATTTATAATGATGACCTAGAAACAACTTAACAAAATCTGTTGTATTAAGCCTTACCACATACCCTGTAATAAAATAAAAAAGGTGTGGTTGAATTAATTTTTGTTTATTAATCACAGTTTCATTGTGACTTAAAATTGGCAGAAAGTTCATATAATAGCTTGCTTTTCAAGTATGACTATCAAACTGTTGTCACTTAAAACTTGAGAGAAGATATTTGTTTAGGGTTTGGGTTTTTTTCACTCCAATAAATAAAACGGCTCTAAGACAGATTAATTAAATGAAATTTAATGGGTTGAACCGTTTTGTCGACAGTTTTATATGGGCAGTTTTGTAAGCTGAGGAATATAAATTCCTTTAGGCCAAATCTGTATTGTGCTGTATCTCTGAGTGAAGTGCCTAACATCCATAATGCTGTTTCTAGATTTTGGATGATGACAATTTAAGGGATATTACTACTGACCTCTAACATAAAACCTTTTCATTGTAATGTATCTACCCATTTGCATAGAATCCGTCTGTTTTGGTGGATGTTGTAATACATTTAGTGTGTGATACATTGAACTTCATTCCTATCTCCAAATCTTCTGATTTTAAAGCCTCATATGTAACCTTGTAGCCCTTTTATGACCTGGTTCTTCAATGTTATATTTAAAGTACTGTTCTATTCCACTGTGAGAAAAATGCCTGACCTTCCTTTAGTCATACTCATAAGTCATTCTACTGAATGAAAATTGTTAAGTAATATCCCTAGTATCAAATGAAACCACGGTTTAGCTGTCTGGCAGTTAAAGGTCATTCTGTGATTCTGAGATTTAGTTCATCTTGTAAATTTGACGTAGCCAGTCCAACACATATTATGAAGAATTAAAATAGTTTAGTTCTGAAAGGTAATGTAGAAATAATTTTTAGAATAATATCTGTTGTGGTCTTTCTGTAAGGTGACATTTAAAACAGTTTTGTATCTTTTATCTGCTGTCTAATGAAAGTTGGTGAGCTGGAGTTGCTTGGCTTTTTATGTTATTCCTTGGGTTTTACCTTAGAGATATAAGTAGCAGCAACTATTCAGGTCCTTGTTCTGCTGAAGTACCATTGCACAGCAAAAAAACTTAATATGCTTTTCTGCGTCATATTTTAGCAGTTTCCACACTGAAAAATTCCTGCAGTGCCAGCTATCCTTGTATTCAGTAAAGCTATCTTTATTACAAGACTGAATTCATTCAGAGTATGGAGGTCCTCATATTCTTAAGTGAGGAAGCAGAATGATGCCTTTCTGAAAACAGAGCACTTTTCTCCAAAATACTTTCTGCAGGTGTGAACTATATCGATGCTTAAGTAAAATAATCAAGGGTTTTTCAACAGCTATTCAAAAATCTGTATCAGTGATTTAGGTTTTTCTGCCCGAGTGCTAATCTCTTCATGATCTCTCTAGTTCTTCAGGTACTAAGTGATCTTTGTGAATAAGCAAAGTAAAACAGAAAACTCTTCCGTACCTTTTATATACCAAGAGAAGCAAAGTAAACAAGTGTGGAAAAGACATCTGATCTTAGGCATCTGCTTAAAAAACATGCATGTCTATGTGTTTGACTGTGGCTATGCTGATATGAAAATGTTTCTTACAACATCATAATGAAATTAAGCAACAGTTTTCTTCCTTTTTTTTTGTTGTTGTTGGGGTTTTTTTGCTACACATTATGAAGTAGAAACATCATACAATGACTTTCATCGTTTCTTATACATAAGTAATATGTAATGTAATACAAGGATTTATCTGTGTATATAATTTATTAGATATTGCAAAAAATACCACATTTCAGTGCATTCTGAAAGTGTTGTCTACCTCTCCTGAGTATACAAGCCATTAAATATCAAATTGTTCTGCTGTCAAAGCATAAAAAATAATGGCTAGCCTCTCATGTACAAAAAAGTGCACATCACCCATACATCAGCTGGAGGAGCCATAAATCACCTTTGTAAATCTTGTTAAGTGATTAGCTTATCACATGGCACATGTGATAAGCTAGTTAACACTTTCCTGTTTTAGACATTTTCCAACTTTTAAGTGAAGATTTATATGAAACTGTAATGTTTATATACTGCTTACCAGCCAAAGTTGATTTTCTTTATGAATAGAAAGTGGTGGATTTTTTTACTTTTGAAGGGTGACTTTAAAGTAGTCTTCTTAAATACTAGCATGTCTTTGTGCTGTAGAAAAAGCATTGTGCAGCTGATTATTTTTAATACTTCTATAACTGAACAAGTAGGTTTTGTAGCCTTTAAGTATTGTCATTACATATACTGCTTTTTGAGAGGTATTTGTGTGCTCCATACTGATTGTCGATAGCTATTATGAATCAAGATACTCTCCTTTCAGAAAGTGGTGCTTACAAAGGTCAAGAAAGAGTTGGATAGCCAGCCTTAGTTTCCTCCCTTTCTTTTCAGTTGCTAAAGCAGTAAACACATATGGCTATAATTGGTACAGTCATATTACAGACTTTAGAAAACTTGTGCAGTGTTAGCTGGCTAATGGAGAAATTACAAAAAAGGTTAAAATACACAAATCTGAATAATTAACGGTGTTAGAAATAAAAGAATGAGAAGGCAGTTGAAAGTTCCTGAACAACCATGGATTATATCATCTTTTCCCTGTTACATGCATGTAGCTGTGTACTCCACTCAGCAGTGTGTCCATGCATACTTACTTAGGCAGAGTTCTTACTGACAGTACTGGAAACAGAAATAGACTCTTTGCCAGTGATAATAGAATTACTCAGGAATTTAGGAAATACCATTATAGCTTTTTGTATCAAAGTTCCTGTAGCATTTGTTCTGATGTGTTGATCATATTTAGATTGTATCTTAAAAGGACACCTTTTAAAATGTTGATATTCTTTTTGCCTTCTATAATTGAAAAGGGCAGCAAGGGAGAACTGAGAGCCGGCAAAGATGGCTTTTGTACAGACAGAATATTTAGTCTAGTTAGGTATTACATCGATTCTGGAAATAGTTGTTTTTGCATATGACAGAAATGTAGAACCTCCTTCCCATATTTCTCCACTTGAACAGTTTGACCTGGCATCTTTTGTCTTGAAGGCTCTGCAACTTTTCCTTATACAATTCAAAATTCACTTCTTCTCTGAGAGTCAAATATTCCTGCCCTTAACCAAAAAATATAAGATAATACTTAATTTCCTGGAAATGGTTGTGAGAAAAGTGGGCATGTTCTTCTGTTTAGTACCCTCATATCCTTTCCACATGGAAATATAGAGGATTTAATTCACTTTTACCAGAAGTTAGTGCATATTTGCTGCTTATTTTGGGAAGAACTTTTCTTCCCCTACTGGGTATAGCTTTTGTGCTAAGCAGCTGTCGCATATAAATTGTGAAAGAGCTTTTATGCAGATTCTCGTGAGCTAGAGAGCTTAAATATTGACATAGTAATTGTTAAAAATAAGATAAACATATTTTTATAGTAGTACATTCATATCTTCAGAGGCTTCAGGCTTCTTCACCATTTTCCTGGGCTATGTTTTATATATTTGAAGGACATAATAATATTTTAATAAGAAAAACATGTTTTGGTTAAAATCTTACTCAAAATGTCCTTTTGCCCTTCTGTATGTTTGTTTATTGTAAGATTCTATTTCTTAGGAAAACAGAAAGAAATCTATTTAGATGTTCCTGAAACTTGCAATTTAATTTCAAGGCAGTTGAGAAGTGGGAGGAGGGTTTAGACTTGTGAAATAAAAAATAACTCAGCAAGCTATTCTACAGTTGACCTTTAGTCATTATCACATGGCATTCTTCTAAAAAAATATTCTTTCTTTGCACTTTAAAAAAAGACAGCTCTTTCTTTGCTCAGGATTACAATGACTGGCTTTACAGTTTCAAAACCACCGTTCTGCTTATGCATTTTCAAGGTTGACATTGACAGCTGATGGTGATCTTATACATGCTGGTAATCACCATTGTTATGAAGTGCATCATGATGACAGGTATTTCAGATTTTTTTTCATATCTGAAACAGACTTTACAGAATGCAATCTTATCCACTGTGAATGCCATGATCATGAAAGTGAAGGGAGCAAAACTTAGTGGGATGATTCTGCCTCCTGTAGTTTTGGAGATGGCAGAAAAAAAACCATAGTCATCTAAAACCATGAGAATGCAATGTGTCTCATGAAATGCTTTTCCTGTGCTACCCACGAGACACAATCTACTGTCTGGGAAAAGACATTGAACCCCCTTAAGAGGTCTGCTTTCATGACTCTCAACCTTGTTCTTAATTCAGTTTAATCTGACAGGTAATAAATGCTATAGCATGCTCTATTAAAAGTGTGAGCTAATGGTCTTTACCAAATTTCTGGAACTGATAAAGCTAAATTCAGCCCTTTGAACATGAAAAATGCTATATAAAGTGATAAATACTGCTCTTCAGTCCTTTTGTGTTCTTCTGACTATTTATTACCAAAAAAATAATATGCATTCTAGAATAACTTCTTAGGTAAACAATCTGGTGTGTCACTTGTTAGTTCACCATTGCTACTATTGGGTAAGAAAGGCAACATTTAGCTGACAATATAATTCTCTGAAATGTTGATTTGGCAGCTTTGACCAGAAGCAGTGCTGCAGGAACTGTAAGCTCTGGGAGGGTGAGGAACGTAGTGGTTCTGTTCTTATTGGACCACATCTGATATTCTGCTTACTGTGATGGGCAGTAAACATTAACAAATGTGCAATGACTCTTTATGAAGACAAAATAAAACCCTGAAATTACAGACACAAGCAGGTGACAACAACAGGCTTAGTTTTGCTTATTTTTCAAGTTTAAAATCTGCTAGTGGAAGGTAGCAACTTCAGAATAAATGGAGGAGGTTCTTAACACAATATATAGTTAACCTGCAGGAGTCTTTTGCAAAAGGTCTTAGGATTTTAGAATTCTGGAATAATTTTGATTGGAAAAGACCTTTAAGGTCAACTCCAACTGTCAGCCCAACACCACCATGCCTACTAAACCATGTCCTGACGTGCCATGCCTACATGTTTTTTGAACACCTCCAGTGATAGTAACTCCACCAGCTTCCTGTGCAGCCTATTCCAATGCCTGACCTCTTTTTCTGTAACCCTCCCCTGGTGCATAGAATCATAGAATTGTTCCATCTGGAAAAGGTCTTTAAGACCATTGAGTCTCAACCATCACAACTTTAGGCCATTTCCTCTCCTCCTACTGCTAGTTACTTAGGAGACCTCACCATACCCTCCTTTTAGGTAGTGGTAGAGAGCAATGAGGTCTCCCTTCAGTGTCCTCTGGACTGAGCAGCCGCAGTTCCTTCAGCTGCTCCTCACAAGACCTGTTCTGCAGACCCTTCACCAGCTTTGTTGCCCTTCTCTGAACACAAATATCTTTACTGTAGTGAGGGGTCCAAAACTGAACCCAGTATTCAAGGTTTTACAGGGCCTAAGAATTTATCTAGGTTCAGAAGGAGTGTACATGGATGGAAGACAGCTATGTGTACTTCTGTCTCCCAAGGCCTTAAACTGCAAACAGTTGAAGTCTAGGAAAGTATTATAAAGCTATCAGTTTATAGTATTTCCTATGCATCCATTTTGAGTCCAATTTACAGACACGCCAAATGGTCCTTTGGTTTGATGCAACTGGTACCCAGCTAACTTGATTTACATGTAGTCATAAATCCAACATTAGTCATTGCCCTAGAAGCTAAGGTGGATGAAATCCTGTGAATTTCAGTGATAGGCAGGAGGTGGTTTAATCCCCATCACTGGAGGTGTTTAAAAGACGCAGAGATGTTGTGCTGAGGGACATGGTTTAACACCAGACTTGGCAGAGGTAGATAAAGATTGGAATCTGTGTCCTTAAAGGTCTTTTCCAACCAAAATGATTCTGTGATTCTATCTATGCACACTGCTTAATTTAGAGGTACTGTACCTATGCTGGAGGGCCAGTACTTTTCTCAAGCCACCTCACAGTCCTATCCCCTCAGTCACACTGGCACTGAACAAAAAATTTCTCTTCAATGTCCCCTTTTTGGGAAAGCCTGTGCTGTGATACTGTTTGTATTTCTTATAAAGAGCTTCATAAAACACTGACAGAGCTAGGTAGATGGAGAGTTTTCTCCCTTATTAATATTATTAATACAGTGTTCTGTAGTCATGAAATAATAAAACCATTATTCCTTCATTATAGATTGAAAGTGGTCAGGAGAAATTTAAAGGGAAAATCATGTTACAGGAGACTAGAGAACCCTGATAATTTTTGAATTCTAGTTGTGTGGTTACAAGTCTGTACCAAGTGTGATATATGCTCCATCCCAGTAGTATCTAATTCTTTCACTGTCTGAGAATGTGTATTTCTTCTGACACCTCATCAAGTTGGGCATGCTAGCAGGTTCTATCTCCAGTAGGAATCTGAGACAAAGAGAGTGATTCAGGTGTGATGATACAGGAGAAAAGCAGGAAGAAGCTCTAGAGTCCAAAGTTGAAGTTGGTACCCAGTTAACTGAACTGTCCTTCCTTCAAGCATTTATTCCTTTAGATTCATGCTCTATGAAAATCAGACTGAAAAGCCACCTGTAACTGGGTCTATTTCTCCTCCCAAGTGTGAGCACAGGGGCAGAGTGCCTTTCTTTTTCATTTGTACAACTCTTTTGATTTTGATGACTACTGATCTCCAAGCTTAGAAGATTAAAAATGGTAGCAGAGGTTTTTTACTGCTCCAGTTAGTTACTGGGAACCCAGAAGCAATTTTGTCTCCTTATTTTCCTAAAGCAACAGAAATTTGTTTTATCCCTTTTGTACTTCTATCCTTGTGTTTTTTTCCCAACTCAAATATCTGTCCCTGCATGAAGAATGAAAAGCACTTTAGTCTTGAATTTTGTAGCCCCTGAACTCCTATACCATTCTACACACTATCTTTTCCTGGTACTACGAATAGTCCTCCTTGTGTTCTTCTGAATTGTCAGCCCATCAGAAGGTACTTTCCTTTGCTAACCATTAACAATATGCTAAAAACTTTGTTCTAATAAAATTTGATTTTATCTTCTTTTAAAATATTGTTGCCTGTTGATTTTGTTAGCTGGCTCCTTGCTACTGTGTGCACATGTGGTGAGAGTGGAGGATCTACAGTTCTCTGTGACTCATGTAAATTACCCTCCATCCCTCCTCACACTAGCTTTTGGGAGAAAAATTAAGATTGTAAAGTAAGGGGCAGATCAGTTCTTCTCTACTTTTAGGGCCTGTTAGCCTATGTGCAGAGAAGAATTTTCTGTGGTCTGTTCCTGCATTCCTGCAGGGTCTATTAAGGCCATTGCTGAAGGAGTGGAGGAACAGCTGGACAAGAGAACAAAGCAGGCAGTGGCACCCCTTGGAGGAAGGAAGGACCAAGCCCCAGGATACAGCTGATAGAGCTAAACTCAGCTTGCTTTTTTTTCCTCTGTTCAACAGTTCTTGTGCCATGGCAAACAAAAAATAGACATTCTGATTTGCTTTACTGTTTGGTTTGTGGTATCAATTGAGTTTGTTTTGCAGAGATCTGTGGGAAAAGGTAAGAGATCTAAACCATATTTCTTCTCGTTTGCCTGTTTCTGTGCTGGTGAAAGCTCCAGAGAGTTCTGTTTCTTTATCCCCATGCATCAGGTAGAAGCTGGGATAACAGCACTGTTCAAGGGCTCTTCCCATCTTGGGACAGCAATTTGAATAGGCTGGATGGGTGCACTTGCTGTGGGCCTCCACCTTGAAGCTGTGGTGTACCAAGTGCCCATGAACTATACCGGGAACTAAGTGCACTTCAGTATCACATCTTGTATTATTAACAGATTATAATTATGTGAGATTTAAAAAATTTATACAGGATCAAATTTCACAAAGGAGAAAGTTGTATACTTTCAGATGAGTCATCTCTACTGTGCCCTGTCAAACCACATTCAAAGCAAGAATACCACTTAGCAGAATTTAATCACTAATGTGTCCAAGGACAACATTTGGTCATTACATTTTAAAAGATTATTGGAAAATTGTGTTTTCAGGTAGTTCTCAATATAGGGAGATAAAGAGAGAAGTAGCTCTGTTAACCCTTTTCAAAAGCAAGTCAATTAAAATGTAATCAACTGAAATGTAATGACTATTTTTGTATTTCAAACAGCAGGTGCCAGTAAGGCATCCTGCTTATCATCACGAAAGACAGTGTTAGCTGGAGGAGCAAGCAAAAAATAGCTAATGTTACACTGACTACACTTCAAAAAGTCGTATACCTCTGTACTTGGATATGATTTCTACTTTCTGTGAAAATTTGGCATAATATAGCATTCTTTGGCTCCTTTTGGAGGCTTGGTGGTTTGTGTTTTGGTTTGTTTGTTGGGTTTTTAAAATTTGTTGTGGATTTGTTTCTTTGGGTTTTGTTTGGTTTTTTTTTTTTTTTTTTTTTTTTTGTTTTGTTTTGTTTTGTTTTTTTCTTGTGTTCTATTAAACACTTCCAGTACACTGAATAGGTAATTCCATGTGCTTATGTGTCACTATAAGATTTCTTGAGCAGTCAGCACATATGGTCAGATGATTCCTAGTCCTAACAGTAATCCTGTAGGGGAAAAAAAAAAAAGTACTTGGTTTTGGTCAATATCCAATGCACATCTTGGTAGTGTAGAGTTGGCAGTGATGAATTTGGGCTATTTAATTTCCCCTGTTTCCATTAAAAGAGTGAAATTTATCCATGTAAAGTAAAACCTAGTAAGAAAATGTAGGGTTTAGTTAATAACTTTTGAATGCATTTCTAAATTGTGTTGAGTGAAAAGAATTATAAAATCATATAAACCTGGTGATAGACATGCCAGAAACCCATATTTAGAGGTATCAGATAATTCTAACAGAATTACGTATTCAATACCAGCTTGTGGTAAATAGACCTCCTTCTGCAAAATAACACAAGTAGCTTTGAATTAATTTCCTATCTGTCGTTTTTTTGCTTTTGACACCTGAATATAATTTACAGTATATTTATTTGATACTTGACCTGCCAAGAGTAATCTCACTTTGGAAGTCAGTGAATACATTCTCCACCTAACAGGCTACTTTTTTGCTCCTCAAATCTCAGTAGTGCCAGTGAAAGTGGTACAGTTTAGAAACTCCCTTCACTAAGCTGCTGGCTTACATGCTTAAATAAACTCTGAGTCATTCAGGCTGCCTTTCATGTTGCCACAGCATCTTTTTTACCTTGAAAGACGATCTGATTTTGACATCTCGTTTTCCGTAATTATTAGTGGAAGTATCCAAGCTCTTAGCTTCCCTCTAATGCTATCTACTCCTCTAAGATAAAATTAAATCTTAATTTGAAAGATGTGTGTTCTTCCAGTTCCAGCAGTTGAATATTTCCTCCTTTATTTCGGTGTTCCTTAATACACCAAATGCCTCTGGCTTTATCATTTTTCTTTCCCAGACTGCAGATACGTCTTTTTCCCCCTTGCTTATTTATGTGTTTCTTCCCTCTTAAATTATTGGGGACTACTTGTGAAATGTATTTTTTTTTGCTAAAAAATTAACATGTTTAAGTGGATTTTTTTGTGTCAGGAATTAAGAGATAGGTTTCAATTTCAGCTTCTCATCTTGTTCCCTCATTGTGAATCAGAGGAAAGCTTCAGGATTGGGAGAGATTGGTTATTAAGATTAAGTTCAAGTTTTGATAAAATTCCATGAGAGAAACTCTGAACTGAGTAGATCAGAGGAATGGTATGTTTCTAGATTTCTCTTGGCTTGAGCTGGATCAGCTCATGAACAGCTCAGAAGATTTCAGCGCTACTAACATAGGATTTTGAAGATTAATCCTTGTTCAGAGTAACCTCATTTAGTCTTTCACTTCAGTCTGAAGGAAAGCTGTTGGCCCATCTCTAATTTCTGCGTTGTGGTTGTGCAGTCTTTGTGGTCTGCAATGATAGTGTTGCTGTTTCTGTTCTTGAGAAACATGGGTACCATGTCAAAGCATGGTGGTATTCTATATGGTGTGACTTAGTGAAAAGTACATGGAAAATGCACATGAAAGATGCTGAAGCTGCTTGGCAACAGCTTCTTTTGAAATAAATAGCTATGTAAGAAAGAACACAAGTGGGAGGAAAGAGAGCCAGTCTGAAAGGTGCTGCCATGCATTATTTATGATTGCACAATTCTGGCTTCTCCATGTCAGATTCGTTCAATTCCCGTATGATGATGTTAAGTTGCAGCAAACTAATATCTTACCAGAAGGACCATACTGTGCTGTCAGGGTATATTTTGATGGTGATATGACTCAGCAATTCCCAAAGGCATTACTGCCTCAGCTTCATCTCAGTAAAAATAAGGTTTATTGCTTCCCAGAAGGGGGGGAAAAAAAAAAAAAATATTCCAGTAGCATATTTAGTATCTGTGTTCACCAGCTGGCAATGAGCTCTATGTGCATCCTTCTGTTACTAAACTTTCTCTACTTCTTTCAACCCCTCCTCTCCCTTCCGGATTTCATGATCTTCTGAGGGCAGATGGGTCTGGGGTCTGTGATCTGTACTGGAGCACTTGTCCTCCTTCCAGAATGGAGCAGTAATCATAGGTAAAAATCTAGTACTTCCAGGATATCTCTCAATACTACTTCTACTTTGCTGAAAACAGTACAAATTACCTGTGGAATGGTGTCAGCTGCTCCGCTGCCCATGAGAGTCCTCTGTGATTCCATGAGTGAACAGGACAACAGATCACTTTTAACCTTTTCTTTTGCTTTCAATGTGGCTTATATTTTTGTTCTTCTCATCTTGTTTATGGTTTTCAGCTGATTTTGCTCTATATCTCTAAATGTTAAAAAAACCCAACAAACCAGGTACTAAAAGGGCAAGCAAAATCAATTTAGGTTTCTGTCCATTAGACTGATGTTGCAGGTGAGGTAAAATGTTCCCTCTTGCACACATTGTTTACAGTATTGTAAGCCATAGTGTGTAGTGGCATGAGCTGAAGTTTATGAGAGACCTTCAAATATTGTGTCTAAAGATGTAAAAATTAGAAGAGTTACACAAACACAGAATCATAGAATGGTAGGGGTTGGAAGGGACCTCTCTACCCCCCTGACACTTAGAGGAGGTTACACAGGAACGCATCCAGGCAGGTTTGGAATGTCCCTAGTGATGGATGTTCAACCACCTCTGTGGGAGGATTGTTCCTAAGCTCTGTAACCTTTAAATTAAAGACATTCCACCTCATGTTTAGATGGAACTTCTTTTGTTCAAGTTTGTGCCTGTTACCTCTTGTCCTGTCACTGGACACCACTGAAGAAAGCCTGGTCCCATCATCCTGGCAACCATCTTTGAAGTATTAATAAGCATTTATGAGATCCCCCCCCTCAGTCTTCCCACTTCCAGACTTAAAAAGACCTAGTTCTCTCAGTCTTTTCTTGTAAGAGTCCCCTAAACATCTTTGCAGCCCTTTTCCTTACCCTCTCCTGCGAGTCTCTGTCCTTCTTGAATCAGGGAACCCAGAAAACCGCATAAAATAACTATAATCTTTTGAGCTGTGATTTATACAAGTATCGTTTGCCCAAAGCAGCTCTGGTGCTTGTGGCAGTAATAATGTCTGTTTTCAATAAACTTTCAATGGAATTTTACACAAACATGATTTTTCATCTAAAATTGTAATGCTACTGATACATCAGTCCTGGTATTTCAAGAAGATAGAAAAGGTTCAAGCAATTTCTGACATAGTTATCACTGTTAGCTCAATCTGGTAACTGTACAGAACAAGGTACGGCATCACATGCAGCAGGAAATGTTTGGCCTGCTAGGCAAATGCCTTTTTGATTGAAATGTCATGCTCAGTCATTCTACAGTGCATAGAAATGCTGAGTATCTCTCCTTCCTCCCAGATGAGGTAGCTCCCCGTAGAGAGCCAGCAGGAGATGTTTCGAATGCCATCCCCCATGGAAAGTGAGTGGGCCTGGAAAGGAACCAGGCAGATTCCCCTCTACAGGGGAAGGATCCATTAGTGTTGTCAGTAGTCTTTATTCAGAGAGCTTTATGCAGGTAGGACGTAATAATTCTTTCACTTGGGTGCACGTAATTTACTACTTACTGCTTTCACAGCTTTACTTTATCATAGTGATTTTTAAGAGGTTTTCTTGGCCCTTGATTGTAGGACTTCCTTCCAGAAGCAAACAGGGAGTGTGGATGAGAACTTTCTCATGCAGCTCAGCTGTGGGCTTGATGAGTGTTTTCTTATTGGCAGCAGATGCCTATGTTGGACCAGTTGTAACCACTGAATAGGGAAGGAACTGGTGATTGTTTGTCTGCCTTTTGTCTTTTTTTTTTGACCTTTTAAAATTGGTTGCTGATTGTGTTGATAGGAAAAAGCAAACAACACCATCTTCAACAGGAAAAGCATTAATATAGAAGAAGAAAGCAAGCTAAACATTAATTTAAAAAGAAACCACTTTTAAGTAGGAATTGCCCAGATATTTCACATTTGAAGAGCATGTTTAAGGAGTTTCTAGATGAAAGATACATAAATTGTACCAAGTTTCTAGATACGAAATGTATCAATTTTGTTGATAGTATTTTGGAAATACTGTAGGCTAGTCTGCTTAACTGTCTGCAACTGTTTCATTACTGACATTGTATAATAAATCTATTTCTGTGTTTGCAATAGGCTGGAACAAATGGTTATATGGCTCCAGAAATCCTGAAGGAAGAAGATTATTGCTATCCTGTGGACTGGTTTGCTATGGGGTGTAGTATTTATGAGATGGTTGCTGGACGAACACCATTCAAGGATTACAAAGAAAAGGTCAATAAGGATGAGGTTAAACGAAGAACTCTGGAAGATGAGGTGAAATTTGAACATGCCAACTTTACAGAAGAAGCCAAAGATATTTGCCGGCTGTTTTTGGCTAAGAAAAAAGAGAATCGTTTAGGAAGCAGGTATGCCTTACTTCTCATATGCAGTAAAAGCTGGATTTAAGCTGAAATATTGTTATTTTACATATTTCACTAAATAAGATTAGATCTTGACTAGCAGCAGAGTACTGCATTTTCCTTTTAATTTCTGAGAAGAGAGGTGGAAGGTCGTGAAGATAATACGGAAGTAAGGGATTGTGTTGCAATAGCATGACTGCCCATCCTCACCCCAAATAGGAGTTCCCTTTTGGGTGTTTTGTGGGTTACACTCTGTCTGTAGTTTGGGGAGAAGGGAGCAGACCATTTCTCTTGCATCATACCTTTCCTGATGGTAGATACATGTATCTGTGCTAATGCAGACTGAATGCAGAATCTTGTATCACTTACTGGAATGATATGGGCAAAATTCCAAATCTGCAGTGTGGATTCTCTTCCCTGCAGATGGCCTTACAAGGCTACGTCATTGGCTTCTCACTGAAAAGACCTTAACCCTTCTGCTTTACTCAAGTGGAGGTTCTGTCTTCCTGACTCATCACAGAAAGAAAAAGGGGAGAAACAAATATTTGGCACAAATTCTTGTAAAGCAAACATTTTTGGGAGACTTCAGAGGTGGCTTTGGGTTGATGAAGACTGATGGATGTGTCCCTGACTCAGCAATTCAAGTAAATGTTCAATAAGAAGAAAATGGGAAATCTTAACATTATAGTATGAACTTTGTAATATCTCTGTTCCTCTGATACGTGTGTGTGTATGCAAAAATGATTTAGTGTTTTTCTAATGAGACAGATCGGAGACATTTAGTTTTGCAGCATTTTCTGAAGTAGAGAGATGTCAGGTTAGAAGAGCATGACATTTAGAGAACCTGAGCAAATTGGTCGAGTTCATCCAGCAAGTCCAAAGTGAAGCCAGCAACGGTCTGTTCAGTTGCTGTAACCACCTTCTATTTGCCAAGAGAATAATTTGCAATCTTTCGGTCCACTTACTGTTAAATTGTTTCTCAGCAATGGGAAAATTGTACACAGAATGATAATTGCACAGATTATGTTCAGTTTTCTACTCTTGAAGATACTGTTACTTTTATGTACTGTACTTGAAAGAGGAAAAGGAATAGGGTGTGTACCATGCCTGGGCATGATACAGAACAAGAGCCTGCATGTACCTCTTAAACAGGGCAATACTATTCAGGACAGCTCATCCTTACGTAAAGATTAGTACTGTAATTCTACTAAAGGCAACAAGACCTTGGGTTATCTATATAAGTGCCTGTTGCATAAGTTAAAGCTGCTCAAGGACAGCTTTAATTTGTACACCTGACCTTTTAAAATACTCCACTCTTTTGCTGAAGACTCAATGCTACATGGTAACTTGGGAAATATGTGACCTTTCTCCTCCACTCAAGCTTTTCTGGATTGACATCTCTAAGTTCCAAACCTGCAAAGCAATGGAGGATTTTCATGGAGGAATACAAAACTGACCAGGTTTAGATGAGTTCATTTGCTCTTTCTGTGTAAGTTACGTAAATGTGCAATTCAGACAGGAAGAGCTCAAATCCACCTCTAGCTAGTTGGAAGATGCCTCAGCTGGTTCCAGCAGATGGCGTTCCAGTTGCTTGATGTCTTCAAACTTTTTATGGGTTTGATAGTGTCGAAAAATACATCAGGAGGAGAAACACTGCAGCAGTCCATTCTGGAGCCTTCATCTGCTTCTAGTGCTTTTTTGATTTATGTTACAGAAAGCAAAATAAAGCGAAATTTCTGTGAGTGAATCTGCCCAGTAGGATTGTCAGCACTACCAACCCACTAGTGACCTGGGGCACAAGTTAATCTGAACAGCAGCTATAATGCACTTCAGGCTAACAGCAAATGTAAATAAATCACATCGGGCTATGCAAGTACTTAGTTATCACTAGCAAAACCATATGTATACAGGACTGATGATGATCCCTGTTGGTTTAATCTAACATTCATAATTGTGCTCATATCGCTCTTTGGGGTTGAAAACAAAAAAATTTTTCATTGCACAGGGCTATGACTAGACGGCAGCCCAGATATTATTATTTAAGCTGTGATTTACCATCCTGGTCATGGTGTGTTCAGTGGTTAGAGGCTGATGGTAACCTACTTAGGAGTATGAGGCAGCAGGGGCACAGTTTTCTAACGAGGGTGTTGGAAAGGGCAGCTGATAATTTCACCTCAGATGTGCCTGGAGAGCACCAAAGCCAGCTGGAAGTGTGGTAGGACAGCATTTGAGGAACAGGCATTAGTGGCAAGCTAGAGAAGCCATTCTGCATACAAGGTATAAGGTCTTAAAAAAGGAAGATTTTCCTATAGTCCCACAAAGCAGCTGCTTCTGTATGGTGCTTTGACACTTTGCAAAGATAAGAAGACTTGCCAAAGGTTTGCATATATTTTGTTCCAGCATGTTGTCTGGAAATACAGGAAGGCTCACAGTTTGCTGAGCGTATGGTTTTGTAAGGAAGTGGGAGAAGGAAAAAAGCAACACATTGGCAATTACCGTTTTCTGAGGCCAAAAACCAGACAAATTTGGTTTTCCCACATTACCATCTTCAAGTCAAATATATCCATAAATGCATTTTAAAAACAGTGTATATGTGGAGAAAATGCACGAGTTTTCTCTGCTGCTCGTTTCCCTAGAGTGCAAAAATCAAACTTGTTATGCCTTGCCACCAGGGGCGCAACTCAAAAGCTGTGATCCTTGGTCATGCTTTAATGAGCACACAGGATGCTCAGATTATTCTTACCATCAGAGTACCCTGCAAGTCTCTCTGTTTGTCTGCAGTGAAAAACAACTCTCTGTTTATCACACAGCTGAGGTCTGCAGTTGGTTTTCATAAGGTGCACTTAAAACATATATTCACAATTACTTTAGTCCATTCTGGATTTTATTATTGCATTTTAACAGTATTAATAAATTGTATTTGTGACAGTGGCACACATACTTTTGTTAATGTCATAACTGTGAATTTCTTGCTTAAAATCATAGTTAGTTTATAGGAGTAGTTAGTTTGAATCAACAGTCTCAGTAAAACTGAGAACCAGAAATGTCACTTGTCACCAGTTTCCTATTCACCATTGTTCTTTAGAGTCAGCCTTTAGGTTTATTAACCCAGTCTAAAGTGTAATAGATATATTTTTATCCTAGTTAATATAGAGCCAATGATCGGATTTCCAACGTTGGACAGTGAACCCTGTCCACCTGTATTTTAATTTCTGGTTGAAGTGTGTCTTTGAATCTGGGTGTCTCGGTGCTCTGCCAGAAGCAGCACTGCAGCTGTTATATGGCACCTTGCCTGGACTGATTTACCCTGAGAGGCAGGGTAACGGATACAGGTTCAGGATGTTTTCTGCTTCTTGCTTTGCTTATCCTGTGCAATGCAGCGTTCTTTGGTTAAGGAATTACATTGTATTATATATCCATATGTGCGTCTGTGCGTGTAATAAATCTACTTTGTTAAAATACTCATCTGTATACAACACAGATAACACCTGTGTCTCTCTGAGAGCAAAACATACCCTGATTAACAAACTTTTGCTTTATTGCAGAAATGAAGACGATGACCCAAGAAAACATAGTTTCTTCAAAACAATAAATTTCCACAGGCTAGAGGCAAACCTCATTGATCCTCCATTTGTGCCAGATCCATCAGTTGTCTATGCCAAAGATGTTGCAGACATTGCTGACTTCTCTGAAGTACGGGGAATTGAGTTTGATGACAAAGATAAGAAGTTCTTCAAAAAGTTTGCAACAGGTGCTGTCCCCATACCCTGGCAGGAAGAAATTATTGAAACAGGACTCTTTGAAGAACTGAATGATCCTAACAGAGTCGAGGGGGGTTATGCAAATGGAGGTGAAGCTAAGTCAGGAGTTTGTTTGTTGTTGTAAATATCACATTGATAACAAAGCATAGAAATCACCTCAGAACTTTCCACGCTCTGACACTGTTTCAGAATGCAGTGCATCTGTTTTAAGAAGAACCATCAGTGTAATATGACGTTGGCAGACTATGTAGGACTACCAGCTGTATAGACTGTATCGTTTCCTTTGCTCTAACAAAGGAGATAATATTATTGTTTTACTGGAGATTTATCAAGATGAAGATCCATATTTCTCTGAGAAACTTAGGATGATAGAAATTCTGAAATACAAAAAGAAGTAACAGAGTGAAAAGACAACACCGTCTGAAAATGACAGACTACTATTTTCAATACAATGAATTGTTGTTTTTCTTTCTGTTCTCCTTTCTCCTAACACTTCCTCTTTGTTCTAAAGTTCTCAGGAAATATTTTTTAAAATTTTTGAGTAATTAATCTCAGTTAGACAGTGGAGCTCATATACCATGTCAAACTTGGAATCTTATTGGTTAGCCAATTTCTCTGTTGTTTTCTTGATTTCTCTTAGTTTGTGGATGGTTTGATTGTAATAAGTCCAAACTGTCATAAAATATAAAAGGCTCTACATATCACTAGGAAATAGGACCAACAGGATCAAACTCTTTTCAGAGATGATTTTAACAGAGTGAAGTTAAGCGTGCACCAATTTAATTGAATAAAGCACTTATTTATTATTATTAAGTGTATTGTTTTTGTGATAATTGCATATACAAAGAAAATGTACTGATAAGTGCCTTTTATTAGGTTTCCTAATATTATTCTCTATGTTGGTAATGAATACAATTAGACCAAGGCAATTTGCAGCTGACCCTTTCAGTGCAACACAGATTTTAATGCAGTAGTTGCAGAATGCATCCAACTATTAAGTTCTGTAATGGGGGAAAGATTATGTATGCAAGTTGACACTGTCTTCGAGTGTTCAGTGATACTCTGTTGTGTTTTATTTTTCAGTTTTATGACAACCTAAGTTGAATTTGGAAAAAATTCTGTGAATATCTGCTGAAGTATATTACTCATGAGATGCAACAACTTTTAAAACTTATTATCATCTCTCTGGCTATAATTTATATTGCCTAAAGTGGAAGTTGAAAATTTTCCATTCCTTGGAGGCCCCTATTTTTCATAGAGCAAACCACCAACTGAACTCGGAGACTTCTTTTATATAGATAACTGGGACTGAACTTGCACATCAGTTTTAAAAGAGGAAAACCAAGAGATAAGATGACTTCTAGAGCAGAGTCCATCATATGCAACACAGAGCTTTAATATTTATATTCCAGTAGCTCATCCCAAACATTGCTGTAGCTTTAAGTACTTTAAGTGATTCAGTCACAGATCCTAAGTAATAAATTGGTAATATATTGTGGTGTTCTAAGTCAAAAAAGGATTGTTCTTTTTTTCTTTTAAAATGTGCTTTTCCAGTGCTTTATATGCTTAATTTTCAAGTGGAAATAATGAAGAGCAGTATTACTTAGGATTAATGGATAATTCTGTTCATGAATTCTAAGCATAGAATTGTCTGCCTTTTGAGGGGAGATTTCATATCAAATAGTTTAAAACAAATAAGCTGATTTCTGATTTGGGTCTTTAATTGAGAAGGATGATCCTGAAGTTCTGAAAAGCAGAGGAGGTTGAAAGGGAGTCATCTGGTTCTGTTATGATTTTAGGGGACTACTTCCACTGCTGACATCCAGCTATTTTATTTCTCATTGCTCTCACCTGTAGAAGGCTCCCACAGAGTGATATTAGGCGAACATTTTAAATAAACTTATACAGAAAACGTTATATTTATATTAAAAACAAACAAACAAACCCCCCACAAAACTACAGTTCCTACCTCCAGCTCATTACAGCTAGGAGATACCTTTAGTGCTAGCAGCATCAAGTGAAATGTTGGGTTCTTTTCTTCTTCTTGCCCCTGTGAAGCTCCTTGTTAAACTTGCAGGAATAAAATTATATTAGAATCCTACATTGCCTTACCAAAAGAAAGCCAGCAATTCAAAAAGATTTGCCTGTTTGGTGGATTGTCTCATTGCAGCTAGTGATGCCTCTCATGTGAGTAACTTCAGTGTATATGCAAGTGGGCAAGATCAGGACAAAAGTGTCAGGCAAGCAATTGGATGTTTAAGATAGAAAATGAGAGATGAAGTTGTGGGAGGAAAATAACCTTGTGGTTGTGGAAGTTCTTGTGGCAAAAGAAAATGATGTAATTTGAAACTGCTAATTATTTTTTTTTTCCTAGCTGTGTCTCTTTTTCCTCCTTTGCCAATTTTGTGGCATCTTGCTTGCCTGCCTTTTCAGGCAGAGAAAATGCATTTAAGCATGGTCTATAAAGTTAAATTGTGAACTGTGTTGCCATCTGTGAAAGTACTAACATTATACTAACAGTGTTGCCTTTCCTGCTCTGTTTTTCTTAGTACTACTATTAGAACTACTTGATAATTTTAACCAGAGAGGGCTGAAATGTGAGATTCCTAATGGCTTGAAATCTGTTCAAATAAGGACATAATTTAAGGCATCCTGGACAATGCTGAAGAAAGACTGCTGGCACTGAGAGTACATAAAAGGAAAAGCTTTCCATTGTATCTCCAGTCCAAATTTCCTTTGATACCATCTCCATACCATTACCCCACCAACCTCACTGAGCACGAAGAGACAAAATGAGCTTTAGCATTAACCTAAGGAAATGCTGTTCACAAAGATTACTTTTCAGTGGTAGTAAAGCTCTAGGTGTGTATCTCTGGTTGTCTCATGGCAAAGGTTCATTTAATCAATAGACATCTTGTGTTGCAGCAAGTAGTTCACTTTGCTGTTCCAGTATGACACAGATTTAGTAATTGGGATCCGCATGCAGTTTCCAGGCTATCAAGTGGCATCTGTATTAGAGAAGGTAAGAGCCTCTCATCAAACATTAGATTTGAGATAGTAATTTCTTCAACTGTAAACAAATGTCAGAACAGAAAGTAAAAGGGAACTAAGATGACATCTGTAATTGAGCAGATGCCTCTGATTTTGCAGTGTAGCTCTAAGGTGATGCATGGGTTTATATACTATAATTATCAGCATTGGTTTTTAGAAATAAAATGCACCTGATGCTACATTTTAAATGTTGTTACTTTTACAGCTTTTAATTATATATTTGTAACATTTCTTTGATTTGGATATACACATCCGTGATTAAGATAAGTATGCTTGTGTCCCTTACCTTAAAAAGTACAACTAGATTCTTTTACACTTTGATAATAACTTATATCTTTTTATCATTGGATTCTTAATAACAAAATATTTTAAGTCCTTTAATCTATTTATGCAGTAATACAATATAAAAATACTTTCATTATGTGCAGTGAGTTTTCTCTATAATGGGATTTAAATTAAGATCTTAGCAACTATCGCACACAGCACTAGAGAAGCACTGAAAATCCTAACAGTTCTTGGACTTCTGCTCAAAGCAAAGCATGCATTTTTCTCAAGTGACAAACACATACATTAAAAAATCTATAGATAGCAGAAATTACTGGCTTATTATACTCTTGAGACCTATCACTTGTAACATGATTGGTAAACGTCACATATGATCATTGTGAATTAAAGAGTACATTTGAAACATTACATTATGATGCCCTTAGGGAGCTTCACAAGCACATCATGGACAGAATATATGGACAGAAACTGAAAACAATTTCAGTTAAGCAGGAACCTTATTATATTTAGTCATTGCATTATTGCAGCAACCAACTCTAAATCTAGTATTTTGTTTTAAAATACATTTTAAAAACTAATATTTCTTAGGAAATAATTGTTTGGTTTGAACCTGAGTAAAGATAGCACAAAATCCTTACCAGTTAGCCCTTTGCAGTTGCTGAAGTGTGAATAAATACTTACTGTTACCAAGACAGTGGAAATCTTTGAGACATCTTTTACCAGGAAAAAAGGACAGCAAGAACACAGTGAGGTGTCCCTGTGTCTCTTATAGTGCAAGTACCTGCATCTGTGGGAAAGTACAGCTGGTGACATCTGTAAGTAGCACTATTCAGCCATTCTTTTGAGTTCATTTCCTCACATGCATGACCTTGTACATTGCTCTTACATTTATCCCACATCTGTGCATTCTTCTGTCACCTTCAGAAGACTGGCACAATTCTGGGAAGAAAAAAGAAAAAAACACACAAAAAATCCCACGAAAAAAAAATCCACCAAAAAACACTTTAAGGAAAACTTAATGTTCAGTCTGTAGCTTGGGCAGACAAAAGGTGCCATAAAAGAATAGCTGTCAACACCATTTCAGTCAAGCTTTGCTCCAAGTGCTGAAAGGCTTTGATGGGGAGGGTGTGTGAAATGAGATGAGAAATGTGGGAAAAACACATAACTCTCTTTGAAAGGGCTCCTGGATCTGTTGGTTCTTTTCCTCTGACAACTTTTGGGCAGCTGCACTGGCTAATGCCTCCTTTTCCTGTTGATCAAGTGCAGGCACAATCTGGTTTAGTAGATATTTTATCCTGTTTATGCTCTTTATCCACACTTTTAAATGTGTGAGCTTTGTTAGGAGGCCAATTTCTTCTAACTCTTTTGTTTTCTGATTAAAGTACACCAACTGGTGTTATTGCAATGTTTGGTAGAATGATTTATGAAGAAAGAAAAATTTCCTTTTCCCTCTGTGCAGGAGGATTACTTGAAGCTCAACATAGCTAGTTAATTTCGACATGTGTTTGGTCAGAGTTCTTTACCAAACCTGTATGTTGGCCTGTCTGATCCATTCCAGTTGTTCTGACAGTACCATTTTGCAGAGTGGAAAGATACTGCAAGTCTGAAGGACATGTTGTATACATGTCCTTACAATGGGAGTTCCTCATCATAAATGTTTTGGTGATTAATGTTTTTATAAAGCATGCCAAAGGGATGAGTGTAGATAGATCAGTTGTCATAACTTGTAGTACAGTTAACAATAGTGGAGTAACTGTTTTAAAAAAGCCAGCTATTGTGCAGGAATGTTCAGTGATGTTTGCTTTGCAGGACTTCATGCAAGGATGACATGGGATGTGGTAGACAAGTCTTGTGACTTTTGAATCACTGGGGTAAAAGGTCTGCTGCAAGTAAGAACAACTTTGTCATTAATCCTTTCTGCAGGCATGCTTGCAGTGCTGCATACTGTTCTGACCGAGTGGTGTCTGACTGCAAAGAGAAATGGTTCCAATATCCTGGACTTTTCAGGAAGATGCAGAGCATATTGTCATAGGCGTTCCTTCTGAGGGCTTAAGTCTGGTTCTAGCATCAGCAGCATGAAAGTCAGAAATTACTTTAGCAATATGAAAGTGGAGAAAAACAAGTTGTGCTTCATGATTCATTGCCTGCATGCAGACTTTTAGGAGCTGCTTCTCTAGATCCAGTAACAGTAGAGCTATGTCTTGATAGAAGGAGATGATCTGAGTGGAACTGGTGAGATAATGTCTGCAGCCATACCAAATGGGGAGGCTCCTAAGGGTTCCCTGTTTGTGCACTTCATTTTATGGAGGAATTAAATTCATAGCAAGATACGTAATTATTTTTGTCATTATCAGTAATAAAAACCTTGTAAGCATAAAGAATAACCACTAATATAAATTACCAATTTAACCTGTTCCTCTGTAATAAACTGGAAGGTGCCTTATTTACAAACAAGCCCAAAAGAACTTTCCTTCTGTTCCTGAAACAATACCACAGGATATACTGAACAACAGGAGGAAACTCTGTTGAACTCATACAGAAGGACAATTGACAGAAAAGTAATGTTAGATCTGGTATCTGCTTTCCAAATCTGTTTGATTCTGTCCTAATGAGGCAAAACCTAATTTCTAAGATTGATTGGAAAACAGTCATTAGAAGTTTATTTTGATGAACAGAGTAAGTTTTTATTTTCAAGGTACCTGTTTCCTCCCTTCCTCCAGACTGACTTTATACTGTCTCCCATTAGGACATGGTGTACTAATGCATTTCTGCAAACAGGTAAGAGGCCTCTTGACTGCAGAACCATGATGGAGTTGGTAAAAACAGAGCTAGCTTGAAAATATAGTGAGAGATCAGCAATTAGCTGGCATCCAAAAAGATGACAAATATGAAATCAACATATACTGAAAATGAGGGTATAGTTTGAGGAATATTTTTATTGTGCAGAGGGGGACTGATCTTCACTCACGTAATCTCCTTTGTATGATTACTGTACTTGTCTGTCAATCAACTATATCACTGGTGCAGGCTATTTTAAAAATCATCCACACAGAAAAAAAATACTCTTACTAATATTAAGTAAGGTTTGAGTAGGCCAATTTAAATAATTAATTTATAATAATTAAATTTACAGAATTGCCCAGAGTGAAGGCAATGATTTAGTTCTGGCTGTTTGGTTAAGACAGGCTGTGCTGCCAACACTGTGTACAAGCATGTAAAGTTTTGTTTTCCCACACTAACATACTGGAAGTGAGAATTGATAGTGCTGAAATTCGGAGCTTGGCATCAAACTAATGATCTGTCAGAGCATGCTTGCATAAAAAAAATGAAAGTTTGAGGTGTTGTATTAAAAAGGATGAGCTCTCTGTAATGATTAGATACTTGTGCATCTATTGATGCTCAGATTGGTTGTATTTAATGAATGGTAAAAGCTGTGGGCAGCTATTTTCTGCAACTGTATCTGCATCTTTTTATCCCATACAGAGTAAGAAATTGGAAAATGTACCCTGTGCTAAAAGGTAAGGATACTTTGTATGGTGCTTCAAATAATCTGATAATGATGCATTGTCTGATACAACTGAAGAATGAGTAGTTTCTCATGCTTTTATCTTAGTATTAGACATTCCATAGTAGGATTTTTTTTTTCTCTGTTAAACGATGGATAAATATTCAAACCCTTGTTTTCCTGAATTCCCATCCAAGGTGATTTTTCTAATTTCTGCAGCTCGCGTTTTTGGTTCTCTCCCAATCTTTCTATGTCAATACTAAATCGAAGTGTTCTATTCTTTTTTATGTGAATGAAAACATGGTGACAGATGCTGAATGCAAAGTCCTGTGACCCATGGATTGACAATCCTAATCCAGGATCTACTACCCATGAGAACTAAAGCTGGAAGCATACTCTTATATTTGGTCTTTCTAAAGACTCCTACATTACACTGATTCTAGGCAGGGAAAGGAATAAAGAAAATCTCTTCAGAATAAAAGATAAAGTGCTTTAAACAAAGGAAGGAAGGAAACAAACTTTGATTTCTTGCCAAGAGACTGAAACCTTCTGATCTCTTACCAAGATAATATATTTACTGCCTCACCTAAAACAGATCATTTTTCATCTGTGAAGCAGTATCAGTGAGTGAAGCAGGCTCTGCAGTATGGCAATACTGTAAGAAGCTGCTCTAATTAAAGAAAAAGCTGATTCACAGTCAAATTTTGATATGGACCAGAAAACACAAACAGTTCCAGATGTGGGGCATCCTCAGGCGGTTCCTAACCAAATTTTACTTTTTTTGTCTTAAGTATGTGAAAGTTGCTGGGTTTGTGAATGTTGATCTCTTACTGCTCAAAAGTTATTTAACTGCATTTGCTATTGAATAAAATATGACCCTGATTTTCAGGATTCCATATGCTGGGTTTTATAAAAAATGCTGAGATTTACCACATTTAAGAACTGAACTCCTTTGAAGTGACCTGAATGTGTTGGTTCTGAACACTTTGATTTAGTATCGACGTAGAAAGATTGGGAGAGAACCAAAAATGTGAGCTGCAGAAATCAGACAAATCACCTGGGATGGGAATTCAGGAAAACCTGTCTCCAAACTGCTGAGTGATTTCTGATGCAGGTTACACTGTCACCTTAGTGATTTCAGAGCAGTCTTTAAGCAGATGTAGAGCACAAGTTCCTAGATACTTTGCATATCCTTTTTCAGTGAGGAGAAGATGAAGTTTGCTAAAGTCTGAAGTCAAAGTCTCCCTTGGGTACCATACAATAAGGTTTTTAGTTTTGTGATGCTAATATACACAAGTTTGATGAAATTAGGTTAAATCTTCTGTGCAGCAACAGAGCATAAACCTTGCACACCCCTTCAGCCTCTTGTGTCAATAATATTTATACAAGAGTAATATTAATTGAGATGTCTGTTTAGCCTTCAGTTTAGATCTAAAGTTGAGGGAAAGTTTTTAATTTGAGAATCATAAATAAAAACAGTAATGGAAATTATTACTTTTGAGGGGAGGAAGTCTTGATTAATGAGCTGTGTTCACAAACATCATCTAGTTTTTGTCTGAATGGACATAGGAAGAATTTGTTACTCCAAGATCCATGGAAAAGTTCCAGGCTGTAAACCATTGTTCTGAAATGACCACGATCTTGATATTGTCTGAATAATAAGCATTTTAAAATCAATTTTAATATAGGATACACAAAACTTTAAATCTTCATTTTAAAGAGGAATGCCAGCAAATGCATTAATTGTGTTTTCTTCTTGCAGTCTTCCGCTAAGGATAAAAATAGACTCATTCTATAAAAGCTATTATTTTAAATGAACAATGGATTTTTAATTTTTTTTTTTTTCCACTATCAAGACAGGAAATGGTGTCTGAATTTTTTTTCCTATACAAATTCATAGTACACCAGGTGAACAATCCTCTATTAATTTAGTTGGGTTTTTTAATTTTATATAACTAGCAAGCTTCAATTAATACTCTTACAAGCAGAACAGATAAGAGAATGAAGTAATAATGTTTAACACTTGGACCTCTATCTTTGGGTGTTCCAGTGGTTTCTTTGAGGACCAGGGAACACACTCACACACGGATACCCAGCTCTGGGTAAAATTTCCAACTTTATTATAGCTCAAATACTAAAATCATAATGAGAAAGGTATACTGAAATTTACAATGCTTATAGCTTGGATACTAAGTCATAGAAAGAAAGGTATATGACAAGGAATGCTGAGTAACTGTCGATCAAAGAGCAGGTTATACTCACCCTATCCACCTGACCAGCAAAACTCATGAGCTGCTTAGATCGCAGGGCTGGCAGGCACTTACCTTCTTAAGGCAGGCGTCACCACTGTGAACCACACTGTCATGGTGGTAAGACTGGTGCTGCTTCAACCCTGCTACCTAGGCTCTCAGTATGTATGGGTTCACAATTCTGTGACGTATGGCCAGGATGTCCCAGAAGGCCGAACGAAGGAGAACAGAGCTCCTCCTTTATTTTGGAATCTGTTACATGCCATCTTTCCAAACTGCTCATGTGCATACTTGCAAGCCCTGTTTCCCCTGGATCTTATCTCTTAGTATCCTAGTGATTATTGGCCTGTTGTAGCTTCTTATCAAACACATACCAACTCTTCCCTCTTCCATTGGGCTACTTACATGATATGAAAATATTTGAGCTGTTTAGAAGAAATTATTTTCCAACAAGAACTGAAAAACAGTTATGTAGCTTACAGCCATTAACCTAGAACTATGCCATGTAATTGAGCCATGCAGACTATGCTGATGCAGGGTTGGTATGTTCATTTCCAGAGGGGTAGGTTACCAATCAGGTTCTCAGCTGCAAAATGTATGATTTAAAGGTTACTGCATAGCCCTGTGCATAGTTTTCTGTTTCTAGTGAAAACAGAAATGGTTTGGGCAATTAAAGGGCTTTCATTTCATTAAAGAAGCAAAGTAATGGGGAGGGAGACACGTAAGGACACACTTGAACAGCTTCAGAGCATAGCATATGTGCTTAGTATAAATCAATTTAAAATGGTTTTATTACAAGAGGCTCTGTGGTCACAGGTGCTTGTCTGTGTAATTCTGAGTCATATACTAAGGATGTTTTGAAGGCTATTCCACTGCTTAAAGTTTCTACCTCAGCACTTTCATCTGCTTTGTGCTCAATGTCAACCCTTTCTAGAGCAGGGAAAAGTCTTTAGAAAGAATCCTGTATTAGAGGTTCATTTAGGTTGGAAAAGACTTGTAAGATCAAGTTCAACCATTCTCTAACTCTGTGAAGTCTGGTATTAACCCATGTCCCTCAGCACCACACCTCTGCCTTTTTTAAACATCTCCATGGCACCTCCCTGGAGAGCTTTTTCTACTGTCTGAGAAACATTTCAGGAAAGACATTTTCTCTAATACCCAACCCAAGCCTCCCCTGATGTAACTTGAGGCCATTTCCTCTTGTCCTGTCACTTTTTACTAGGGACATGAGACTGATCCCTATGTAGTTCCAGCCTTCTTTCAGAGAGTTGTAGAGGTCAAGAAGGTTTCCTCTCAACCTCCTCTTCTTCAGACTAAACAACCCCAGTTCCCTCAGCAGCATCTCACAAGACCTGTCCTCCAGACTCTTCATCGGCTTTGTTGTCCTTCTCTTAAGATACTGCAGCACCTCAGAGTCCTTCTTGTAATGAGGGCCCCAAAACTGAACCTGGGACTTAAAGTGTGGCCTCCTCAATGCTGAGTACATCAGCACAATCACTTCCCTACTCCTGCTGGACACAATATTCCTGATCCAGGACAGGATGCTGTTGGCCATCTTGGCCACCTGAGCACACACTGCTCACGTTCGGCCAGCTGTTGACCAACACCCCCCAGTCTTCCTCTGCTGGGCAGCTTTCTAGCCACTCTGCCCAAGCCTTGGGCTTTCATAGGATTGTTGTGTGGCCCAAATGCAGGACCCAAATGCTTTACCTTGATGAACCTCATCCCACTGACCTCAGTCCATTGATCCAGCTTGTAGAGCATTCTTCATCCCAGATCAACACTCCATCCCAGCTTAGTGCCATCGGCAAAGTTACAGAGCATGCCTTGATTCCCTTATCCAGATCATATAATTAAAGAAAACTGGCTCAAATACTGAGTCCTGGAATTATATTATGGGGTTTTTTCATTGGTTCATTTTGTTTGGTTGGTTTGGTTTTTGTTTGGTTGGTTTTGGGTTTTTTTAACAGTAGAAAATATAATCCATACATAGAGAATCTATGCATAAGACAGAAACAAATTAGTGAAAGAAGTACAATCTCTTCCTGTCAGTGACTCTTCAGTGATAATTTTCCACCTGCATGTTAACCACAGGGTAAGACAAATGGAATGTCTTGTAAACAAGGTCTTGTAATGACAGAACGAGGGGTAATGGGTTTAAACTGGCAGAGGGGAGATTTAAACAGGATGTTAGGAAGAAGTTCTTTACAGTGAGGGTGGAATGGGTTGCCAAGGGAGGTTGTGGCTGCTCCCTTCCTGGAGGTGTTCAAGGCCAGATTGGATGAGGCCTTGAGTGACCTGTTCTAGTGGGAGGTGTCCCTGCCTATGGTGGGAGGTTGGAACTGGATGATCTTTGAGGTCTCTTCCAACCTAAACCATTCTATGATTCTATGAACGACAACGATGACATCTAAATAGTTTTCAACATGTGGCTTATTTGACTCCCAGTTTACTTAAAGGTATGTATATTTAGTTCAGTGTACGTAGATTAGATGAACTGGTTTTGTATCCTGGTAATCTGAATTCTTAATGATGAAGTGATGAAGAGACCTTAAAATACAAAATGTCCAAGAATGTCTTAAAATACAAAATGCCTATTTACAAGACATATATTACAGCTCCCCTCCCTGGACTTCACTGTGTGTACTGATGTGATGACTAACAAAAATATCTGTCGTCACTGAGATCATCCCAACCACTTGACAATTACCAAAAGGGATGGAACAGGTATAATTGTATTTTATGGACACACAGCAGATGTTCAGTATGTCTTGCTGTACTATTTATTTGAACAAGTATTTCCCCAAACTACAATGTATTAAAAAATTTATATTTTACCATCATCTGGTAGTAACCACTGTTGCCCTTAAAATATATAGAGACCAGTTAAATGTACTGGTTTAAGTGTAGTTTTCTTTCAAAAGATTGCATCTGGCAGTAGGAGGTAGAATGAACATTTTTA
>VWZI01001964.1:436290-463872 GCA_013396835.1 Psilopogon haemacephalus
CGCGGGGGGGGCAGAGGGGGGGGGAGGCGCTCCCAGAGCAGGTGGGGGGTCGAGAGAGGAAGAGGAGTTTCTGGGAGCGCGTCCCGAGCTGACTCACCCTCTCGCCTCAGTACGCAAATGCAGCAAACGGCGGGGGCCGGCTCCCGCCCCGGCTGACGGAAGCCTGCGTGCATCTCTGCAGAGGCCCTTCACCGCCCGTTCCTCACCGAACCCCCCGCCCCGTTCTCCAGCACCGCAGGAAATGGGGAATGAATGAGCGCCAGTTGCCTTTGTACTTGTGTGCCGTAGCCGCGGAGCAGAGAGGGAAAGCAAAAAAAAACCAAACCAAAACAAAAAAACCCAAATAAATTCAAACAGAAAAAAAAACAGATCCAAAACTTTAGAAGCCCCGGTTCTAGGTAGTTAGTTGTGCTGAAAGGGTTTCTGAGCCTCTTATTTTGTCTCAAACATAAGCTTGTGAAGATAATGTTTGTTTTCCTATTTTCAGGTAGTCTTCCTATTGCTTTTCTCTGAGCTGGAAAGCATGTTGTTATACTCATGTTGCTTCCAATAAAAATATTTGGGCTTTCTGAGTATGTTTTCTCTTATTAAGCAGTTGTATAAATGCTTAATATTAGGATGTTTCTTCAGTCCTCTAGGGACATATTTACTGACTTCAGAAAATGCTACATCTCTTCCCAAAGCTCGGATGTAGTTGGGATACTTAGCAGTTGTATTTACAAAAGCAACAAGATTCTCAGCGTGGTGTAAAGGAACAGGCCAATACATCCTTGGCCTTGACACAATCTCAATGAATAGTAATGTTGAAATAGTGAGCCTTAAGCAGTCTATGTTGAAATGTTGAAATAGTCTGCCTTAAGCAGACTATGCTTGGTGTGTGCTTTCTGTGTGGTGCCAGCATTTCCTGTCTGTCAAGAGAGGGTCCTAGCTCTGGCGTGAGTTCTCTTCCATTCAGATGGAAATAAGAACTTGTGAGCTACGCTGTCAGTTGAATAGCAAAGGAGAGGAAATTTCCACTATGGTGTTCTCTAGTGATCTGTATGTGCAGGCAGGTTTCCTAAAATGCAAGGGCTGGACTGCAGAAGGAAGCCTGTGTCATGACTCTCATGAGCACGATCGCTCTGGGCACCTTAGAGATTGTAACTTTTTTGAAAAAGTGAAGTTGAAACAACCCTTTCTGTTTAAATCTGTCTGGTAAAATAGGTCACTGAGGATGTTACTAGTCTATGCTAGTCCAAGCCTAATAGCTAACACTTGAAATTGGTACAGACTTTGTTGTTGGTAATTGTGCTTCTACAGCTGCTCCCTTGATAGAAGGTGTTTTTTCATATTGAGAAAAAAGATAATAATTTTACTTCATTAATACATTTGCTTAAGTGTTTTAGGTGATTGATGTATGGTTAATGCTATATACCTTTTCCTTGGCCTGGACAAGAGATGAGTTTTCAGCATCAGTATAAATTGTCAAGAGTACTTTTTGATCAATATTTCTTTGTCCTGGTGTTTTGTGATTAACAGATTCAGTTTATTTGATGTAGTTATATGTATTACAGTCTTTGACTGTTTTGAGGGATGGTGTGTAGTTTTCTGCCCTTTGCTTATTTATTTATTGCAGAACACTAGTTGAGTGGCTCTATTGACACAGAAGAATGTGCAGTTTGGTCTTGCTTCTGACCCTGTAGTACTGATGTGAATTTTGAGCAGTCTCACTGGCTATTGTTCATTTTCTGTTGCTGATCTCCCCTTTGAAAGGTGGGGAGGTAAGAGAGTTTTGGTTGCCAGTCTGCTCTGCTGTGGTGTCTCTAGGGGCAGCATAAGAATTTCTTTGGCTCTGTTTCTCCCATGCGTACTTCTCCTCTCAAGACAGCTTCCTCACAGAAATAAGATAGAAGCAGGAGAGAAACCGTTAAATCCTTATTCACAGTATGTCCATGTTTTACCCTGGTCTGAGGCAGCCTTGGGGGCTTATGTAAGTTGGAACTACAAGGCAGTGATTCTCTGTGAATCTGAGTGCTGTAGTATTGGAGTACTCCACTTTATTTGCCATTTACATGCCAGGATTTGTAAGAAGGTCAGATATGAGCAGCTTCTATATTCATTTGCCATGTTACAGAGATATGTCACCTTTTACAGTTTGGTGAAAACACTGCATAAGTCTCTTCTTGCTGTAAAATGATACGCAAAGCTAACAGAAATCTCCCATCCAAACCCTTGCATTTTTAATTATCTTTTATGATAACTTACTGTATTAAAGAAAAAACTGGAACAAACTTGATGAGTTAGTGGTGTTCTCGGCCACAAGGCATAAAGGGCACTACTAGTCCTCTCATAGGTGATGGGAAGGAGTATTGGTTGTGTTTTTACACAGGGTGCCATCGGGTAGAGCAGAGAAAAGAGAACTTGGAAGACTGCCATGTGGGGCCTTCCTGTGAGTAGAAAGCATATTAGCCTCTGATTCTGCCTGTAATGGCAAGGTGCTGTGCCAGCCTAGAATTATATCAAGAAAAGAGTGAGATCATCAGGAAAGTATTTTAATAGAATGTTCAAATGTGTGCATGATCCTACAATAGATACAATAAACTCTTTACACAAGATTATAGAAAAATTATTTGTACACACCCCCCTCCCCCCCAAAAAAAAAAAAAAAAAAAAAAAAAAAAAAAAGACAGTATGGAACCTAGCAACATTTCATTTATGGTTGCAACAGATGTCATGTCAAGCCTATTTAAGTCTTTCAGTAAAGCAAGTTGTATCAAAAGTGCTTAAGGTAGTGGTGATATTGTCTCAAAGAATATAGAAATTTGGACCTAATGAATATTCTTTTGAGTGCATAGATATATCCTTTAATGCACAAACATGGGCCTGAATTTAAACAAACAAACACGAGAGCGCAAAATCTCCCATCAACAAAACCCAACAGCATATTTTTAGGAAAGCTTGTCAACAGATTTATGGTCTTGCCAGTCACCATAACAAAAGATGCAGTTTTGCTTCTGTCTGGTCTTTGTGGAGTTCTTGTTGAGACACAGCACAGTTGAAGTTTGAACTGTTTTTCTGGTTTAATTCTTCCGTGTTCTTTATTATCATTTTGAGCAGAGGTTTGGGTGAGGGTTTTTTTGTGATATAGCCTTCTCCACAGGTACTGACATGCTGAAAATTCCAGCATCACTGGCCGCCATTGCAGTACAAGCACTTAGACATGGAGGTTGCAAACTGTAGAGACACAGTGCTCTCATTCTGTGTTGTGAGAGTTGGACAGTTCATGTAAAAATTCTGGCACAGCCAGGATTATGACTAGTCAAATAGAGATGTGCAAGATACTGCTTATTGTAAGAAATTAACATTTGTTAAATCAGTAGAATATATTATTTTCCATGATATAGATCACTCTGGGGAAAGAAGGCTTACCTTCTTGTCGCAGGTATCAGTAAGCTCCTGTAGCATATTGAGGGTATTTGGGGTTTTTCTTTCTGTTGTAAATGCTTAATGGTGACATTAAGCATGGGCTTTTGTGATTCTTAGCAAGCCTTGCACTTGATAATTTTTACTGTCTCCTGAAGCATCTAGCTATATTATATGTGGAGCCCTGGGTTATTGTGAAATGAATTGTAATACAGGATCAAGGTTTAATTTCTTCCTGAAGTCTTCCTTCCCTCTGTTTTTCCTTCTCCCTTCCCGTATTATCCCCAAAATATGAAAAACAGCAATTCCCAATGTTTAGGGAATAAAGTTGGAACATGATTAGAGCTTATCTAATGTGTATAATCATGTTAATTTAAGGCAATCAATCTGCAAGTCCTTCTTGTTGTTATTGATTCGGTGGTAGTTGCTAGTAAGATTTAAATCTCACTAGTTAGAGATAATAAGACAGCATTGTGTTTTAATTGTTGCAGGTAATGTTGCATAGTAGCTTCCATGTCTGTCAGGAGTGTGTTTATGTACTTACACCTATTACAAATAGATAGGTGTGACAATTTGGTTTATGCCAGATCAACATGTTTTTTATAATTTTTGGCATGTAAAGTTCAAATGCTTATATTTAGTGTGGAAAGGATAGCTAGGTGCATGATATTTTGCATTCACCAGGGTCAGAAATTCTAATTTTCGTAGTGGAGAAGTGTTTTGATTCCTGCAAATGAACTCCAACTAATTATAGCACCAACATGTTGATTCAGGAACAGTATTTTTCCAGATTTGACTGTTGCTTATCCACGTGGTTAGGATACGAAGGGGTTTGGGTAGTATGATGCCCTGCAATAAGAAA
The DNA here is from genome assembly GCA_013396835.1 of Psilopogon haemacephalus. Taxonomy (NCBI): domain Eukaryota; kingdom Metazoa; phylum Chordata; class Aves; order Piciformes; family Megalaimidae; genus Psilopogon; species Psilopogon haemacephalus. The sequence goes on from VWZI01001964.1 coordinate 440,555, forward strand.
AAAAACCCCAAAACAACAAAAACACAAGCAAACAAAAACCCTAGGTAAATTGTAGGGCAGGATTTTAGGTTTGACAGTTTTCTTCGTGTGGTGGCTTTAGCATCAAAGACTGAGAGACTCCGTTTTGGTATAGCAAGGTGTTCTGCCACGATTGAATAGGGTTGTGTGTTGAATATGGTAGCTGTGCTTCCCTTGGAGTGAATGTGCGGTGTAGCTTTCTGCTGTTCCTTCAGGACATCTTGTTCCCTCGTGAGAAACAAAGTATTACCTTTAGCAGAGATTCTTGACAGGTTATGGCTTGTTCATTGTGATTATCTTAGGATAATGAGTACTAATAGTTTCACACAAAGCAACTACTCCCTTTGGGGCTGTTAGACGTTGCAGAGCAGGACTTTGTTGTTTGATTTTTGCCTCTTCTTAGTTTGACAAAGTAGCATACATGGGGCAGTTTAGTTTCAGGTCTGTTAACAGAAGCAGTCAGGGATTTTTAAATTTAGTTTTTTTACCCAGTGAAGTTAAGCATTGTCTTTTGGAAATTAAAATACAAAAGTATTCCAAAATAGTTCAATGGAAAAGATTCCCCTGAATTTTTAGCTTTTATGCTAATTGCCAGAGAAGGTGCTTGTCTTATCAAATTTCTGTTGCATTGGAATGGATTGATCACTTTTTTTTGGTCACTTGATGGATAGTGTACTTTTTAGCCATCTTGATGAAAGTGTGTTCAGTAATTGATTTATCTGTAGGTATCAAAATGAGAGCTGACCAAAGGTTTTGTAAAGAAGTTTTTTTGTTTGTTTTTGTGATACTCAAAATACATTGGGTATTAATCAGATCATTGTTCTCATTTGGATCCAGTAAAGCAATTGTAGGCTTATAGGTAAAGCAAGTTGTTGATGTGCCAAATACAGATGCAATGTCTGTTATGGCTTTTGTTGATTAAGATTTCTGTTGTTTTTATGTGCTTGTCCTGGGTTCACCAGGGTTCATTTCATTCACAATTAGTTGATAGGGGCCACACTTAGGGACAACCAGCTGAACTACTCAATCAGAGAATCACCTGCTGGGGAAAGACCTTAAGGTCATCCAGTCCAACCATAACCTAACATCTCCCTGCATACAACTGCTAGACCATATCCTTAAGCTCCTCATCCAAAAATCTTCAAAACACGGTCAGGAATGGTGACTGTTACCATTCTCTGGACAGCCTGTTCCAGCACCTGATGATCCCTTTGGCAAAGAAAATTTTCTTAATATCCAACTTAAACTTCCCCTGGTACAACTTGAGGCCATTTCCTCTCATTCTATCACTTGTTACCTGGGAGAAGAGACTGGCCTCTACCTTGTAATGGAGTGTTCTATATCATACAACATCACGACGTCTCTATAGGAGGATGTATAAGAGTAGGGCTGCAGCAGTCTAGCATAGTGGATTTTGGGAAAGCATAGGAAATAGCTGGCAACACAGAGTGAGCCACTCCCCTTATATATCGTTCCATTCTACCTCATTTGTACCATTGTTATTCCTGTTCTTTGCGGGGTTCAGCTGTGACTGGGCTTAAAACAGGCATCCCTTTTTGGCACCCAACTAAGAACCAGCCTGTGATGATGTCAGTTGCCCATGTGCAGAAGAAGAAATCTACAGGAAAATCAGCCAATTTGGTGAGGGAGGAGGATGAACTGGAGCCACCTGAGAACACAAGGAAGAGCCAGAGGTAGTTATCTGATCCCTGCCCCTGAGAAAGCCACAAGATATGTGGTAAGACTTCAGCCACCATCCAGGCAAGCACATTATCACTTGCCTGATCTGATGCTGAGATTGTGGGGCCAGTAGTTTGGAATTAGAGGGCAGAGAAGCCAAGTAGCTGGGATCCTTGTCTAGAGAAGGGGGCAATGATAAAGTGATTGGAAAAATGACACAGGCCCTCAGCCTCTGGAGGCAGCTTCTGTTGGATATGATGGAAAAAAAGATACCCATTCAAGGGGGTCAAGTGGACCGTCATGGAGAGAGGAATCTAGTAGCTGAGGAAATTAGTTGTGCTGGAGGTGGTTTATAATGGTTGGAATAGCAAGCAGTCACCCTCAGATCCAGATGAAGTCCACTGCACACTACCCATGTGGCAGCAGTTCCTACAGAGCACAGCACCATCATATGCCAACTCATTGGCTGTAGTGTCCTGGAAAGATGTCAAAAGACAAATGGTGGATGAATTTGCTAGCCAACTCTGGCAATATGAGAGAAACCTCTCTTCTTCCATTCAGTCCTGTGTTTCAGCTGTGGAGAAACTGACTTGTGAGTACCATCAATTCAAAGGTGCTCCTCTGCCTACAGGGCACCCTGTGGTTTTATCTGTGTGACTATAGAGAGGACATGAGGTAGTGGGATGGAAAACCTATTTCAGTGCCACCTGTAGATGATGTGCAAGCGAAAGCAATCATGAAAGGGGATTCTTTCAGGAGGAACTCTGCTCCACTTTGCAGTGGTGTTGTGAATTAGCCTAGAGTAGGGTTCAGAAGAAGCTGTGAGGACTCACAGACAGTACAGGCAGCTGAGCCAGCCAGTGGGGTTTTCTATCCCATACAGTGTCATGCCCACTGTGTAAGGGGAGTGCTGGCATATGCAAATGTGGCTTTTGGTGGAACACTGTGGAAAGCTTCAGCTGCATCAGCTGAGCCTTTCACATTTCATATTACTCTATCTATTACTACATTTCTACCGTTGTTGTTCTGTCCTTTTCTCATTCTCCTTATCTCAGCCAACCAGGTTTTGCATTTTGCTACCAATTTCTCCTGCCCATCCTACCAGAGGGTGTGGAGACTTGGGTGCTGTGGGGCCTCAAACCATGACAGTGCTCTTTTCAGCTTCTAAAATAGCTCCTATCCTTAGAAATAGTTTCTAATAGATGCCTAGTTGTCTTCTTCACTTACTTAGCTACTTAACTTTTAATTGCTGTGTTGTATCTTACATCTTGGTCGTTCCCAAATGTATTTTAAATAGCTGATAATTTTCAGATAATTGCAGATTGGTAAGCAACTTCCTTAACATGTGGAACTGAATACTAAAATCAAACTGAAATTTAGTAACATTCAGCTGCTTGCTGCAGAGAGCCTATGGTAAAGATAATTTGGGAACCACTTCATTATTTTAATATATGTACACTGAATTCTTTGGGGAGATTCAATACAGCTATTTGCATTTTTAGCAGTCAAGGATTACTGAGGGCTGTAGTACTAAGAAAAAAAAAATCAGTGGAAAATACAAGCATGGTTTCTGGAACAGAAGCAGAGGTTAAGTTTCCTTCTATCATCTTTCACTGGCCAGTACACATAATGGTGGTACAGTTATATTTGCTTATGCTTTTTCATTTTCTGTGGAAGGGTGAAAAATACTGCACTTGATTCTCTCATATGTGTCAGTGGTAGAATGTTGCATGATGGTGCTTTTCTTGAGATATTTCTTTGGCTTTGTGATGGCAGCCTCATAGCTAGTATATTTTATATAAATTGAATTTATGTCATTGTTCAGTTATGTTTCTGAATTAGAAAGATTTTGCATATGGCTCTCTGTGCACTGATATGCATTCCTCAGTACTTGTATAGCTCCCATTCTTTTTGACAGCATCCGTGTATGTGTTCAGTCTTAAAACAGAATCACATGCTCATTTTTGTTGAATTTTAAATATCTTTTAGTAAGCCTTCCATCTGTACGAGTGTATATATTTCATCTTTAGTTGGGAACTATCCCCAGGTAAGCATAAATATTAAAAGGTAATCTAACAGTAATCATCAATATGTATTCTTAGAAGTGCTGAAAACAAAGTCAAAGAAATAGAGCAAACAGTATGATGTTACTTTTTGCTTTAACGAGATACACTAGCATGTTGTCTATCAGGGTCACAGATAATGTAAGAATATAAAACCTCTTTTGAAAACTTGGTTACTGAAATAATTGAACTGTCCGAAATTTTAAAAGGCTGTTAAATTAGGGTTATGCATCATAACTCTGAGAAAAAGGGCAGAAAGTTCTTTTAAAATCTCTGCAGCTGATCAGAGTCTCTGTCATCTGTAAAGGAAGGTTTTAAATCTGGCATGCCTGTTGCCTTGTCTTTATTCAGTAAACAACTGATCTGTGTATCCAGAGTGCATGCCTGTGCATGCATAATGAAAAAGGGGGTGTTGGGGGGAAGACGGGGAAGAAAATAAATCCCTTCCATCGCAGTAAATTTTCAAGCTGTTTTCCTAAGTAACGTTCTCAGCAATTTGTTGCAGCTAAGTGATGCAGAGATACAGTGTCGCTATGTATTGTTTCCTTGAGGCTGTTTCAGAAGGTTTTGAGAAGCAATTCCTTAAGCAGCTGTCAAGTTGAAGATAGTGTGAATTTGAGGAACGTTGCTGGGTTCCTGAGGTGATGTGTTAGGCAAGTTTGATAAGTCTGACTAGAAGACTTGGTTTGTTTTCAGATATATGCAGCCCAAACTGTTTTCACTTTGAGAATTTTCTTGTAACAGGAAGTATATGCAAATGACTGCTCTGTGGAGTTCTCTCCAATATCAGCTATGTTACTAAAGCACCAATTTCTTACCTGTTCTGAATCTGGTGTAATAATTATATCTTTTCACTCTGTTTTTCTTTCTTCCCTATGACTCCTTCCTTTCCAGATACAAAGCTGTAATTTCCTTAAAAAATGAAACTGTTCTGTTTCTAATGGACTATTTAGTTGCCTTTACCAGCATGGGTTCACCCAGTTGAATCTCTGATGTAGCACCAAGAGCGTACATCTGCACAAGGGTAGGGAGGCTCTGCAGACAGACTTGGATAGATTGGATTGATGGGCCAATGTAAACAGTATGAGCTTCGGCAAGGCTGAGTGCCAGGTCATGTCTTTGGGCCACAACAAACCCATGCAACTCTACAGGTTTGGGGAAGTGTGGCTGGAAAGCCATCTAGCAGAAACGGATGTGGGGTTCTAATTGACAGGCGGCTGAATAGAGCCAGCAATCTGCCCAGGTGGCCAAGAAATCCAGTGGTGTCCTGGCTTGTATTAGAAATATTGTGTCCAGAAGGAGGAGGGATGTGATTTTCCCCTCTGTACTCAGCACTGGTGGGGCCAAACTTCAAGTACTGTGTCTAGATTAGGGCACCTCAATACAAGAGAGATATCAAGGTGCTGGAGCGAGTGCAGAGGAGGGCAACAAAGTGGTGAAGGGCCTGGAGAAGAAATCTTACAAAGAGTGGCTGAGGGAGCTGGGGCTGTTTAGTCTGAAGAAGAGGAGGCTGAGGGGAGACTTCATTGCTCTCTGCAACTATCTGAAAGGACACTGTGGAGAGGCTGGTGCTGGTCTCTTCTTACAGGCAATTGGCAATAGAACAAGATAGAATGGCCTCAAACTACAACAGGGTAGGTTTAGGCTGTTTTTTTTCACAGAGAGTGGTCAGGCATTGGAATAGGCTGCCCAGGGATGTGGCTGAGTCACCATTCCTGGATGTGTTTAAAGATCATTTAGATGTGATGCTTGGGAATATGGTTTAGGGATGAACTTTGCAGAGTAGGGTCAATGATTGGACTTGATGATCCCAGGAGTCTTTTCCAACCTGAATGACTATGATTATGAATACTTTAACTGTTAAAAATAGAGATGCCAAAAAGCCATCTAAATTTTTAGAGCCAGAAAGTGTGAAGAAAACACTTTTGCATGCATTTTTCCGCTTTGTGCAGTACTTACTTATGCTAGAGGCATATAGATTTGTAACTATGACAAGGAATGGCAATGGATGGGGAGGGGAGCTAAAACCAAACTCATTCGTTATTTCCCATTTTATTAGCTGAAATGAAAATAGTAATTTTAGTTTTTCTTTACAGGTTTGATCTTACTATTTTATCTGGTATTTTATGGCTTCTTAGCAGCCCTCTTCACATTCACAATGTGGGTTATGCTTCAGACACTGAGCAGTGATATACCAAAATATCGTGACCGGATTTCTAGTCCAGGTAATAGTATATTTATTTATTCATAAGCCTCTGTCTAGTTTAACGGCTGAGTTTCATATGAGATTTCGTTTGAAGTATGAAGTACCTATGAGAAACTGTGATTATTATTCAATTATTTAACATGTTTTAAAATTAAAACTTAATGTGAGACAAGTTACATATGTTTATAGCACAAATTCAGTCAGCTTTTTTAAAGTATGTGCTAACCGATACCTGTTTATTTTCTCTTAAGTTCTGTTCAGTTGAATTTATCATCTATGTGGTCTGCAATTTTACCTGCATACCCACACAACATACTGGTTTAGATGTGAGATTATAATTTGATCGAATTGATTTAAATATACTATAAATGAATTCTTTTGTATTGGATGCAAAGACACCTGTGGTCAATGTTTGGGAATTCAAAAAAAGCACAAAAGGGCTGTACTATGGGGGTGATATGAACAAAAGCATGTGAGCACTATGACACAAGGGCAGCTCAAGAATTTTCATTATAGTATTGTCTTTCAGACAACAGTGTCTGGAGGTGCTGACCTATTATTGTATAGGGAGCCACTGAGAGAGGGTCCTGTTTTGTGTTCATGTAAAATGTAGCTACCTAAAAGTGCTGTTTTGCTTCCTGGAACTACTACTCCCTTTGTATATATTTTAAGGAACCACATACACAGAAAACAAAACGTGGCACAAGTGAAAATAAGTAATAAGGTCCATTCTTGCTCTTTTTCTTTTCTTCCTCCTCGTTTTTTTTTAGTATTCAGAACCTTGGAAATAGATGGAGCTGTGAGTAGTTGTGACTTAATACTGGGTTTGAGTGACATTTATTTCTTTTATGCCTCTTAAGAGTTCAGAATATTAGTTTTCTTTCCTTTTGAAATAGTCATAAGGGATGTTTGTTTTAAAAGTATGTATACCACAATTAGGTTGTAATAAAGAGGTTTTAATTTAACAGTTCCTATAACATTTCTGAATTAGGTTTTAATTAATTATGTCTTTAATTACTCTTACATAAAAGTTAATAAAATGACTTATTCCTGTTTTAATGTTTCTCTTTAACTCTGTCATTTTTCACTTGCAGTGAAACATGTCATGTTCCTGGCTGTAAAAGTTTAAATTATAAAAAAAATTCTGCACACAAAACCTGGATGGAGTAGGTTGAAGGTTTTATTTTTGTGTTAAATATACTTGCAAATCTCACAGTTGATCTATTTTATAATTGATATTTGACTTGCATTGTACACTGGGATATAACAGAGTCAATCAAATCCAGATGATTTAAAATAACTTTTTTTTTTTTTTAGATCCCTTTTGGAATTGTATGATAATGTACTATTGCTGTTACAATCCTAGATGTGATTCTTTGCTGAGGCTGATAATTCTTTTCCTCTCAAAAAGCCCAAATCTTCCATGTCTTGCAGTCTATGCATCAGTCCTTCAATTAGCTTTTTCTTTAGAATTTCCACCATAGTCTCTAGGCAGACAGTGAACCACTGGAATTGGAGCATCTCTTCCTTTTAGGATGTTTTCAAAGTTCCCCTGAAGTAATAAAATCTCTTCAAGTTATTGCTTTATTCATGGATGAGTAGTTGAGTTATCTTACCATATTCACTTTGAAAAACAGTAATCAAGTCCTTCATTTACAGTATAATTCTATTGATAACAATCTTGGTGCGTAAAACCCCTTCAGCAGTTTTTCAGCCCTGTTACTAATTATCTTGTATTTTGAGATCTAGTTCAATGTGGAGACAGAAGATGAGTGTAATGATGCAAAAGTGATTGCAGACCAAAATGGTATTTGTAGTTTTATATGGACTGTCAGACATTAATGCATATAATTCAACTGCACCTGATGCAGAAAGGAGAATTTTGATTCATTGAAAATCCTACATAAAATAGAGTTACAAAAATCCCCACACTAAGTATATCTGGATTTTTTTCTTATTCTAAAAGATGCTTATATATAATAAATTTCTAATATATAGTTTTATTATTTCCCAATTTAAAGTAATTTAAATAACTTCTGCCTTTTAAATAAGAAACGTGGTCCTTTCTGTAGGTGAATACTTAATAGACCCAGGCTACGTAATTGCACTTTCCATATGTTTTCCAAAAGTTTACGGTGGTTGATTAACTACAGTCATGTATTATGAATATACAGTTAAGACTACTTGATTGACCTTCCCATTATTCCTCTACCTTAAATGTGTATTTTGTATAAAAAGACCTGATTTTGATTTATTTTTAAATTTGAGATGAGTTTTGTTTTCTGACTTAAATTTTATTTATTTGGTAATTAGTTTTAACTGGGTTTGCCAGAGGATAGGAAACTACATGGCATCCTAAGCTGATATAATTAGTTGCTGCTGTAATTGCAGCTTCTCCCCCTTACACCAAATTTGACAATGGTCAAACCATTTTAATATTCTGACTTAGAATAAAATTAATCTGATTAATTTTTTTTTTTCTTCTGTGGAACTGCAGTGTCAGTTCTCAGCTGTACTTGAAGAGACAGATGCATGGACACCAATCTGTAAATCACAGCTGCAGGAGTTTTATCTATTCCAATCATTTATATGAAGTAACAGTTACCTAAAGATAGTGTGAACAAAGCAGTCAATCATACACCTTGTTTTGAACAGATTTAATCTCTTCTGCAATATCTGGTGTTGTAGTGCTATTTTATCTGCTGCTGAAACTGTGGTGAATAATACTAAGCATTAGGTATTCCTGACTGTACAGCAGAGAGTATGTCTTTTGCTTTCACTTGCTACAATAAAATCTCTGGAGTCTAAATCTGTACCTTTCTTTACCCATATCCTGAGAAGGAGGACAGTTCACCTCTTTTAAGGGCCCAAACTCCATGTCAATGTCTGCCTTTTTCATCCTTCAATACAAAACTGGACATTAGCATTCTGTAATCAGTGTCCTAGTTGCTACTGCTGGTCCTAGCTCCCTGGCTTTATATTGTTCTTGTTCCAGTACCTTCAGACACTCAGCTGAATGAAGCTGGCCATGGGCTCCCCTCTGGTGCCAGCAGCCTGGGAGGCAGGTCAGGAGTGTGTGCAGGTACCACACACTCCTGAACTGAGGACTCTTGCAAGTGACGCAAGTGCAGTCAATGGTTTAATAAAATTCCTTGTGTTCTCCATAAAACAGGTGACACCTAAACTTTGAGGAGAACAAGGAGACGATTAATGAATAACTTGGCTTGTCTATTTGACTGGGAAGTCTTTCAAGCCATCTTTATGCATTAGCATGTTCATTAAAATATTTTTTCTTCAGGGATTCTAGGAGATTAATACAATCTTAGCATCACTGTATATTGCCTGAAGATCTGAAGCATAGCTTTATCTGGAAGTTTTTCTGGTTGTGGTTTTGGGTATTTTTTCAATTAACTTCTTAAATTTAATTTGCTGAATATGGAATGTGGGGAGTGAATCAGTAAAATTCATTGATTCAAAGTGATTAAGTTTACCAATTTTGCTATTCCTAATCAGCTGGATTTGGTTTGTGAATTGCAGTTATACATTGTATTGAGTTTAAGTATTAATTCATGTAATGTTAATTTTGTACCTCCCAGTACTGTGTAATATAGGAGTAACATTGATGTTTCTTTACAGATAGGTATTTTCCAATTTATGGATGTGATTTTTGAGTAGATTAGAATGATCCAGAGTTGTTTAGTTCCTTACTTGCACTTTCTCTTTTTAAGGACTTATGATTTCACCCAAGCCAGACACTGCATTGGAATTTTACTTTAACAGGAGTGACACCCAGTCATATGCAGAATATGTTGCTACACTTAGAAAGTTCCTTGAATGTAAGTTACTTACAACTGCCCAAGTACTTTGGGAATGTTAATGTTCAGTATATTAGTTTAGTTTTTTAGCTCGTAATTACCAATTGCTAAAAAAGACTGATACAAGTTGAAGCTTACTTTAGATGTGTGTTATTTAAATACGTACTTTATAAACAAAGGTAAGTATCAATACCTGTATTGAGAGCCTGAGCATGAAGAGTAGTAGAGTACATAATGGGAAGTTTTGGGTCATAGGCCAGTGTTTTGTTGACATGGTTGTTTAAATACTACAAGATGTAGAAATTATATATGCCAAAATAATTCACTGTAAAATTGCACAGATCATGTATTTGGAGGCAAAGTTTAGCATTGAGGATGAACTTTCCCTTTTTTCTATTTTGTTTGTTTTTGCTTAGCAGGGGGCAGGGTGTAAGGGAGGGAAACAAAACCACAAAGTATGTTAAATGTGAGTGGATAAGCATTTGTGACAATGTGTTCTGTGTTCTTGTGATGCACAGGAAAGTGAGAAACAACTTGGGATGTTGCTATCAGTTATACTACCTGATGTAAATGTAGAGGCAATTTAATATTAGTCATTGATGTACTAAAGTTTTCCTCTTTTTTTATTAAAGAGACATGTGCAAAGGTAAAATGGGTTTAGTTTCCAGGTAAAAAAATAGTTTGTTTATATTTTACTGCAATATTAGTTTAGGATATGTACAGAAATGTTGAGGTTGTGATTATTGATACAATTTGAAAAGCAGGATGGCATTATTTCTTTTGCAATACTCTATTCTTTCAAGTACAGTGCCACTTCTTGATAGGTTTTGCCAAAGTGTTATGGTTGATGTGAAACATAGTGCTCTGAACATAGTCCTTTGAGAAAACTCCTAGATAAGAGACAAAAATAGATAAAATGAGATATTTGCCTCAGCTTTTGCATGTTTTGCTACTTGTATGCTTTATATAATTGATTTACAAGCAATTTATATTTCATAGCCTATGATGATTCAAAGCAATCCCAGAACATAAACTGTACACCAGGAAGGATTTTTGATCAGAATGATGTTGCTGTTAAAAAGGCATGTCGATTTAACCTCTCTGAGCTTGGACAATGCTCTGGAAAGGAAGATAAGACCTTTGGCTATTCTAAAGGAACTCCCTGTGTGCTTGTGAAAATGAACAGAGTAAGTGCCTACTTATTTTTTAATTCTAAGTGGTCCCAGCTACCACTGTATGAAAAAGGACTGTAGAAAAGGATGGAAATGTGTCCAGTTTTATTCTCAAGATACTTGCATTTCTGTAATAGTTTAAATTACTGAAATGCAATTTGTGTTGCAGAAAGTAAATTAAAGTGAGCTTTTTGAGTATTGATACAAGTATTGGCTTTGGTTACTTCTATTAAAATACCTGAAAACCTTATTTTAAGGAGTACACTGCACTGTGATTTTGCTTACTGTTCTATGTAACAGATTCTAAACCACTGTGCAAACCACCGTGTTTTACTTCATGTCTGTATTCTAGAAATGTAATTAAAATGTAATGCTAAACTATGTAAGGGGATGAAAATTGTAATGAGTATTCGACTTTTCAGTAATGTTCTATATATTACTTGAACTGCCAATTGGTTTGAGCCATTAATGTTACATGCTGAGTGTAAAATAAAAAAATAGGTCCTTTCTGTGGCCACTGCAATTATTCAAGCTTTAACTTAATGCTTAAAATCTTAGCCTTGGTCTCAAATTGTGCTTTGTCTAAAAATGGCACTAGATAGATTTTCTCTCTGTATGAACTGGGGGTGAAAGTTCAAATTCAGTCCATAAAACTGGAAAGGGGAAGAGTCTATAAATATTTTAACTTCTTTCCTTTAGATAATTGGATTAAAGCCTGAAGGAGAACCATATATACAGTGTGCATCTAAGGTCAGTTGTAAATGTAAGAAATAAGTGTCCACTGATTTTTTCTGGTGATTAGGATGAAAAGTAAAGTAATATACTGTGTCAGAACATGAACACTTTTCCTTTCTTGCTAGACTTCATACTTTTTTTTCCTTCTTTTCATCTTACCATACATCTGCTTTAGTTTTAGTGTCTTTAATTTCTTTAGTGTATTAAGAAAAATACTTTGGTTTTTTTCATATTTAGATGTATTTGAGTTACCCAACTTGCTCTACAGTCAAGAAAAATGCATACATGTTATTTGTGGTCATGTTTTATTTTATTTATTGTTTTATGTATTGGTTTTGTTTACCCATTTCATAACTTATATTTTTATTTTTTTCTCCATGCTGCAAGTGCACCTTAGACAATTTTATAAATGATGGGTAAGACACAGTGTGAAAACTAATGTTACTGTTCAAGTGAAAGTTGCCTTCAAATCAAGTATGAGCCACTTACAATAACAACAGCTAATCTATGCATATTTGTCATGTACCACTGGAATTACACAGAATGTTTTATGGCAGCTCTAATAGTTATTTAACTGCATATTTTTCCTAGTCTACTTTGGGAGCAGTTGAAGCCTTGCTAACTTAGTAGCTTGTGGAAGGGATGGAGTCATGGCTTTTAACTTGAGGTAACTGATAAAAATGTAGGCTGGGAGATTGCAGCAATTAATGAGACAAATACTCTTTAAGTGTTTCCACCTTCATCTTAGGTACTTCTGGTAGGCATAAATTGTAGTAGTTGTTTTTTTTTGAGTCTCTGAAGGGTTCGATCTCTCCATGACAGTCTGTTGCAAGCAAGTATCTTTCTTTCTCTTATTTGAGACTGATGTCTTTGGGTCTGTTATTTTTAAATGTTGTTCTATTGGAGAAATAATTTATTTCTTTAGAAAAATCAATTAAGCTCCTTCTATTTATACTAGTACTCTTTCTTTGACTTCTCTAGTGTATCATGTTTCATAATGTGGTGTCCCAAACTGGACAGAAGTTTGCCTTTAGCTGAAGTGTTGTTAATGACTTTTGCTGTATCATTGCATTGGCAGTAGGAATGTCTTGTGAGGTGAACTTGCCCTTTAATACACCAAGTCTTTCTTTTGATTATTTTACCATTTGGAGCTTTCTGTATTTGTAGATGTGATTTCTTGAAGTTCAGAGCTTTGAATTTCACATGCTGTTTTTGCCACTCACTCCTGTAATTTTTCATGATCATTTAAATGGGATTGAATTTTCTGAAGTGTTTTGAACTACTTATGGCTTGGTGTCATCAGTGAATTAACTGTTTTTTACAACTTGCAAACTCTTTATTGAAGACCGAATAGGGTCCAGAACAGTAATTTTTATTTCCACCTGAAATGCCTTGTGTTGTTCAATTAATAATTACTCTATTTAATTATGATTGCAGTGAGCTTTTTTTATATGGATGCTCTATGAGACAGTGGTTAAAGCTATACTAATGAATCACAGAATCAGGCAGGGTTGAAAGGGACCACAAGGATCATGTAGTTTAAATCCCCCTGCCGTGGGCAGGGACACCTCTCGCTAGATCAGGCCCTCTAGAGCCTCGACCAGACTGGCCTTAAATACTTCCAGGGATGGGGCTTTGACCATCTCCCTGGGCAACTCATTCCAGGGTCTCACCACTCTAATGGTGAAGAACAAGTGTTCTTTGCTTCAGAGCCAAGTGTAAGGTCCTGCACCTGGGTTGGTGCAATCCCAAGCACAACTCCAGGCTGGGTGGCAGATGACTGGAGAGCAGCTCTGAGGAAAAGGACCTGGGGGTCTGGGTTGACAAAAAGCTCAACATGAGCCAGCAGTGTGGGGCAGCCCAGACAGCATCTATATCCTGGGCTTCATCAAGAGCAGCATGGCCAGCAGGGCAAGGGAGGGGATTGTCCTCTTTNGAGCATCATGGCCAGCAGGGCAAGGGAGGGGATTGTCCTGTCCTCTTTGCTCTCGTCAGACCCCACCTGGAGTAATGTGTGCAGTTCTGGAGCCCCCAACACAAGAAGGACATGGAACTGTTGGAGCGAGTCCAGAGGAGGGCCACGAGGATGATCAGAGGGCTGGATCATAACTCTGCTATGAGGACAGGCTGAGAGAGTTGGGGCTCTGCAGCCTGGAGAAGAGAAGGCTTCGAGGAGACCTTATAGTAACCTTCCAATATCTGAAAAGTGCTGGGGAGGGACTATTTACAAGGTCTTGTAACGACATAACAAGGGGTAATGGGTTTAAACTGTCAGAGGAGAGATTTAAATTGAATGTTAGGAGGAAGTTCTTAACAGTGAGGGTGGTGAGACACTGGAATGGGTTGCCCAGGGAGGTTGTAGCTGCTCCCTCCCTTGAGGTGTTCAAGGCCAGACTGGATGAGGCCTTGAGTGACCTGTTCTAGTGGGAGGTGCGGCGGGTTGGAACTGGATGATCTTTGAGGTCTCTTCCAACCTAAACCATTCTATGAAATTACAGATGATACTTTTTCTTATCATCTCAGCTGAGTTTACTAGCAAATGAATAAGTTTGGTAATAACTTGGCTGATTGTGGAGTTGGGGGTTTTAAATTTTTTTTTTTGCCATTTTGATTCTCATAAATTGTATGTTATGGCATTGTAGTTTCACACATCCTCTTTAAGTATGAAGTACTGCTTTTTAAGAAGACCCACTTAGAATTGTTCTCATCTAAATAAACATAGTAGTTTTTAAATAGTAAGATTATTAATCCTACTAGTGCTTTAGTGACTTCAGGGAAAACATTTTTCAGGCTTTGCCACTTTGAATGTATCTATTTTATCATTAGTTACTAGCCTGTTCTGACCCTAGCTCATCATGTTTTACCTATTTAGGAAAGCTTTTTTTACATCAGAAATCTTTGACATCTGAGTGGCAAAGATGGATTTTGCTTCAAAAGTTGAATTAATTGAGCAGAGCAGAAATCCTGCTATTGTGTTCTCTTTGTTATTCTTTTCACAGTTTCTACTAATGGATGCTCCTCTTTATCTTGTGCAATTATTACAGGCCAGTCCTACTCAAATTCTTTCCTTGGGCCTTTGTACATTATTTTAACATTTGCAGGATTATGCTTTCTAAGGGACAGTTTTAATAAAAACTAAGTGAGGTGGAAGTCTACCTGTACAGCTAAATCTGATTTTTAGATTTGCTAACTGCCTACAGTTGTAAATGGTAAGCAAAAAAAGTGACACTTGCTAATGGCCTGATTCTTGAGATCTTCAGCAGATGTAACTTGTTTAGGTGTTAGTTTGGTGTTTTTTTTATAGTTTAGGGATATTAAGTACAATGGATTAATTACTAAGGAAAACCTCAAACCCCACAGCAGATGCATGAGACAGTGGCATGTCCCAGAAGTTCTCTCCTATTGTACTGGTAGCCTAATGCATATATATTTATGACTGCATGCATATCTTGTGTTTAGCTGCTCCAGAAAGCTCTACTCGTATTTATCTTTCTTATGTTATTCCGTAGTCTGATTTTTTTAACCATTATTTCATAAATACATTTGAAAAACTAATATTTTCATCTGCATGAGCTTTGAATAATATAATAATAGTGAAAAGCAACACATTTATCCTTAGTAATTACATTTGCTAGCTCAAGGTCCAAAATACCTATAAACATATTGAATTGCAATAACTTAGATTGCAAAGGAACAAGAATTTGGCTACATCCTAAACAACATCTTGTGTGTTCTTTAGAAGAGGTGAGGAAAAGGTATTCTTGAGCTGTGGTATATTATTTAATACTTTTATTTTTATCTTTGTGTTCCTTCTGAATATTTTAGTGTGTCCTTTAAACATTGCAGCTGTTGTATATGGTAGTGTAGAACAGCCAATCAGAGTTACTAATGCACTTGGAACTAGTGAGCTACTTTGAACAAGGAATGATACGTTGAAGATACCTTTAGCATTTTGGCAGGGTTGTTTAGTAGCATTTCCTTTTGTCATGGTAATATGTTTATCCTGTTACAGAAAATCACATTAGATGGGCACTTCCTAATGACTTAAACTTGCAGTATTTTCATATCCTGCCAGGATACAAAGTTCTGAGCAATATTGTATACAGGGAGATGAGTCTGTGTATTGCTTTTCCTGTGTCTGGGGCAGGTCAGTGGTGTATTTCGTGTGTCTTTCAAATTGGACAACTCCTTAGAAATTAGGCAGCAGCAGCTAATGTTGGTAGCAGACCATTGCAGGGAGTGGGCTATAGTTATTTTTAAAGGGTTTTATTGCTCCAGATTTGAGGGGCTTATAAACCTGACTTTAAACAGAAATTCATCCCTAAACTTCACTTTAAATACAGATGTGCTCTCACTTCACCAAAATACATGGACTTGCTGTTGGATTTATTTGGTTGTTGTTAAATTATTCATTACAATGAATATCCTCTACCCTCCTCCACTTTTCTTAGACTCGTGAGGGAAATACTAAGGCAAGCTGTGATGACTTGATTACTAATTTAAATGCTGCTGTTAATAATCTGGAACGTAGCAGATGTGTTTGCCAAAAATAAATCTACTTTGGAAGATATTCTAGGAGTTTGTAGCTCAGTTGCCTTTTTTTTAAGAGATCTTGTACTGCAGCATTAAGTTACAACTCTAAATTTGTATTAATTTTTATGCCAGCAGATGTTAGTTCTAATTTTGTTACTATTTCCAATCACAGGAAGAAGGCATGGTTGAGATAAGTTATTTTCCTTCTGGAGGCTTGATTGACTTAATGTACTTTCCCTACTATGGAAAAAGCTTGCACGTAAGTATGCCTCAGTGATGATCTTCATTTGGTAAATGTTTTGTCTCTGTTTACTTTTACAATCATAAGACTGATTCTGAAGTTTGACCTTTGTAATGAAGTACTCATAAGGAATATTACATATGCAGAAATGCCACAGTGCATGATGAGAATAAAGGTATGCTTCAGTAGGCATAAGAAAATAAACTGGGCATTGTCTTATTAAGGACGTCTGCTGCTTCTGGGTCATTGCAACCAAGTTATCTAGTCTAATAAACATCTTCAGATGTCTTCACTGTTTGCCATTGAACATAGAAGTACTTTTTAAACATAAATCTGTTACATCTATAGTGTACCACAGTGGTTGTCTGTAGTTTCCTCAATTATTTTTATACTAAGTTATTCCTTTATTGGTTATTTTCCCACAATATTCTATACTTGGAACAGCTCATATAACCTTTTACGAATGAGGAGTTTATTTTTCTTCAGCATTTGCTTTTATATTACTTACAGGTAGTTCTGTGTTTTCCATTTTGTTGCCAGACTTTTTGAAACCAAAACCCATCCATTTTCTTAGACATACAAGATTGAAGAAAGACTGTCATCCTTTGCTTACAACAGGCAGAGGCAGTACATACTTTATCCCCTTCTTGGAAGGAAAGAAAAAGGAAAGAGTAGTGTTTCCCTCAAAAATGCAGAAGTACAGCATCAGGGGACCTTGAGATGTCAGGAGTCAGTTCTATTAAAGACAGGATCAAGGGTGTTCCTGATAAAATTCCTGTCTTGGTGCTGCTGTGCTGAAAAAGAAAGATCATGACAGTGATTGACTGACATAAAGAAAAGCTTTACTTTAAAAAAACTCCTTAATGTTACTTTTTTTGGGTATGTTTGGATCACTGTCTTTTCATGTTCACTTTGTCTTTTGGGATAAGGACTATGGTTTGAGGGATTTATTCTTGTGTGAGGCTTAATCCTTATAGAATTAGGACATTGTGAAGAAGAGGCAGTAAGAAGAGAAGCTGAGGTGTACATTGAATTGCTTTATTGGCTATGCAACAGAGTGTTTGCATTGTATCATTGTGGAATTGTTGAATTACTTAATTCTGTAAAGGAGTTAAGAGAATTCAACTAATTTTGCTGCCCTGGTGCTAAGGTAGGAACCATAAAAGAAATATTATCTACAGTTTTGTGATTCCGAAGAGTGATTTGTCTTTTGCTGCTCAACACAGTGAACCAAGGAATGTTACCTTTTTTTAGATGATCTACAGTGCTTAATAAGGCTGCTGATTCTCTTCCTTCCAAATTTGATATTGAATAAAAGTTGATTCTGGTATCATCTTGTCTACGAAACATCTTAGAAATTTCCTATTTGAAAAATCTTGGCAATGAGAGACTTCTTTGGGGAAAGACAGGAATTTTATTTCTGATATTTAGAAAGCTCTGTACCTCCAGTGTGGTATCAGCCTTACAACCAGAGAATGTTGAGGGTGCCTCACTTACCTGTGCTTCCACCTCCCATTTTGAAGTTTATTTCTGATCAAGTAAAATCACCCTCCAAAGAAAGCAGCTATTTCAATCTGCTTTTAGCAGATTTTAGCACTTCAGGTTTCACGCTGTCATTCTTTGCTAATGACACCTAGTGTATTATGTAGTGCTTTCTTCAGCAGAGTAGATAGCCTAAAAAAACCCAGAAATGTGTTAGGGAGCCTCTTAAATTAATGAAGGAAAAAACCCCAAACAAACCAACAACACAAAACTAATGCAAAATTTTGTTCAGTTAAAATGTAAGACCTACACCTGTGTAGCACTGTAGGGTCATATTTAGTCCACTGGCTCATATGAATTTTTACAAAGAAAATAAATTTGCTTAAGCAACAGTCAGTGGTATAAATGTAAAATGTAGATAAATTGTGGAAATACTTCATGAATGTTGGATGAAATGCTGCTTTAACAGTGTAAAAGAAACAAGCTCTTGTTTAATTCACAGGCATTTTACAAGGCAATTCAAGCTGTCCTAATTGAATTGGACTTGACAATTGGGTTGACAAAAAAAAAAAAATCTCCATTAATTCTTTTAATATTCATTATAGGGAATGGAGTCAATAGTTGTAATTGTTCCATCAAATCTGATTGACCAGGATAATGTCAGAATGTTCAGGAAAACATTTCTGTGTAAAGCTGTCAAACAGATGATATAATCTGGAATAGATTGTTGCCGAACAAGTAAATGGGGTAGGGCTGAAGGGAAGCTAGTTTTCTAGTATTTGTTGAATCATGCTTTTGGCAGAAAATACTTCAAATTGCGCTGGAAAAGATGTTCTGTAGCAGATTTTAAAATAAACCAAACCAACCAAACAAAAGCAATCCCAAACACCCCACCCCCTCCCCCAAAGAAAAAACTAAAGCAAACAGAAGAGAGAGAAAAGATGGGGAGACTGTCATTTCAGAGGGAGTTTAAGGTAAGCTTGCTAGAAAAGTTGAACCAAATATAATGGAAAGACGTAAAGCCCTGTACTTCTTGAAGACACTGCCTGTGGCATAATTTATGTTGACTGTATTAGTTAAGAAATAGCATAAGAAATGTATGCTTGACTTGGGAAAAAAAAATCTTTCCTGAGCCAGATAGGATTTGAAAAATTGGGTTCTTCATTAGCTTTTTTTCATAACTGTTCTGATGGATTAAATGTTATTTTAAAGGCTAAACTTGCTCTGGTATCTCAAATCCTGTCCCCATCTTTCTGTTTACTAGGCTCACTATTTACAGCCTCTAGTGGCTGTTCAACTAGCCATTAACTCCAACAGTACCAAAGAAGAAATAGCCATCGAGTGTAAGATCCGGGGCTCACCTAATTTAAAAAATGAAGACGAACGTGACAAGTTTCTGGGACGAATTGCCTTCAAAGTTCAGATGACTGAATAGCTGGAGTAGAAAATTGTCCACAAAGTAAACATTGTGTTGTCTGTTTTGTATAAGCTGGACATGCCATTCTAGGATGTGAGACCACCTTGGAGAATGTTAAGGTGGTTTATGGCGTTCAGGGTAGCATAGTAATATGCTTCCAAATCGTATGTTTAAAATCCCTCAAAATAAATACCTATCTTGCTTCTGCCTGCCCCATTGGAACAGTGTACAGACTATGGTTATGTCATAGGGACCTGTAAATAGCTGTTTTCAAACACATAATAATGGTGACCTTTGTCCTGTTCTAAAATGTGGTTTATTTCCCCAAGTGAGTGTCTCAAGCTTAATGTGCTGTGCTATGTAAATATTGTATTGATTTAACACTGATTTAACTGTCATATCTCAATGCTGACACAGTTATAGGGATAAATAATAAATGGTACCTGATTGACATAGTGTTTTTTTGTAAGAGTAAACACCTCCAACGTAAATTATGTGTATGGGAGTGGGTGGGTGGGTGGATGGCTGTGTAGAAATGCCTTAAATTGTAGACTGGGTGGCGTGGGAGAATTGAAAAGGATTTTAAGAGTTGGTATGGATTTCTGAAAGCAAGTGCTCAACTAGTACTTTCTTGTGCTTGTCACTGTGCAAGTGTTGTGTACATGTAGTACTTGGTATAGAGTTTTGTATTCTAGCTGAGGAATCTTTCTTCGTGTTGTTAATTGCTTGCAATATGTGGAGCACAAAATCTATACAATATTTTAAAACGTTTTAGTTCAGAAATATCAATATACAGCAGTTGTTTAGGTTGTGGTAACAGTTGTACAACAGAGCTGCTAAAGAAATGGCCTTGCTATTGTGGGAATAGGCTTTCCATTTCCAATTAAAACATTTCCTGAAGAACCTCTGTTTTAAAAAAAAGGAAAAAAGAAAGGAAAAAAAGGCTTGTCATGATTAAACATTCCTGTTTAATTTATATACTGTTTCATTGCATCATTTTGACATGCTTCATGTCTTCATCTGCTCTTTCATCATGGATTTACAGTGTTTTTGTGGGTTAAGGGTTAACGGATGGATCCTAAGGTAGGCAGGTGGGAGTTACCAGATCACTTTATTCTTTTTCCCTTAGTAGTTTCTATTTTATTGTTGTAGTTGTTGTTAAAAATTACTTAACTTCCAATTCTATGCAAGTCATGTTGTTTACACCTTTTACTTCCCCTGCCTATCTTTTCCCTGAGGGAGAAGAGGGAAGGAGAGAGAGGGGGTAATCCAAATTCTGTCCTGGGAGGTTTTTTTCCCTGGGAAACCTTAAATGGTGATATGTGTGTTTCTTCATCTCCACTTAAAAACCTGGTGTCATCAGCTGTGTTACATACATATCCTACTGACCTGGAGTGCATTCCTTGCAGTTTACCTTAAATATTAATCCATTTGCTAGAATGACTACAAATAGACTGGTTTATTTGTGACTGCTCCTTAGGTTAAATCAAATTGACCCATTATATGGGGTTATAACTTATGCAGTTGTGCTGAGGTGGAATTTATTTTCCTCTTCCCCAGGGTTTGTGTTTGTTTCGGTGTTGGTTTTTTTGAGCACATCGTCCATGTTATGATGTCTTCTTAGTTTTGATGAGCACAGCAGATCAGCATTTGTGTAAATACCTGTAGGTTTTGCTAACTAGGCCTGAGTTTGTTAATTAGCATGCTTTTATGCCTGATTCTTACAGTGGTTTTTAATATTTTATTTAAACAAGTTATATGAGTGATGACTAAAAATCAAGATCCTGCTTTGAAAATGTTTAAAGCCAATCTAAGCCACATTAGCAGAAAACTTTTAACACCTGTAAAAGCTTACACTGGTGCACTTTTGGAGGAAGCTGCTCTTACTGGAACTTGAACAGTGTCTTGAACCTCATTAAAAATAGATTTATACTGACCTGATAACACCCAGCATGCTTTTCTGATGTCTATAAATGAAAACTTTAGTTGTTACTAGAATATGCAATGGTTACTTTTGTAAAGTAGCATGCATTGATACTGAGTAAGAATGTTCTTTCAAAATACTCTGTTGCTAATGTTTTAAATAATGCACATTTAGACCTGGGATACCTGGGTTCTTGAGGATATGACTAATTGCTTCTCTGTATATTAATACTGCCTGGAAATATTTTAATAATTGTGAGGGGACTTAAAATGTATAGATGTTTTATCTGAAAATGAGAAAGACAAGCTTCATCTGGAAAAAAATATTTTACATCTGTATTCCTTTAGGCATGGTAAAAAATTCTGGAGGAACACTCAGTTTTCAGATGATTTTTGCAGCAGTTTCTCTTTTGACATCTCTATATAGACAAAGCATGAAATGGCAACTCTTCACCAGCACTTTTCAAACAGGTAGAACTCAATAAACTCCTATTCTCCCTAGACTTCCTAAAAGTGTTTGGTTTGTTGGGTTTGGGTTGGGTTTTTCTGACAATTTAAGGATTTTTCAGCTGGGGGGAGGGGTAGAAAGAAAATTAAGTTTTGAAAGGATTCAGCTGTCAAAATTAGCCTTTAAAATGCAAGGAGAGTCTACTGTTAAACAGCTACACTGAACTCTCCTTATTTTGTCTTCCTCATTTTTGTTTCTTTAAGAATTAGAGTAAATAGTCTAGCAACTGTTAATAAATGGACAACTTTACTATTAATGGACATGATGAAATTACTGATTTTCATCCTGTGAATTATACAGTAAAGGTTCCCTGGACTTACTTTAAAATTATGATTAAAGATATATTTACTACTTTGTTACCAGAAACCTCAAATACTTAACTTTTGTACTGGTAAATACTTAACTTGTCTTACCAGGTAACTTACAGTGTCTTGAGGTCTGGAACAAGGACTTGTAAACAGTGTGGAACTGCCAGTTGTTGCAGGTGCTGTTTCAGACCATCATGAAAACCTGATTATGTCCAATTCAGTTAAGGCAACTTCTTGCCATGCCCCACTGGCTGTGCCAACCCACACATGAACACATGCACACAGGGCTAAAGGGGAAGTAGAAGAGAAGATTAGAAGCAAAATAGGCTTAAGGTTTTATTTACATTGATCATGCAGTAGATAGGAAGATCCCTGAGGTATTGATGGACATTTAACACTGATCTGCAGTTAGCTCCTTCTGGGGATGATACTGCTATTACACTAGTAATGAAAGTGAAGACAAAGCCTTTTTGTACTGAAATGTCTTCTTTAGTAGTGCTTAAGCAGTAGTGAGAAAAATTAAAAAAAAAAAAAGGATACAGATAAAGAGTAGAAGGAAGGGGTTATAAAATGAACAGTCAGGAACCAGTACAGAGACAAAGATCAAGAGTCGGGAGGGTGCTGGCTTTTGGTTGTGGGTTTTTGTTTGTTTCATTTTTCATCTCCTACACCCTGCCTCAGTAGGAGACCTGGAAAGGAAAAAGAGGTTTCTCTGCACTAAGTCTTGCTGACTTGATTTCCTACAATGTTTGAAATGCAATGTTCTCAGGAACCTGGCACTGAACCTGGATTTTCCCCACTTCAGATGTAAGAGAGCTTGAAGCTGAAGTTCTGCGTACTTAGAGTACACTGGCTTAGAAATTGAGGTGGGTCTCCTGTAGTGGAGAAAAATGTCCTAAGCATACAATTTAAGGCTTACCTGAAAAATACTTCACTTAGATACTAAAAGTATGTGGGCAGCTCTAAGGACGTGTTTCCACTGTATCTTCTTCATGATATCTTTGTGCAATTTTTCAGAGTTTTGACTTCCCTGTGAAGTATTCATTGTGTTGCTAGTCAGGCACTTAAAACATCTCAGCATTCATGCTAAGTCTACTGTCAGTGAAGCCTTTTCATTAATTTACATCAATATATTTCTAGTCAGTATACCTGAAAACTGTTGCTTTTATAGAAGAAAGCATTTTGCTAATATTGCCATGATAAAATCTTTACTCTTT